>JAAGVU020000045.1:20136939-20181092 GCA_011763525.2 Mormyrus iriodes
TCTGCGCCCGGGTTCCATGTGTGTGGAGTTTGCATGTTCTCCCCGTGTCGTCGTGGGGTTTCCTCCGGTTTCCCCCCGCAGTCCAAAAACAATTCGGAGTTACCGAATTGCCCATAGGTGTGAATGTGTGCATGAATGGTGCGTGAGTGTGCTCAGCGATGGGTTGGCGCCCCATCCTGGGTTATTCCCTGCCTTGCGCTCGCAGCCTCCGGAATAGGCTCCGGACCCCCCGCGACCCGAAATGGAATAAGCGGTTCTGGAAAATGGATGGATGGAAATTTGCTTTGCTACTTGAAGTGAATTTTCTGCTTGTTGGAATTCAGTGAGAGGCAAATATTTTTTTGTGTGTTAGTGTGAGGCCATTTCACTTTAAACAACTGAAAAGTACAACACAAATTTGTGAATTATGCAAATTTTACAGATCAGAAACCTTCACATCAAACTCAACACAAAAGATTAACAAAAAGACGAATATTTACATATTTAAAGAAACTGTCAAACTAGCAGCGGTGACAGCATGTTTTTCTTGTTTCTTTTCAGCAAACGAGTGAAAAGAAAAAGTAAGATACTGAATACATCCAATTCTAACAACGCATCAAGAAGACAGAATTTAAGCTTGTACAAGAGCTTAAATTTTACAACAACCACTTCAGATAATACTTCAAGTTAAGCAAAATTAATAGTGAAAATCTGGCAACAATACAATATTGTCAGTCAATTAACTATTGTTCATTGTGATCATTTATTTTTAACAGATTTTTACTGGATGTTGATTGCATACAGATAGGTCTATAAATCAAACAAAAATAAAATATGAAAAAATAGCCAGTTTAATATAAACCAAGAGGCATATTAAAAAACCTTTAAAAAACTACAGAAAAACCAACAGTAACCAGAACATCTGGAAACAGCTTAAAATGCCCCTTGTCATCAGATAAGACAGGCAAGTATTGTAAATAAAATTTAACTTTTTTTTTCCTATTCAAAAAAACTGATCATGTGTAAAATCAGACGTCCTACTGGTCGTTTGTTTTTTAACACATCTGAAAACTGCAGAAATCAAGCTCTCTTCAAATTAAAAATGATGGATAAAGACAATGTGACTTGCAAACTTTTCATAGCAATACAGTGCTTACAGAAAGTCTTGGGTCACTTGCTTAGTTCAGTAAAATATTGCACATGTGTTGGTTTTTATCAAAAATCATTACTTTATTCATTTGTTTAGAAAAATATATGTATCACATTAGACACAACCAGTAGTTTTAAGTAAAACATTCATTTCAAGTAGTAATAAATTGAAACTGAAATCATAGTTCGGAAAGTGCTGTTCTGACAAGTAGCATCATTGGGTGCTTTTGAATTAGTGACACCTTTGCAATGACATTAAACACCAAACATCTGTGTTTAGTATCTCATTGGGAGCCGGTGAAGACAATTGTAATTAATAGCAAAATGGTAAGAACAGAACTGAATTAGTCAGTGAAAAAAATGATGACACTTAATAAAAAGAAAATGTGTGGAAGATATGTGCAGATATGTTAACCATTGTCAATGGACTTTTATTAATTAACCAATCAATTAAAAATTGCACCAATTTTACTGAATTAAATATTTGTTTTAGAATGATGCTGTTTATTTTATTTGTGAGGAAAAAAAATCAGACGTGGTGTGAAATGGCCATAAAATTCCTTTGTTCCAGGGTGGCAAGGTGGCACAATGGTTGGCATTGTTGCCTTAGTTTTCTGGGACCAGCGTTTGAGTCTCTGCCACGGCTCCATGTGTTCAAACACATACTGAGGTTAATTGGAGTTATGAGACTGTGAGTGAGTGTGCCCTGTGGAGGGTTTGTGCCCTGCCCTGGGTCATTCCCGGTTTTATACCCATAGGCTATGATCTCCCTATGACCCTAAGTAGGGTAAGCAGTTCCAGAAGATGGAGGGGTCTTTTTACTCCAGGTTCTCACCAAGGGTACAGTTAATTGGCAATCATCGTACTTCAGCTTATGCACTTATGGTTGCAGATGAAGCTGAACTTCTGTCTAGTTTCTGAATTACTGGTCTTTTTTCAATGGCTTTGGTTTTATTGCATAACAGAGAAAGCCATCAATTAAAAATTGCAAAGATAACGATAATAAAGGTTACATATGTGATTTCATACTAAACTACTAATTCCTTCATTGTAGTGCTTTTTTGCACCATTACTGTGATCTCAGGCCAAAAATGCCTTCATTCATCGGTCCTTCCTTCTGAAACCCTCACTTTCAAAAACTATCGTTGGAACAAAAGGCAGCCCAATGCCTTGTGAAGTTCTACGCTCAGTATAAAACGGTCACCTGCCTGTGCCACTGTCAAAAGACGATGTTTGACAGACTGACTAAATGATAACACTATGGCCGGAATCTTAAGTGAAAGTAGAACCACATAATTTGTTTACATGGTGTGAAATTAAGCCACACTTTCACAAGTCCCTCTTCGTTATCTGGGCGGTTATCATCAACCAGTCTCTAAGCCTAGTTTTGTATGTAAAGTTTTTCACCTGGTCTTGTTTCTTTCATTTAAGAAAAATTTCCAAACTAAAGGCTATAGTTTCCAAATCAGAATTCTAGATGCTTATTCATGTCTTTATCTCTTCGCATCTTGATTTACGGTAATGTATACGTCTAAGCAAATCTTCCCTTTCTCACATACAGTTAGTTGAAAATGTGGCTGCTAGGCTTTAACCCGATCTGGCCGGAGAGCACAGTACCCCCATTTTGTATGCACTGTATTGGCTTCCAGGTGAGTATAGAATTCATTTTAGAATATTGGTATTCACCTACAGAGCTCTGCATGGGCGTACAGCCAAATGTATTACTGGCCTCTTGCACCGCTACTCAGCTTTTCGGGTACTTAGGTCTGGGCTACGTCATCCCACATAGCTGGTTAAAGACACATGGGGATCTGTTGCACCAAGGCTTTGGAATGGTCAGTTGACCCTGAAGCAACTAAAGACTTTTTTGTTTAAGCAGGTGCTTGAATTAAGTAGCCTTTTGCTTGTATTCTGTTGTTTTTAGTACTTTTTAACTTGTTTTGTTTTATCTTGAAGGTACTTTTAAGTGTTTTAGTGCTGTACAGCGCTTTGGGACCTCTTGTCTGTGAAAGGCGCTTAATAAAATAATTTTATTTACTTTCTTACTTACTTACTCAGTGCCCCGTCACTGAATAGCTAAATCCCTTCTTCCTGTTGTACTTTTCGAATATCAAAAATATTTGAGAAGCTTGCTGAAATGTTTGCTGATTTTCCCCTGTTGAAAACCGTGAGCCAGAAATAACACTGCCAAGCGCTTTGAGATATAAGTCACTTAGAGCATTTCAGTATTATTTAGAAAGTGTTGCCATTTTTAGGTTAATTAAATACCTAGCTCACTTCATTATGGCTCTGCAATACCCTAGCCTATGCTTTGTACTTGATAGATAAGACAGCCAGAATGAAAGTTAGTAATGTCATTGTTTTTAATTGCTCTTTAAGGCTTTGAGAAAATGAATCATTTAGTTGTAAGAAATAGATACATAAAATGGAACTATTTGTACTGGATTTTTGCTCTATAATAAACTAGTACTTCATAAAAAGAAGTTTGTGAGGCCTTTGGAATTACCTGGCTGTCTATTATATCTAATCAGGGGTTAGGAAGTATTTTGGCCCATTTCTCTGTAAAAAACAGTTTCAGTTTTATTTTTTGGTATTTCTTGTTTGAACAGTCTGCTTCAGATCACATCAGCATTTTGATAGGACTGGATTTACTCCTGCGGTCGGATCATTGTAGCATGGTATGACCCAACTTTATTTGAGTTTTTTCATCACAGAAAGATGCCATGACATTCTGCTGTACAATTTCCTGATACAAATAGGAATACATTGCTCCCACAATGATTGCCAGCTGTCCAGGCCCTGAGGCAGCAAAGCAGCATATCACCATTACATTCCCTTCACCATGTTTAACATTTATGACGTGGTTTTGGAGTCTCCTTACACAACACTATACAAATAAGTTTCGTCTCATGTATCCACAGGACATTCTTCCAGTCGTGCTGTGGAACATCCAAGTGGTCATTAGCCATACTAAGATGGGAAGCAGTTATTTTTTAATCTATGATAACCGTCCATAAACACTACTTTTATTCAGACATTAGCAAATGCAGGAGATGTCTTTAGATCCTTAACTGTCACCCAAAGGTTGTGTGTCGTTGGTGTGCCCTTGCATTGATCTTAGTTGTATGCTTACTCTTCGGGAGAGCAACAACAGTGTAATCTGCTCGACTGTGGACAGATGGAGGTCCAAGTTTTAATGAATCCTTTTGTAACCATTTCTAGTCTTATTAGACTCAACAACTCTTCTATTGAGGTCCTCTGCCTCTGTAATGTTCTTCGATCTGCCTGTATTGCACTTGAGCAAAATTCTGTTGTGAAAAGCAAGTAACAAGATGTCACGTCCAGCCCCGCCCTACCGATCTTTTTCCCCGATGTTTCCCGCAGGCGGGGCTGCTGTTTAGCCGCACCTGTTGATTGTCATAGTTACCTCGTGTTTTCGCCCTTTGTTAATCAACCACAGGTGCCCCTCGTTTATTTTCTCCATGTTTCTCTGTATAAAAGCTCCCCAGTCCTGTGCTCCCTTGTCGGTCATCGTAGTTGTTTGTAGTAGTGTGGAGTATTTTGTGGTCTGGTGTGCTCGCTCAAGTTGGAGGAATAAAGTCCCTGCACAGGGTTCAGCATTCCCCTCTGCTTCCGCTCCTTGCATCCCGGCATCATGTCTCGCCGTCCAGCCCGCTACCATGACACAAGACCTGTGTGTTTTTATATGGCAGGTGAAACCCGCACCAAAACTGATTGAAACGCCTAGTCTAGATGCCCTCTTTTGCAGACACTAGAGATTAACAAACTTTTTCATCAATGATCTGGATAACTGTTTATACCAGTTCTTCAATAAGTATAAGGCAGCGTTTGTTAAGTAGGATCTTCTTTATTATTATTTAAGGCTGGACAACATATCGATAAAATATCATATCATAATCATGAATATTCTTATCATAAATTTGAATATGCTGACTATTGTGATATAGCCTTGACGGTTATAATGCACTATTTTTAGCACAGATTCCATCAAGGTATGAGTCTGATGATGGCGTAATTTGTCATTACACCTGTGACACGCTCCATAACTATTAGTAAAAAAAAAATCATAATCAAAACTCAAAACCACCTGTGACATTTTACTGTTTTCTACATAAAACATACATATCGCCCAGCTCTAGGAAAACCTGTTACCTGGAAGGAGCAGTGAGGCAGTCAGAGAAGAATCCAGCAACACACCACATTGCCTGCATTTTCCAGTGTCACACCCTACGACAGACAAGTTCATTTTTGTATGATTTATTTATTCAAACTAGATTTGCAGTTTTCAGTCCATTCAATTTGTCGCCTTTTTCATGTTCTGATTCTGTTTATGAGCCATTCTAGGGGAATTTTAAGCAAAAAAGGAGCACTGAAGTAAAGAAACAAGAAGTCTCGAATTACATCATGATAATTATCTATAGTTTGACATGAAAATAATCATTATTATAAAATATTTTGCCATGATATTTGAGGATTTGTTTATGCAGAAATCCAGATTATCCCAAAGCATCCACAAACAGTTTGTCTTTAATCTCCATATAATATTGCTCACTCATAAACTCATAGTGACCTGTTTATCTATAGTTTTCAGTCACATAACTGGCTAGGAGACGTGGAGGGCAAAAAACTCTTCCAAAATGGCAGCCAGTATTGGTCACTTCATAGACCTTCAGCACAGATTGGTTAATTTTCCATCTGTTTCAAGCAACAAATACTTAGTTCACCTATCAACAGAAAAAAGTTCAAGTTTCAAGATTCAAGTTTCGGGCACTTGTGATCCCTACATATACACCCGTAGCGATATTTCCGTCACTCAAAACAGCAAAGTCCATGCCAGATCTCCACTTTGGCAATGTCTACATGTATCTTGTGGAGAATCCCTCCCTATACAATGCCACAAAGTTTACACAAGTACAGATGGCTATATGTCTGATTATGTCCAACATATTACATTAAATGCAGTAATGAATACCTGTTTTGCTTGCCTCTCCATATTTCTGCATCAGAAAATCCACTATACTTTTGTCTAATATCACCGGTGCTGGTGGTGAAACTCGCCAGTGCTTATTAGTGGAATAACGTTATTTTTTTTGTTCCGTAGAACACAAAAGATTGATCTGCTGACCAGATTTAATAACTAATTATAAACATGTCACAGGTCATATAAATTAAATATAAATAAAAAGCTGTGTCCCAATTTGATCTCGATTGATCCCCCCAATAACTTACAATTAACTAAGAAAATGACTTATTTTTCCTTCATTGTTTTGGTGTGGTGGTGTAGTTTCATATGAAATTACGTGTGAGGTTTAACCTACGAGCCTTGTATCTCCCATGCTTACTTAGCATAAAGGTCCCAGTTCCTGTTGTGTGGTGGGAAGCAACATATAAAAGTGGTTAAGAGCTACAAATCTTCTCGGTCGAGACCGCCCAAGAACTACGTTCCTGTACTTTGGTTGTGAAAGTGCCCATTAATGGATCCCATTCTTTCATTCCCTCTCCAGGGATGGAGGCAAGTCTAATAGCACGAATCCATAATCTCTTCTGGGTTTTCTTTCTCTAACGGCATTCTGCAGAAGCACAACCCAGGCTTGTCTTTTCGTCAGTTAGTGCATCCAGTTGAACAACAACTAGCCAGAATTTTGGCTAAACACACGTGGTAAAATTAAGTGGCAGCATTGGAATAAAGCCTTGTTTTGCCCTCCAGGTGGGTAGTCCAATAACGATGCGACGTCACGTGAAAACTATGAATTAGCTGCCGAGTTAAGGGACTCTACAGAGGATCGACACAAAGTCTTGATTAAAATGTTTTAAATTCTGTTGAAAACGGCCGTTTTCTGACTCAGCAGTGTAGCGGTCAATGCTGGCAGATCATCTGTAATCTGTACCCTTATACCACCAAAAGCTATGATCTAAGCTCTCAGTTGATGTGGAATATAAATATAAAATAGTATGATTTTTTTCATAAAGGGCTGTTTAGTGTTGTAATGTCCGTCTGTCTTATGGAGTCGTTGATAGTGGTGAATATCAAATAGTAATTATATAATGATCACATGACCGACATGTGACTAAAGTGTAGAACGTTTAACCACTTACTGCTCGCCTTCTTCATTCATAAGCATGTTTTGGTTGTGGTCATTGCCCTTGAATGTAGTTGAAACTGGCATTTGGCATCTATGTCTTTCTACCTCTGCTACAGAGGTTCACGAAAATCGCGGTCTGTATTATGGGTTATGGAGTGAACCTTCACTGTGCTGGATTAAATCGCTAGTTTTCTGTTTGCTAACGCCTCGAAACACTTGGCAACTCATAGAGATGACTTGTTTATAATAATAATAATGCATTTAGGCAGTTCAGTGTTGGTTTGGGAAAATGTTCCATTGGAGTTTAGATGATTTGTAGCCCATAGATATTTTTTATAAATGCTGCGAAGCCATCTGCATATGATACCGACTTCTTTCCATGCTGATGCATTGTCTCTTACAAGAAGACATTTAAAAAATCCATAGGCTATATACTCTCAGTGCATAACTTGGGAAACATAAATGTTATCTTCCATCAATCTTTTACACCTGGGGTTTTCATCTCTCCTGAACTGGGATGTGAAATGCCTTTTTTTGGCTATTGAGCATTTTATAAATCAAACAATGCATTGCTTTTCTGACAGAGACTTTTATTATGAAACCTGCTCAACGATTTCAGGAATGAAATATGCAGAAGATTGAGTACCCCTGCTCTAGACCATTCCATCACCTCCATTTATAGGCGTGATTTACTGTGCACCAATGGTGAAAATATTTATGCTGTAAGTTATAGTTACAGTCTATATCACGTGTCATATTGTAAAAGGTTCAGATGTTGAACTAAAATGAAAACCAAGGCTTTGTGTGTTTGTCCTTTATAATCAAGATCTAACATAGAACAAATTAATTTGTAATAATCTAAGGCCTTTAATGAAGATTTTAGAAACCTGGTTGAACTGAAAAAAGTTCTGTTGTTCATGAAGTACATAGTCACCCTCCCTTGCTGTTTATCCTGCACTTAAAATGGCCTGTGACATACTCTGCAGTGTGCGATTTGCTCAGCTCCAGAGGGTGCGTTACATCTGAGACAATACAAAAACAAAACACTCAGTTGGCAAACAGCCAGTTTTATTTTAAATGTAGTAATAAAATAAATTACATTTTTTATTTGTTTCACAGAAAATAACTCTTCAAGCTACATCATTGAAGAAAACACTTTCTGAAAAATGTTTACATGTATTTTTTTCAGCTTTATTTTATAATTTACATAAATTCCCAGATAGGCATTATCCAGCTTTTAGAATGTGTGAATCAGTGATGGGCTAATACAAATATTTTCATCTTCCTGTGGTCTGTGGAAGAAAATGTGTCATCTCTAAAAAAAAATCAACTGTGATTTAATTCTGGGACATATCCTGCTGGTTTGTGCATCAAAGCCATTAGGGACTGGCATGTCCTCGAAAACTGTGCTTCATTGTGCACAGTCGAGACACCCTAAATAAGAGAAAAATAATAACATTTTTTATTTAATCTAATTTCTATAGATCACTTTTAATTTAATGTCCATCTCCAAATCTCAAAAGGGCTTTTGCAGATAAAACCATATTACTGATAGGTAAAATAGACCATATTATACCTGTTTTTAAGATAAGCATTCAGCTGAAATCACTAAATCAAATGTGATTAAACTAATACATTTTGTTTTATCAGTACATAATGATACTCCGAATCCCAGTAGTCATTCATTTGCTACGTTTTAAATTGGGTCCAACTAATCAGACATTAAGCAGTTTGAGTAATTCAATTTCCTGTGCCTACACAAAATTGCAAGGGTGGTGCGAAGTGGGCCAGGGGGCTCGCAGCAAAGCTGACACATGCCATGTCATGCTGACAGGGGCCCACCCGCTCCCCCTGAATACATCACTAGGCGGTCGACATACAGTGCTTTGCAATACAGTGTTTATTACTGAATAACACAAATGATGCTTGAATATTTATTTCCCTGTGAAAATTTTATTCAAAATAATAATACTCAACACCAAGCATATTAAATTAAGTTTCACATGTCTGGGATAGGTTCCAGGCTCCCTCTACAACCCTGACCAGAATATGTGGTTAGAAGAATAGATGAGTTTTACATTATAAAATTCATTCGTCTTCCATACCACTTGTCCCGTGCTGGGCCGCAGGGGTCTAGAGCCTATCCTGGAAATAACAGACACAAGGCAGGGAATAACCCTGTTTGTTACTATATGTATGCTCATCCGTGCACTGTGTTCTTGCTGTTGTATGCACCATAATTTCCCCCAGAGATCAGTAAAGTAAATTTTAACCCATGATGGGCTGCAAACCCACTGCAGGGCACCCACACAAACACACACACACACCATTCACACTTATGGACAATCTGTCAACTCCAGTTCAACTTAGCATGTTTTTGGACTGCATGAGGAGAACATGAGAACATGTGAACCCCATACTAATGGAGCTGGGGCAGAGAATCGAACCCTGGCTTTCAGAGGTGTGAGGTGATCCCTCCAGCCATGGTGTTACCATGCCACACCCTAAGCCTGGGAATATTTTTTAAAATAAATCTGAAATATTCTATATTCAAACCTTTGAGCTTATTATTTGATGTAAGCACCTTTGGCAGTAATTACAGTTTCAAGTCTTTTTGGGAAGTGTCTACCAGCTTTTGACACCGGTTTCGTGTGATGTTTGCCCATTCTTGTTGGCAAATCTGTTGAAGTTCTCTCAAGCTGCCCAGAAATTGCTTGTGGACAGCCGTTTTCAAGTCTCACCACAGATTGCAAGGCACTGTAGCCGACATTTCAAACCGTGACTATGACAGGATTGTGTCTGTCTTAATACACAGCATCTGTTCTGAGCTTCCTGTTAGACTTACACTTCAGAACGTCTCTTGCTAAATATTGCCTACATCACTGTCAGCTTTGGAACTGGAGCATTAACAATAATGATATACTGAATTTACACTTATACTCCATTATCATCACTCTGGATTTTGTGAAAATACAGTAATAGAGTCAAGGTCAGCCCCTACCAAGCCCATTTACTAAGGACATTTACTCACCTTTCAAATGAAATTCAGCCTTTTGGTGTCTTCTTTGGGCATCCTGCAATGGAAGACAACACAGTTTAACCTTTGACCTACAATTAAAAATGCAAATAATGTAAGAATTTGCAAAAAGGCAGCATGCCGACACTTTATTTAAACAACAACATGTTATCAATGTCTTAAAATGATTGTGTATAAAATACTAAAGTGTTATAGGTATTTATCATGTATTTTTATGGCAAAACTATTTTTAATAGCATGAATCTAATAAGCAATAATACTGCCTGTCCACCTCTTTTTTAATCTTCATACCATTTAACAGTGTTTAGGAAAACATTTTTAAGCATGTTATTAGACTATTTTTGTTTATTCTTTTTGGAAAAAGAAACGTTTAGTTCAAGATATATTAGGCATGATTAAAATGGCCACTTGGTTTATTTACCTTGTCAGCTGGAGAGCATTTATAAGCTCCTGCCATCCACTTTCAGGCAAGGTGAACATCATTTACATTCTCTCTTTAACTCTGTTTAGACACTGAAAAAGTCTTGCTTGACCAAAAGGAAAAAAAAAAGTAAGAACAGAAACAGTGAAGAAAAAAAATGCTACAAAGATCTACAAACGGAACGAAGCTTTTATTTGCATAAAATTTTACTCCAAATCTTAACTGTCCTAAGTATTCTATGCTGTGTAGATATATCTTCTGACACATACAAAACACACATAAAAATCTTTAAAACAAATGCTCCATCTAATTCTTTACATTCAGTAAGTCGCCAAACAGCCTCTAGTGATAGAGGCCAAAGATGGGAACATTTGTAAATATACCAGTTATACCGAATAGCTAAATAATTACAATATGCTGAACAGGCCTTTCAGTCATTTAACTGGCTTATTATATACAAAGGCTAATACTAGAATCAAAAGGGTCCTCAGAAGGATTGTAATAAAACTGAATGCTATATTGTGATATTGCTTCCAAGACAGAGGCACACGGGATTGGTAATTACCTGTCTTGATAAAATGCATTATAAATGATGAAAATTATATTTGACATCTTCTTTATTTTTTTATTTTATTTTAATATTCTTAACATTATGAGTATTTAGTTATTAAGGAAGAATCTATGGATATTTAGTACATTTGAGAGTATAGGCAATTTTATAGGTATAGTACAGATGCCCGTCAGCTCCACACTTAAAAATATCTCTTGAACACTATTACCATTGGAACCGCTGACATAAATTAGACAGGTGTCTTGAATCATTCACATCTATGTAATACATATCAGTAGTTTGACAGGTTCAAGTTGATAGAATGGTATTTTTAACTTCACAATTTTTTTTTCCTTTAACAAAAAAAAGTTTTGTGCCACCCCCATGAAATTTATATTTTAAGGGTTTAGGAACTTGGCCTAGATAGGAATTGCAGATATTAAAGCTGCCTGATATTATATTATTTGACTATTTACTTGTTAGTTTAATTTAATGTTATTTTTATACAAAAAATACAACTACGTTCTCACACAAGGATTTTTTTTCCAAAAGTTTTATTTATTATCAACCAAGATGAAAATATTAATTAAAGGGCTTACAAAAGCTTGTTATTTTAATAATACAAACCTCCTCTGGCTCTTTAAGAATCTTCCCGGCTTGCCTTTATTACTATGGTTATTTTTATCATTTAAAATTTGCATTATTGTTATTATTCTTATTATTGTTATAATTATTTTTGTCTGTTTCGTGTAAATTCCCTATAAACAAAGTTGCAGTTTCCTGTATCTAAGTTTAAAGTTTTAGTAAATTTGGCCTTTCATAACATGAATTTTTTTAGTCTCTGGAGATAATGAGCGCACATGATCAATATGTCCATCGTATTCAACAAGCATCTCAATGCTGTTAGAAGCATGTATTACTGTCAGAAACGACGAGGTTCGATTATTAAGGAAATGCTTACGAAATGAATGGAAACACTGATGCGATTAAATACACTGTTGGGCATGTCAGACCAGGCCAAAAGAGCACATAAGGAGAAAAAAAGATTTCACAACATGCTTCTATAAGCCCTTTAACACTAAAATACTCTGAGTTACAAAAAGGAACAATACAACGATATTTGCGACATGATCTCCTGTCTTTGTCTGTCAAAGGTAGATTTACAAGGAACATAGTTTATACCAGTCAAAACCACTACTTATGCTACCCCGACCCTCTATTATAAATAGAAATAAACTATTAAACAAAGCAACTAACATGTTAAAGAAGTAAAACCCTCTATTCAACATAACAGGCTCAGTGGCTTCAAATACTAATTTATAAAGAATGGATAGTTTACCTATTTTACAGAGTTGTGTTTCCAGAAGAAGCTGTCATTACATACGTTATTGGTCTCTGTTATAGTGTCCACAGCATTTTTAACAGGCATTACAACTATATAATGGTCTTTTCACCATCTCCTTTTTCCACCTCTGTTAGTTTTTTTTTCTTTTCCTTGTTTTTGTTCATTTTATTCCAAAAGGAGGAAGGGGGGTCCTCAATAGAAAATCCATCATTTGGAATAACACAGGACATGGTGTGATGCGTGCTTAGCAGTTCAGTATCTGGGGTACGGCTGGTCCCTGTAAGCTCCCTTGGATGTTCTGGATGGTAGGGCTTTGTGTCTGCTGTTGGTCCATTCCTCTTGGCCTGGTGGAAGAAGAATGGAGGGGCTATGGGAGAATGCATTGTTCTTTTGTTTGCTTTCTAGCTGAAAGAGCACTGCATCAAGAGCTCATGGCACATTTAAAGCACCTGCCGCGGTCTCCTTCTAAGTTTGCCACACTGATAATTTGTTTGGATTTCGAATGACATTAGCACAAAACCAATTATCACTAGTTCAAGATCAAAAACTCCAACCAAGCTGCATTATCTGTCTTCCACCTGGAAAGGTGCATTTATTTAATTGAAACAGAACATCAAAGGGTACTTGAAAAGAGTCTGTTTAGTGTCTCCCAGCAAAAAGGTCACAATCACCATTAACCAAAATCAGCATTCATTCAAGTCCATCACTGTCAATGCGCAAGCGCCTGCATTGATTGCCTCCTTTGTCTGATCTTCAGCCAACCAAGATACATCCCTGGAGCAGGAACTTGCATCTGGCTGTTTGAGTAGTAGTATATCTTTTATTGTTTTTAGACAGGCTTTTTTGTTGCAAGCCCATAACCAATAGTTTTTAATTAAGCCTATCACGCTTTCACTTAATGTCACTCAAAAAACAAAAGATTTGAACAAGGTAACCTTGTCCTTTAATGCAGGACTGTCAATCAACTTCATAAGGCAGCTCCCTAGGTTACAAATGAGTTTCCGTTCTCTAAGTCTGTCTTTAGGTAGAATTTGTAGGAAAGTAGGAACAGGTACATATAGTTATCACTTAGTGTCAGTTAATCAAATGGTTATCGACATATATAATACATATTCTCGAGCTGACGAACCACTGAAGCCGCACAGTGTTCTCACAAATGTCACAAAGTAGCGCGTGTATACATTATTACGAACCGCTGAAAGTTAGCCCGAATTTTTTATATAACAGGCATTATGGCAGTTTGTTTGTAAGTAAGAGTTGTCCATAAGTCAGACGCTCGTAACTTGGGGACTGCCTGTACACTGCTGGGTGCTTTTGAACTACTAACATAAGTATTAAAATGAGTGGACCTTTCAAACCTACCCTTACCCGTGAATTCAATGTCGACAAGTATGTACACGCCCTTGGTGCAAAATGTTCAAAAGAAGCTGATGCTAAAATTGATCTATTTTTTGCTAGAGCCAACCTTATCCTAATTGGCATCATAATTACAACTTTTATGTAACAATCACTTTGGTTCCATTCTCCATTTCTAATTACATCTACCTGGGCTAAAACAGCTCTTGGTATTAGTTCATATGTGGAATATCACAACTTTTTATGCAGTTTGAACAGCTGCTTAGTTTACACTAATTATGACTATTTGTCAATGTAGTATTTTGTTGCTGGAAACTACCCTGTTTCCTACAGTGCACTCGGAATGCAAAAGCTCAGTGCACTAAAGGGATAGGATAAATTAGAGGCACCTGTTCTGATGCTCCCTGGGGTTGGACTTCTCCTACCATTGAACATCAGTGCAGGCTTGTCGTTTCAAAAAATGACGCACCCTATTTATTCAGCGACAAGTTTATAAATTGAAAGAAGAAAGCAGCAACTAGCTTTAAAGTTTCTGTTATGGAGCGTTTTCCTGGAAGACTGTTGGCTGATTATGCTGCTGTGGATCTTTCCATAAATAATTTGCTACAAAGTTGAGGGAAAAGCACAGAGGTTTCCTGGGGTGGCAGGCGAAAACGAAAATAAAACAAAAACAAGACATTTATTTGTACAGTGCCTTTGGAGATCACACTTCAATGAGGCTTCGAGCTATCTAACGTATTTTACTGATGCTATTTTTATGCTAATGACTTCCCATGGTAAAACTTAGCTACAAACATTAAACAAAGAAGAAATATTTGGTTTGTCTCTTTCATAACAGAGAGTGTCATACACTGAAGCAAATGTCTTTTAGCATGTGCCATCACAATGAGCAGTAGGGACAAGGATACTTAATTCAGCCATTTATCACTAAAGGCTGGCCATAAGAAAGATGTATGAAATGAGTAGCTGAACAAAGTTTAAAGCAACCAAGATTGTTGCAATGCTACTCATGCACTGTCCAAAACTGACTTCTGTCTGGGAGGAAAAATAGAGTGTGCTGTGTAGTCTAATGCAATCTTTATGAAAATGGCAGGCGCCATATTTTAAGATTTCAGTGATAATGATACCTTTCACTGTTCTAATCCGTTCCCTAAATACTAATCCTGGTTAGAGTCCGGGCATGTCCTGATTTTCCAAAATTCTGCGTGTCCCTGGATCAACAAGGGAGGGGCTTGAATTTTGCTTCTTTAATCAATCGCAGTCTTCATTGTATGACATCACCACATTAATTAAAACCAGTGTTTTCTGTTAAGCAGCAAGGTGAACGGATTGTAAGGTAGCCATTTTATTGTGTATGCCTTTTGTAAAAATACAAAACATAGGAACATGTTTACCTGCAAATGTACAAAGCAATGCAAGGGCCTGTCTTTATTAAAAAATAATAACAACAATAACACGACTTGAACAGGCAACCTTCGAATCATAGACACAAACACTTCGCCCTCTGAGCCACATACCTACCCCAGAGCAAAAACACAGACCAATGTGATGATGTCATACAAAGAAGACTGTGATTTGTTTTCAGAGGTGAAACGCCCATGGACACGTCAAACTCGACAAAATCAGGATATTGTAGGGTCCGGGACCCCTTGAACAGGACTCCAGTCGATCACATGTCATCAGTAATATAATACTAATGCCTAAATATCATGCTTATATAGTATAATGCCCTATTAGGCATGCTATGGTTTGAATTCTCCTTCTCTATTAACGAGTCTACTCTATCCCCCAGCCCCTGTTTAACAACGATTCCCTAACTATTTATTTGATATTATTTGAAGTTCACCTTTCTAAAGTGTGCCCATGTTGGGATCATTTTCAGGTCAAAGGCAATTTCATGTTACGGCTGGGAATTCCATACAGTAGATGCCAGATGACTTATCAGCACCCAATAGTGTAACCAGACCACAGTATTGAGGGCCAGTGGGCAACTGATGGCTCCTACAGCTGGTTTCTGCTCATCACAGTGTTGTAATATAAAAGTTTTTTTTTCATTTAAGTTTCTGTTTTATTATTATTATTATTATTATGTTTTATTTGATTGGTTTTTGTATCTATTTTTCAGTGGATTGATAAAATGAATTTCTTACACTAGGACATTTGACATCAATTTTGAATTAACTGAGCTAGGCTGACTTTTTTTAAATAAGTACTTTCTAATCCTGCACTTCAGCAACATCCCGGGCATGATGAAGTCAAGAAACGATAGCAGAGCTTAATTGCATGTCATTTTCCATTTAATGCCACATGAATGAACAGACACTCGATTCTCAGAAATTGTCAACATTTTAAACATCTTACTATCATCGTCTTTCTTAAAACGTATAAGGATCCCCCTGGCAACCCGTATCCAATAATTACACATACAAGAGGACCACTACAGTCTATACAGGTTGTCAAAAACTCATAATTTCTGGAGTTTATGTAATTGTTTCATAGAATGAAACTAGACTAGCTCATTAGCTTCACTTCATTTCCTTAGATTAGCATGTATGTGCCCTGCTAATATGCGGTATGCACTAGCACCAAACTGCTACAGATGGTTCCATGCTGTTCTCCTATGCCCTGAGCAGAGACATGTCCATAAAACAT
Organism: Mormyrus iriodes; assembly: GCA_011763525.2. Lineage (NCBI taxonomy): Eukaryota > Metazoa > Chordata > Actinopteri > Osteoglossiformes > Mormyridae > Mormyrus > Mormyrus iriodes. Next base: position 20,153,533 of record JAAGVU020000045.1, read on the forward strand.
GCAATTGAGAGCATCACTACCACAACTACTTAGTGTGGCTTTACTGTAGTGCAGCTACAGACTGAGCATCCTGGCGCGCTGAGCCAAGCACGTTAGCGGTGGGCTCCAGGTAAAATAAAGAAAATGAAGAAGCCCGAACGGATTGGTCTGTCAAGTGAACAAAGACAATCCCTAAAGGGGTAAGAGCAGAAGTAGATTGAAACTGCTCAAAAGGCTGTATTGACAGTCTTATCTTCAGACAAGGTGAGTGGCTGCATCATTAAAATAAATACAAAGCAAAACAGCCCCGGGTCTTTGATGCGCTTAGAATAAAGGCAGCGCTCCTTGCAAAATATTACAATGAAATGTAGCGTGATATGGGGCCGATGTCAATATAAGCACCGCTGAATTGACCCGTGTATTTTACTTCTTCCCTTCTAAATTCTAAATTCTATAGAATTAATCCACATTTTGAAAATGGACTGGGGTAACTTCGACCCCAAAAATAACACAGTTATTTAACACAGAGTTAATGAGCTGTAAATGCGCATTAAACATGAAATGAGTTACAGCATTGCATTTACGGGCTACAGCATTATTTCACGAAACAGTACATTGAACTCACCATATGAATCATAGGATTCGTCGCTTATGCCGTGGCCATACTCATAATAATCTTCTGAGCTGTGGAGAGATGAACAGATGCATTTTTTAACATTCTCAATATCCAAGATGAAGCCAAATTTAATGTATGTGCAATAAATTAGTATCCATAATTATTAATGCATTCATTAAACAAATGTATGCTTGATGACTAATACAGATGTGCATCTCCATTATCAATGCTGAATTTTCATTGTATGCCAAATATTCTAACTGTTACAATTTACAACTTACGGCAGTAACAGTTGTTATAAAGAAGATGTTCATTATTACATAAAAAATGAAACTCAAAGTTGCATACAGGGGTGGGTGGCATTATGAGGTACCAATCATTTTCCCATACTTATTATTAATATTTATACAGAGAAAGGTTAGAATTTTATAGGTCGATATTTGACATGTACATTAGGGCTTCCTAACCTTTTGATATCTGCAGACTGGTTTACATCGTATATAATGGTGGGGGTGGGGGGGGATTGGGGGGGCAGTCACCTGTGGATTGATCAGCACATTTTATATGATTTTATTCTTAAATATCCCGATTGCCAAATAATGTTCTGCGGCTAAAAATTTATTACATTGTGACTAGCTGTGAATAGCTAAGAGGGCAAAAACAAAACTGAACAAATGAAAAAAACAACAACATATAAATAAAAAACAGCAACAATTGCCGAACGGCTTGCATATTAGACGGGAAGGTCAGCCAGTGCTCTGTATTGCTGTGGTGGATGAATGATCCTTCAGGACTCCAAGCATGGGGCCAACACTTAAGGTCTACTTTCACTGCAGAAACATACAAGAATACGTGAATAAAGATTCCCCAAGCTGTCCACTGGACGCTTCCCGTATAAATTGTACTTTCCAATAATTCCACAAAATCGTATCTCTATCTCACTATTTCACATATGGAGATATGAGCGATGCCAGTCCTCATCACAAATAAAGCACGCCATTCAGCTTTTTGTTCTGGGTCGCCGGTGGCTTGCCGAAAAAAAAACAATTCTAGCCTGGCATCATTCAGCATTACCGCTATCATTCAAGCCCGAGTGGTAATTTATTGTAAGGCTGTCATCAATCCTGCACAACCGATCACAGCTGAGCCCCCACTTCCTGTACCTGTCAATCTTCTCTGCGACAGCGCTGTGTTTCCCTTCTCCCAGCTTTTAAGGCTGGCAGAAAACACATTGGAAGGCTTGCTGCTAATTTAGTTCCAGGCGACTCACAGAGTGCCAGCAACCAGCAGGGTGTGTACCTCAGCAACTGACCGCTTCCATTTCCAGAGAATACAGTATCGGAATTTTCAGTTCAACGACCAACGCTCTGCCGTTATTTTTTAAAGGGTATTGTGTTTGCCATTACTTGACATGCTACTATCAGCGTAGTTCGTTCCATTTGCTTTTTCATTAAACGCCTGTTGTGTCAAAAATGATATTCTTTCAGTTTGTTTATGTTGTGAAAAGGAACTGGAGCAAGTTGAAAGTTATCTTCTTTTTCTTCTTATGGTTCTTTTTTGCTTTCCACTATATCGTCTAAGACTCCTGTTTCATATACCTGTGTTATTCGCGACTGAGTTCATATTCATCCTCAACTGACCAGTTTTCACTGTCAGTTTTGGGAGAACAATGTATCTGATGGAATCTCAAATATAAACACTTGTTACACATACGGTGAAACACTGCAGCCGTTTTTGGTAAATATATGAACATCAAAAGGACATAAATGCCGCTTTGTGCCCTGTGGCTCTAGGGATAAACTGCGTTGCTGCACCACTATGCTGGAGAAGCCCTTATGAAAATTGGAATGGTGATATGGAATTTTCAGTTTGAATTTCCTTGACCTTGAATTTCCCTTAGTGAACTGAAAACCCACATTCCAGGTGTCCTCACTTTTGAGCATTCTGTAGAAAATTTTCCCAGAGCTAGCAACCAGGACAAAAACAAATGACTAATGATAAAGTGGAGATCAGGGCCTTTGAGAGCTGATAAATCCATGTACCCAAGTGGATGAGAGGCCTCCAAATGCTGTTAGAAACTTCTAATTTCTACCGTGGCACTTTGTCAATATCCCTGTTCACTCCTCACCCTGTGTCCTCTTCTACTCAATTACACTTGTCAGAGGGTTCTTGGGAGCATCCGGGAGGACAACGTTCCAGGTGAGATCAACTGCAAATGGGCTCCCTGCTCAAACGGATCCGCTGCCGTCCTAATTACTACTAACTAGCCAAGGAAACATAGATGACCACCAACACAAGCACCGGCCCCTCCTGTGAAAGGACACATAGGAGATATTCCAACAATACATTTAATGGCTAATATTGAGGAAGAATTGATGAGTGCACTCTGCATTTTTACTGCTTACTTCAAAGGCAGAGGCTGCTCACACCTTTTAAAAAATTCCAGCTTTCTAAAAATAGATGCTTTAAATATGCATCAGCCAGTCATATTTAAACATTGCAAGTAATTGCTTTTTCATCATTTATGAGGAAATAATAAAAGAGACTCCTCTGTGCAATGGATATCAGTGTTATCTACAGCTACAGTGCATGGACCAAACAATAGGAGCACTGCCCTTGTGCTCGAGCGGTCCATTAGACGGCTGGGCGTGTTTTAAATCCCATTAGAAGAGCGGCCCTGTCATAATTGCCAAACCACTCTGACTTTCTAAATAGGTCAAGCTTTGATTTGACATTCATTAGCCAGACATGTCCCAGTCCGGTGCCTCCCTCGCCTCACGGCTGGCGAAGACAAAGAGGATAATCATCTGCCTTAACAGTCGGCCTGGACCTTGAAAAATAAACAGAAGCACTATTAGGTAACCTTGCCTGGCGCTCTGGAGTTGAATTCCGATGCCACTTCCCAAGGATTGGCAGGTCTCCGCAACATCTGTCATAACCATGATTGGCTGATTTTAAGTACTTGCGTCGTTATCCTGGTGCTATCAAACAGATGGCGATGCTAAGTCTGAATGATGTGCTACGTATCCCCGGTGGACATTGTTTTCTTATATTACGATGACTCCCCAATCGCTCAGTCATATATCCTCAGAAATGAGGAGAACAGGAAGGCTGCAGAGACAACATGTATTATCGCTCTCCACTGTCAACAATTTGTGCATCAATTCAAACTTCGGGTCATAGTAAATGTTGTGAATTGTTTTATTTTTCCCCTGCATGTAAATACCCAGACAAAATAAAAGAACAGTGAGTTGCAGTATAACTACAGTAATGTTCACCATTGCTTGGTAGCAATGGACTTCCTGAGATGCAACACGAAAGGATGACAGCTAGTAGACTGATTACACAATCGAAAATGAAAAATGTATGTGCTTTATACACATATGTGTGTGTGTGTGTGTGTGTATATATATAACCTCTGTGTTATTTTTGGGGTTGAAGTGACCCCATATATATATATATACACACACACACACATATGTGTTTTCCCCTTCTCTGACTGTTCCTTCTGAAGCTGCTTTGATTCCAAGATGAATGGTGTACATCCCATCTGGGATGCTAGCTAGAGAGAGGATAGATGAGCACAACTTGGAAAATATATGCAGCTCAACACAGCTTTCCAAAATCTCCCATTTTCACTTTACAAAAGCATGTGGAATTTTTTTTTGTTTCATTTTGACAGTTAGCACCTGGAATGTTTCAGTATTTGGATTATACTGAAGGCTTATCATAGGGGTGTTGATCAATTCAGTACATGGAAAAGCCAGAGATTACGTTGTCTTATCAGACACGGCACATTCAAAATTCCCAAGTTTCATAGTCATTGTGTAACATAATGATATTACTAGTACTGTAACTTGGAAGCTTTGCCATGATACGATTCAATTTTTTTCAATTTTACAATGCGGCGATTTGATATCTGATGATATTTGAAATGTTACTACAATACGATACATTTCGATTTGACTCAGTAATACATGATCAATATTTTCAATATAGTGAACCAGGCTAATTTTACTGGAATTTGTTTGAATTCAAAATACTTAAAAATAAAATGTTTAATTTTAACAAGAGAATATGTAAAAAAAACTATACATGTTTCAAAGTACAAAAATGTCTGCACAAGAAACATTCTGTCTTGTATTTGTACTTTAACAACAACAAAATATTTCTGGATCTGTATAACGGACTTTGTGAAAGTGTAGGAACACAGCTGTACTAAACTGCATTAAATGTACTGTAATGTATTGGTCTCTACTCTCTACTGAGGTGAATCTCTAGACTGCTTTGTTTGACAGATTTTTTCTGGCAGCATTTCGGCAAATACCCATGGTTTAATGATATGAATCAATATTTGTTAATTGGGTCCATTAAACTGTATTGCCTTAACAATCGATATATCGATTAGAATCAATGAATTGTTACACCCCAGGAGATTACAGTAGGAACTTCCCAAGCCAATTCAATATTGTGAAAGTATTTAAGAGGTAAACAATATATAAAAAAGTATAAACGTAAACATTATATAAGAGTAGTAAAACTACTTCAAATTAAACATAAACAATTCATGAAAAATAAAGGGACTATGCAAACAATTTCTAAGGGCAGAAGTGCCAAGTGACATAATTTCAATCACTTATGCATGTATAATTGCACATCTTTGTGTGGGATGTATGTCTCCCATGTTATATGCCATGTACCATGTATAAGGATACCTGTACAGTGCTTCCCAGTAATTATCTGGAAGCCTTCCATCCTTAACTTTTTAATTTACATTTTCCGTTTATTTCATGGAGTTCATTTTACATTTCTAAATTCAGCTGCTGGCCATGCTGTCTGCCTGTTTTAGAGCTGCTAGGCCTGACATGAAGAGATGCCGGTAGAAAATGAGAAAAAGCTTTATGTTTCTATAAAAGTATAATTATACTGACATTTTAGAATATTTTTGTGCTTTTTAACTGTTGACAACGATGGTTTAAAAATAGCACATTTCCAAATTCAAAGCATGAGCTCGTATATTTCCTTAATCTGTTCTTTTTTTATCGAGGAAAGGTCACTTTGTGTTGAGCTTAAATGTTTTCCTGTGATAAGCACACAGGCCCATTTCAGGCGGGTGCCCTTTTGAAAACTCAACATCAGAAGACAGCTGTACACATATTAACGATACATTGGGATTCAGATGAGGAGAAAACTGCAGAAAAGGAGCCACAGACATCAGAAGCCTGCAGTCTCCCAGGTGTCAGGATGAAATAATACTTGGATCACAACGAAGTGTGAACGCAGACCAGTGCCTGGCCTTTCCAGAGACCCACGAGGAACAGGATTCACCTCCTGTCCTATCCATTTATCTTCCAAGTCTTACCACTTTCCCACATAAAAATGTCAGTAATATATAATAGATCAGTGTTTCTCAACCCAGTCCTAGGGGACCCCCAGACAGTCTACATTTTTGCTCCCTCCCAACCAGGACCGAATTTAGGGGGGTGGGGCCCTGGGCTAAAGTCATTGTGGGAGCCCTACTTACAGGATAAAATTCTGCTGTAACAACTAGACAAAAAAAATTGGGCTCCCCTACACCTTGAGGCCCAGGGCTACACCCCAGGTTAGCATACACATAAGGTTGACCCTGCGCAGCTTCCAGCCAGACGGTCCACATTTTTGCTCCCTCCCACCTGGAAGGGAGCAAAAACCTGGATTTCCTAGGGGTCTCCGAGGACTGGGTTTAAGAAACACTGTAATAGATCAGGAGGAACTATATATCTATTTCTGTTTCCCTAAGTGTCAGCCAGTCTACTGTTTTATTTGTCAGAAATTGTTGTACATAATTCCATCTATTTCAAAATTAAGGCTTCATTTACTATTTCTTTTCTCTTAATTATATACTTTAACAGTTTAATGATTTTTAAACAAACCATTGCCACTTTTTGCTGCACACTTATGCAGCCACCTACAGTGGGGCCTGGATTCCACGTAGTGCAGTGATCACAGAGCTGACAGTGAGACTCCACTAAAGGGTGGCCGGTCAGTCAAAAGAAGAGATGGAGGGATAGACATAACACGAATTCTGTGAGGTTTGTGTACTGTTAAAGGGCTTGGATTTGGACTTCCCCCTTAAACATCCATTGCAAATGACATGACGCCAGGAGCCGGCAAGGTCATGGTGTTATGTGGGTGTTATTGTGCTCCACAGTGGTTGGCCCTGCCTCTGTGGACGAATGAAACGGAAGATTTCCCTGCCTACTTTCCGCTTGACAGCTCTGCTGCCCATTATGCTGCTGTCGTGTGTGGCTCTCGGGGAAAACGGTTCCACAAACCGCTAGATCTCTAGATTCTGATGATGTAAACAAGGGAAAATGAAGAACATGACAGTAATTTCATGTTCCAGAAATGACATATTGCTGTGCATGTTATCCCCAAGCTATGAGTCACGTCATTCTCGGGAACTCTCAGAGTTTGTTTCGCTTGGCTTTCCATAGACTTTGTTAGGTATTGGCGGGATCATCTTACATTCCCCTGAACTATAGATGGACAAATTTGCTTCAGACAAAAAAGTTTCCCCGATTGACTAAGTGAATTGAATGGATGATCATAACATGATCTCTCGAAGTTCATATTCACGGCAGAGCTGCGGAAACGATGAGTCCTTTGTAGTGCTTTGAAATAGTTTCCCAATAATCAAATACATTTTTGCTGAGGCTGAACCTGGTTTTATCTTCTGTGGTTTGATGGAGACCAAACAAGTCTTGTCTTCTGATCCTCTTGTGATGATCCTTGTGTTCTAATTCCCTTACGACATTCAAAGTATAATGATTTTTTTTATGCTTGCAGTAGCACCCTGCTTCCAGTCTACACCAGTCCTTGGGGGACCCCCAAACGGTCCACGTTTTTCTCCTACCAGGAGCTGGGAGGAACCAAAAACATGGACTTTCTGGGTGTCCCCGAGTACCGGGTTGAGAAACATTCATCTATACTACCAATGCATTTGTTCAGTCTGCTTTCCTATACTGACAATCAGTGGAGGTTTAGCCTCATGCTGCCTACAAAGAATAATTCATATATTTAAATGTATAATACAGTTTGAACAATCAGAAGTAAGACAAGCAAAAGAAACAACCTAAAAATCAAAGTAAAAATTCATGAAGTAACCACAAACATTCTCTGAAGGAACAATCATGTAGACTTTCCCCATTAGCTGCAAAGTCCCCAGATACATATAACAGCTACAGATCTGAGACCTCTTTGAATCTACAAGGCCTCTGGGTATCTCTAATGCACAACGGAGTACACTTTTCTTGCGCCTTAAGCCGCTGCTTATTTGAGATGCTACTTTTAAAGCACAGGCAGCCACTCCGGGCTTGTGTTCCACGAAATGGTTTGCACATCTAACAGCCAATACTCCAAGAGGCAGCCCTTGGTGTGTACCGGGCGGAGTGCAGCTTTTCAGATAGGCCTGAATACAATGCACCATCGTGGAGACATAATCCCTCAAAGGTCCCCCGCCACCGGATTCTGACATCGGCTACAAAAGAATACATCAAGCATCACTTCCAAAAAAGAGGACAGAATGGGCTAATACATTCTTCTGGGCGTGTGCAGTTGCCGCTAATGCAATTTTTTTTTTTGACATCTTAAGTGCAGTAACAATCACGGCCCTGCTCTGAAAGAAGCTGTGCAGGCGAAAATCAGGTCAATGTGAATGCAGGCTAAATCGAAGGCAGACAGCCAGGCAGCGGTAGGACGAAGTGCAGCCTTTGACCTGATGCGACGCAGGGAGGACGATCGCTCTCTGCATCAGATCAATACTCTGTATTTGGCTTCAGATGGGTCTTTGGTTGCATCATGACCTGACATGCTGACGCCATTTTAGCCAGCGAGACGGTTCATACGTTCGAACATTACAGTGACTTATCTCTCACAGCTTGTGGTTTGAACTGCTTAGCTAAATCTACCAGCGCACTCATTATAAACGATTATAAAAGTTCATAAAATGACGAAAGATTATCTTTTAAGAAATGGTATTATGTGTTCAGGGGTGGCAAGGTTACCATTGTTTCTTTTAGATACCAACTGGCTTTGAGTTGATGTGATGATTATCAAAAGGGTTTGAATAAAATTTTCTTCCCTTTTGGGTTTCTATTCAAACGACTGATTAAGGCGCATGTTTCATATTACAACCCCAACTGATACCTCATGCTATTTTTTCCATTAGAAGTTCAATTACTATGATTCAGAATATGTCTTAATTATTTCACCGACTTCCTAATGGTTTTCACATCAAAATAGCCATTGTTCCTAGTATAATTCTGAGAAAGTACTCAAAGTCTATACATACCACATTTCACTGAAAGGAAATTGTACACCTAACCTGACAATTAATTAAAGCAACACCAAGAACATGCAAGTTTCACCTTTCTTTCTTAGAAGAAAGTCTTAATAACTAAAACCCCTCAAATTAAGGAAAAAGCTCTCAAACCTCAGGAAATGCTTGAGAGTTTATATGCACTATATAGCTTTACATCGTGTTACGTCCGAGGTCCATAGTAAATAACATACGCTGATCGAGAGACGCCTGAAAGCTGGCGTGAAGGACGTTATCGGGAATATTACTTAGTGTAACAGGTGCAGGAGAATGGTATAATGACCATCCACATGTAACTCGTAATACAGTGTGCGTACAGTAATGCATACGCATATAGGATAGTCAGCTACGATATGAGATACGTCCCAAATTCACTTGCATCTCGAATGCAAGCAAAAGCTGACACAATACTGCACATACAATTTATAAAAAAAACACAAAACACCGTGTGTGTGTGTGTATATATATATATATATAATAGTAAAAAAATCGGTCTCAAACTGCAGACTTCCTATTAAATAACTGCTTATATGTTAATATGAGAGTCTTGATAATGACTGAATCTTGAAGCTTGTAGCTTTGTGAACGGAACTTACTTCTGTCCTTGGCTGCTGTAGCTGTTGTCATACGCATCATAACCTTGGTCATCATATGCTGTTCCATAGCCATCATCATATTCCTAGAAGACAAGGTGTGGGGGCGTTTAATTAATCATGAAAGACAGCATAGGCTTTGTAATTAAAAATACGGGTAATACTGTACTCAAGGGGGCACACATAACTTAATAACTCGGTTACTACTCAAGTACAAATCATGAACAAATATAGTAATTGCATAAAATATATTAACCATTACGACTGATTAATGATGAATGAACATGGGATCCATATGTAACTAACACTATGTTTCTGGTAAATACATTAAGTAAGAGTGTACTGTTGCATTTTTTGTGCCCCCTCAAGTAAAATTTTACCAAATTATATATTACAATTAAGAAGAGCAGTATATATGAGCTCTTTTACAGTTAATATATGGAGGCCTTATATATAATGACAACAAGAGTGTAAAAACTGTTACTCTTTGACATGTGGGTCAATGTGTTGATCTCATCATGTTGTTTACATGCTTCATTGCCCGGCAGACTGGCATTTCCCATGCAGTGCTTGGCCATTATTTCATATCTACACAGCAATGAGCATCTGCTTACTCTTCAGCTTAACCCCTTAGGTCAGGCGTCAAAGGCACACCATTCTGCATCCGACCTCGTTTAGGCAGAACATTATATTTATGCATTAATTTCTTCTGCCGGGTTTGGAACATGTTAATGGGATGCTTGTGACATGTATCATTAAAAAATACACCTGATCTTACATAGCAGGAGATTTTCTCATTGGGAGAGTTTAGAATATGGCTAGAAAACTGCAAAATGGTCATTTCTGCTATTAATTACCATATTACCATATATAATGCATGCAAATATGCATGCATTATATATGGTAACATGGTAATTAACAGGTTATTACTCAAATACCCAAGGTAGGGAGGTTCTCTTCTGTCACATGGGCTTCTGTCAGGTCCTGCCAGTCCAAAGACATGCAGTTCAGCTGACTGTCTCTAAGTTTCCCATAGTGTGTGAGTGTATGCATATATGTGCCCTGTAATAGACTGGCCTCCCGTCCAGCCTATACCCCAGACCTGTACCCTGTGCTGTCTGGGTTAGGCTACAGGTGACCCGGACCTGGTTAAGTAGATGGAAGGATGGCTGAATATATTTATAGTGAGGAGAAAACCACAAAACAAAAGCGAAATGTATCGCTGAATATTCTCAAGGGTACGTTTGCCCTTTTAGGTCATGTATTTCACAGCCTCTTGCATTTTGTTGCTTAGCTGATTATTACCCATTTACATATTATTATTTTCCATTTATAAAAGCCAATATTTTCACTGGACTGAATTATCTTGCTTCTGGATTCTGCACAGAGCTCCTACTATTAAGCAGACTCCTGCTCCAGCAATTTTTGAATTAAAGTCCATGCCCTAAATGGCTAGTATTTTTGCAAAGCATTACACACATAAGAATGGTGAGAGTAGATAAAATGAAGACAAGGATAATCTGTAAAAATTAGTCCAAATGACTCAAGTCCAATCATATTTTACAGAACCGAATAGTGTCTGCAAGTCACAAAGTGTCATCCATCCATCAATCCATCCATCCATCCATCCATCATCCATCCGTCCATCCATCCATCAACCCACGCATCCATCCACCCATTCATCCATCCATCCATCCATCAATCCACGCAACCATCTTCTGACTTCTTACCCAGTATAATCATGGGACAAAATATAATCTGATAATCAAAATAAAGATTTAATTAGAATAATTTCTTAATTGATTAAATCCATTTTTTCCATATTTGATTGCTTTATACAAACCCTAATTAAATGTATATGCACAGAATTACAGGTAGACTTTATCGTGGCACCTCTATATACAGGCGATAGTGTCTTCCTTTTTCTGCTTATTTGTTCCTTTAAACTGTTTTTTTTTTTAATATTGCAGGACATTTGAATTTATCAAGTGCATGTTTGACCCCGTATTAGACAAAGAGGCAGTTAATCCTTTCACTATCTGACAAAGCACTGGAGATGCTACATTAGCAGGAGAAATGGAAGTCCCTGCCCCCTGAAATTCTCATTGTGGAGCAACGAGTGCGATTCCCAGGCTGCCCTCAGCACAGCCCATGTTCATAACACAAAAATATGAAGTCAGCTTTAGTGGTGAGCTGTCTTTCTGGCAAATCGCTTCTGTATACAGTCTCCAAAGTGAAAACTGGGCTTTCATTACAGGCATGAATCAAGGCTTTTCCTTGGCACAATTTTCACGTCTGAAATTCACATTAACAAGCTGTTATATAATCCTATTTTGGACATCTTGGTCCAAATTGGATATCTTACTGCTAGTATATACAGTATTCCTGAATGTATATGCAGGACATCTTTAGTGAATTTGATTGAAAAATATAATTATAATCTCTAAAATAAGTCGGGTATAATGGTATTTCATCTATCTTAATGCTCTCCTTGCCTTCATATCATGTCACTTTGTGGGAATATAATTACTTACACTATTTACAGACATTAAAGTGCAGAAATGAAATGTAACAAATAAGGGCAGATTTCACTGGCCGCTCAGACACGTCTGAAGCATTGCTGTGTAATTTGCATGCCTCGCTATGTCTAAGAACCTGACAGTTAAAAAGCTCTGAGATGCTCTCTTGTGGGCAGTCAGTATTAACTGAGGTAACTGATCCTCAGCACGTTCAAATGACAAAAATAACATTAAAGGGTAATTCATCCTAAGATGTTGTAATCCAACATGTCATTTCGATATTCTCTGGCATTGATAAACCTCATTTGCAGCGATCTAAGGACTGTGCTCCCCCCCCCCCCTTAGAGGACTGCGTTTTATTTGTTCTGATGTAAACTGGTCTCAGAGTACAGTCCATTTTTTAGTGCCACGTTGCTGAACCAGTTGTCAGCATTGATCTTAATCATTTTCCTCAAAAGGCAGTGTTTCTCACACTACGACCATAAAGGGCTGGTGCTTTAGTTATTTTCCTCTGTCCCACGGTGTGGGAAAACTTAAAACCCACTTAAAAATGTCAATACCTTTGTGTTTTGGTGGCTGCAATACCATTTTATGGTTAAAAGCTTTTTTTTTTTAAGAAATGCATTACAAATATAATCTGATAGACTTTGTTTATGTGGACCAGATAAGACAATAAAGCTTATAAACCACAATAATGGATAAACTTTTATTATTTTTTTAACCATGACGCTTGAGGGCACCCCTGACTTTCAGACACCCTCTCCTCATACTTGATACAGCACTTTGAGTGCCATAGCATGTAGCACAAAGGTCTGCAATATGACTAATCTTACTCACAGAAGTAATTTATTCTCTTGGTAATTTAATGAAAAATCACCATTCTGTCAAATGCTCATGTGATGAACAGAAAAGGGCCTGTTTGGTACAATACATCAAAACAGATCTGAATCCAATTACGTTGCAAGCAGATTAAAACACTCAGTCAATTACCCTATATAATCACATTTGGATTTTGTTATAAAATTTAATCCTAGTCATTTTGAGCAATCAGATATGGCTACTCTTATAATCCATTTCAGATATGACTGTGACTGAAATTGCCACTTAGAAGCACAACACCAACATTTATTGACTGAGAATGCCAACCATAAGAAATGTCATTTTCTATCTATCTATCTATCTATCTATCTATCTGCACTATATTGCCAAAAGTAATGGGACACCCCTCCAAATCATTGAATTCAGGTGTTCCAATCACTTCCATGGCCACAGGTGTATAAAATCAAGCACCTAGGAATGCAGACCACTTCTACAAACATTTGAGACAGAATGGGTCGTGCTCAGGAGCTCAGTGAATTCAGGTGTGGTACCGTGATAGGATGCCACCTATGCAATAAGTCCATTTGTGAAATTTCTTCGCTACCCAATATTCCAACTGTTAGTGGCATTATAATGAAGTGGAATAACAAAGCAATTAGGAACAACAGCAACATAGCCACGAAGTGTTAGGCCACATAAAATCACAGAGCAGGGCGAGCGCATGCTGAGGTGCACAGTGTGCAGAAGTTGCCAACTTTCTGGAGAGTCAATAGCTACAGATCTCCAAACTTCATGTGGCCTTCAGATTAGCTCAAGAAGAGTGCGTAGAGAGCTTCATGGAATGGGTTTCCATGGCCGAACAACTGGGTGCTAGCCTTCCATCACTAAGTGCAATGCAAAGCGTCAGATGCAGTGGTGTAAAGCACACTGCCACTGGACTCTAGAGCAGTGGAGACATGTTCTCTGGAATGACAAATCACGCTTCTCTGTCTGGCAATCTTATGGACTAGTCTGGGGTTTGGCAGTTGCCAGGAGAACGGTACTTGCCTGACTGCATTGTGCCAAGCGTAAAGTTTGGTGGCAGGGGGATTATGGTGTGGGGATGTTTTTCAGGGATCGGGCTTGGCCCCATAGTTACAGTGATAGGAGCTCTTATTGCCTCAGCATATGAAGCCATTTTGGATAATTTCATGCTCCCAACTTTGTGGGAACAGTTTAGGGATAGCCCTTTCCTGTTCCAACATGACTGCGCACCAGTACACAAATTAAGGTTTATAAAGACATGGGTGAGCGAGTTTAGTGTGGAGGAACTTGACTGGCCTGCACAGAGCCCTGACCTCAACCCGGCAGAACACCTTTGGGATGAATTAGACTGAAACTGCAAGCCAGACCTTCTTGTCCTTCATCAATGCCTGACCTCAGAAATGCTCTCCTGGAAGAATGGTCAAAAAATCCTATAAACAAAACATACTCCTAAACCTTGTGAAGAGTTGAAGCTGTTATAGCTGCAAAGGGTGGGCCAACTCCATATAAAAGCCTATGTATTAAGAATGGGATGTCATTAAAGTTCTTGTGTGTGTAAAGGCAAGTGTACCAATACTTTTGGCAATACAGTGTATCTATGCATAAACATTTCCAAAAAGCCACAATAAACACACAGGCACTGAAAGACTTATAAATGACTTATAAATGGCACTGTTGCTTCCTCTTTGACCCTTCATTTGCATCCTTGCTGAGGGTCTAACCCCATGTAGCTCTGTACCCAGCTGCTGGGAGTTCCTTGCACCACTTGCTGTCCCAGAAACAGCTATCAAAGCTGCAGCGCGGACACCGTCTGGGTACCTCCTCACAGCTGCAGTGTTAAAGCACCGGTCTGTGTGTTTCTCACTGGCATCGTTACACCCTCCTTTGCGTTCCTGAGCACGTAATTAAGGTGGGAGCCATTTGTACTGCTCAGTGAAGGAGAAGGTGAAAAGCAGTGCTTCTCTCTTGAAGGGAGGGCTAATAGCGAAAAATGGGGGGTGGGGGAATGAAACCAATCGCATCCACAAACAAGGAAATGTCTGCAACGGAAGGATTAAAATGCTTTTATTCCTCGGCATTGCTTAGCGACAAGCTGATTTGGCGTGACGTTTTTTTGGCAATAATATTAGGGCGGGAATTAAGAGCGTCCTGAGGGAGGGAGCATCTTGATTCCCAGGGCGGGCTGGCCCCGCCGCCGGCGCACCGTGATGTTCTTGCAGATTTATGGCTTGCCAGACGACGCCATCTCTGGTGATGTGCAGGTGTCCGGGGAGCAGTTTACAGCCGTGACAATGATGGGCAACAGCTGGTCTAGGAGGCATTAGCTACGACCTCTTCGCGTTCAAATCGCCACCTTTGAATAAATCCGTCAAATGCTGTTAGCTATGGGCTGGCATGCCAATTTCCAGGTGGGGTGACCCTCTTCACCTCTCTGTCCATAATGTATGCAGTGTTTCTGCCAACTGTCTAGGGCACCTGCTTTGATACTGAGCTACATACCATTTTTCAGAGTTTATACATACTATATATATATATATATATATATTAGCATTAGCATCATATATTTTATATATATACATATATATATATATGTGTGTGTGTGTGTATATATATGATTGCATATATATAGTTGCTTATATAAACAGGTGCTTGAGGAGCCAAATGTGTTTTTTTAGGCCAGTGATGTTTCATTCTTTGGCAGTATTTATATTTACAGCTTTTAACCAGGGCGACGGATTGAGCAGATGTATGAAAAATGCCCTTTGTTCACTTTGTCACTGGACGATAGTTTCAAACACATATCATAATATCTGATACATTCAGATACAAATATAAAAAGCTTCACCTACTTTAGCAGACATCTGCTCGCAACACTTTGTCTGCATCTCTCCGTTACGTCTCCGAAATACAGAAGAAATATACTGTAATTAGGAGTAATATAATTGTGCACCTGTGTTTTGTGTGGCAGATGATTGCTTACGACACTGTGAACTGCTCATTGTATACAGAGATTGGGTGGAAATCGTTGCCCCCAGATGGAATTGTGAGCTTTATTTCAAACCATAGGATGCTTCAGTGAGCTTGTCTGAGAAGCAAACAAAATCAGTTAAGTTCCAATCTCCGCCCCCACATTTTTAATAGTCAGTGGAACCTCATTTTTCCAGCCAACTTATCTAAGACTGCTTACGGCGGCAGCGGGGAACATCTGTAATGCAAGAGCGGTCAAGTTATCCTGCTGAGTTAAATAATATGCTTAGCCTGACAGGACGATGACAGGGATCAGAGTGCATTTTGGGGGAGGGGGGGTGCCAGGCACAGCATGCTCCTGTTGATAATGGAATACATGGAATGTCACGGGAACGGGCTGAAGGACATTTGCTTGGGATTACCTGAAATCCTCTTACGGTGTAAATAAAGACATATTGTTGTTATTTCAGTGTGACTTTACAGCCAAGTCAAAACAAGTCAATATATATCACAAAGTATATTTCTAATGTACCGAAAAATGAGAGTCCCCAGGCCAGAGTCCCATAAGGCGGGTGGGGCTGAGGAGAGGACACTTGAGTCAAGTATTTAACCTGAATCGCTTCAATAAAATAATACTTAACTGCGTACGTGGGTGAAGTGTCAGACCGTGCAGAGTTCTGCTCGAGGTCAAACCGCCTGTTACTCTGATTAAATAAATATTGCATGATTTGTAGCTATGTAAGAATGACCATCAGTCGTAGGTACAGTAACTCACATATTCTCCATACGTTTCTTGCACAATTGATGGTGGGGGGCGGTACCCAGCCGTCGGGGGTGCCCCTCGGGCCCTCTGCGTCGGCACTCCTCGGCCCCTGGTGGCTGGCGGGCGGCTCAGGGGCGCCCCCCTCGGTGCTGCCCCACGTGGCACTGCAGCCTGCGGAGGGGGCACTCCTCCGCGACTCCTGAAACACAGTAATGGTCAACAAACAGAATAGCTAAATCTATTTTGCTTGTGATTCAATCTCGGGAGAAGTAATTGCATTATATTTGCATTGTACTTGTTTATAGGACTTAATTGTATAATATTTGCTTCTTTAATCTACATATTCCCTACAGATAAACTAATTTTAAAAATAGGGAACTAAATCAGTTTGTGTTGAAAGACTTGGCTTTTTAGAAGTAAAGCTACTTTTGAAAGAGCAGTTTTGGGCTTGTGCATTTCGATGCAGGCTCCCTGTACACAAAACACAGAGTCAATTTAAATCACACAATGGTCTAAGAACTAAGCAGAAACACACAGTACAGATTCATTTCGGGAAAGATCACACATGAGCCGGCAACGCTGAGCAAAAACAAACGGGCTGTAACTGAGGGGTGAACTGCCAAACCAGAGGACAAAATATAAATGTTTGAAAGCAGCTCTGTTTAGGACAATCTCATTTTTATAAGCCTAGTGCTTTACTTAAATTGTGAATGCCAGGCTAATAAAGCAAATAACACAATAATACAAATAAACCACATTTAACTGAGTTTACATGAATACGCATCATCCCACTATTTTCCTACAAATCCCATAATTATAAAATCTTGCACATAAAATTTTCTGAATTATGTATGCCCCATTAACCAATGTTAATGAGATTATCGCCGACAGTCAGCTGTGGAAATTTTTCAGATGTTCTGGAACAAAAATCGAGCCTTGCACTGTTTGCTTGCATTGTTTAAATCTGATCAGATGTAAATTTGCATTGCCAGTGACTGAAGAAATCTCTCCAAATGCGAAGACTCATTAATTAGCCTGTTTTTTCTTTCCAGTCAGTATAATCTAGAACCTGCCAGTCTTATAAAAAGAACAAAATAGATGCTGCAAATGCAATTTACAAAAGAGAGCAGTGCAACGATTTACTATATATCTCAGACAAATGTGTACTGATTTTCGACAACAAAAAGCCAAAGTGTCCTGTATGGCACAAATCATAAAAATTGAAAGAGTCCTGAATCTACGACACAAATCATACAAACTGACAGTTAAGCAAGAATTTAAATAAATACTTATTTCCCCATCATCTGCAAATGTTAAATTAAACCATTGATAGACAATACTGTAAATAGTAACCTTTGACATGAATATTCTGGTAATTAAATTAAATTTTAATTAATCTGTTCATACCAGCTCATATATGGGGTCATTTGAATTATACAGCTAGCTACTCCTTGTTTGCATTAAATATTTTTTTTGATGTTTTTGTGTTTCAAAATGTTTTGTAAATCATAACGTCACCACTTGGTGTTCGCCCTTGCATGAACACCTGACATTCCCTGTCATGTAACTTTTCTAAAAACTTTGAAAACTGGAAATTTGTGACCACCGGTATATCCGCCACTGTATAAAATACATTTCTGATTTTACGACTTCTGATATTTGATGACTGTGTTGGCCAGTTTAATATTTTGTATATGTTAGTGCACTGGGAAGTTCTGAAATGTGATTTTAACTGGGTGCAGTAATGTACAGGTATATAATTGTAAGACGGTAAATATCTTCAAAAAGAGCATTAGTTACAGTGACTCGCAAGCCTGTTCATTTTAACATCAAGTCACAGCACCAGAAATATGAAGCCCAAAAGAAGGAAGCTGACGTATCTTTTCTTAACTGTGCTAGACGCATTGCACTAGACAGTATTTTGCTCTATGAGCTGAACTGAAAGGTAAATTAAGGATTAAATAACATTTCTGTGCTGGTTCTACGTAAGTGGGGGATTTTAATACCATAGCAATATGCAAATTTGATATATAAAGGCCCTGCTTCTCTATACTCACATTTTCTTTTTCTGTCTATTTAAGTAGCCAAAATTTTCATTTTCAGTGATATAAATTCACATGTCACTGTCCTATTTTTCCACGGTACTGAATCTTAAAGGACATCAAGGGTGATACTCATTTCTTTTCTTATTGCTTTAATATTCATGGACCTTGATGCCTCAAAACTGCTGTACTTAGTGCTTTGAAGTTTAATAATACTAAATAAGAAAGTCAAGCATTCGACCCCCCGCCCCCCGCGGCCCCTTCTGGTAGAATGGCTCCTGCGTCAGCAGACCTGTAAGTTTCGGTTAGGTCTGCTAACCCTACTGATAGGTCCCTCCCGGTAGATGTTGGCACTTCAGTAGACTTCATAGACCATGGTGGGGGGGGGGGGGGTACCCCTCAATAGATTTTGCCGATCTGCGGGACTTCAAACTTGAAATTTTACCACCAGGCTACGCAGACAAGTTTTGGTGGGAATTCAAACCAGTCATTTTATTGTGTGGCTACGTGCCTTTCTCAGATTGAGGGCTGGCCATGCCACTCTGAGAGCGATGCCTTCTGCCCACTGTATGCATGCAGTCCCCCCACACCCTTCAAAAAACAGAAGCTTGCAGGGTACCTGGGCTGGCCCGGGGCGGGCGTTCCTCTTCCTCTCGCCGCCGGCTTCCCCCTCACGGCCGGGACCTTGGCATCCTCTGAGGCCCCATTCAAATACGTCAGCTCCTGCAGCTGTGCCTGTCTGATCTCATCATTGTAATCCTACAGACAAGCCATACCACACAGCACCCCATTCAATTACACCATATTAAATTACCTCCTTTATCTCTAGGTTACCGCCGGGGAATATATAATTAATGTACTCAGAGTGCTGTAACCAGCTCTCCTTAGGCAAACCATATTTCAAATTCCATGCTGATACGTAACGTCATTGGTGGGTTTACTAGGTATATTGATGCAATATACAATTAATTGAAGAAAGACACTGCTAATGAGGATTTTATATTTTATCACACTTTATAGAAATCTTGGTTAATTAATTAGAAATTACCTATACTAATGGAAAAGGGAATTGTCATCGCAGATGTATAAATATACCATAAATTAATCAAATGCCAGTTACTTTTCATTATGATGACGATTCATATGGTCATGGGCAAACAAGGCTTGTGGTTGTAAAGGTAATTATTGTGTGAGATGAAAATGATTGTACCTGGGAGAGTGAACTGATGACTGGAAGAGTCAGCTGTAATTGATGCTGACTGCATATTCACGTGCATCTCAGACCAGATTGAGTTATGAATGGGGACATTAATAATAGAAAAGAGATGAGCTGCTTGCATACATACAGGGATGAGGAACTTCTTGATCTCTTCCAGGGCATGGCCCATCCTGGCATAGGCCTCGGCCGGAGGGGCAAACACCTCGATGAGAACATGGAGGTCTTCGTTGAGATGTTGGAATTTGGCCTCACCGCTCTTCCTCAGCTCCTCCTCCTGAAATATGCCACAGCGACTAGATAAACCATGTGAGCCATGACTATGTTTAACAATAAATTGCATTTTTAATTACATATTGTAATGGCCCTTCATATATAAATCTGTTGATTATATACATGAAATAATTTCAGTAACATGCAATGATTGGAATCATTCATAAAATCTACAAACATGGAAAAACAATGTTACAAACGAAAAGATGAAACAATTTCTAACACAACAATGTAGTGTCCTCTTTCCTCCTGCTAAAAGAGAATGTTGTTCAGTAATTGAACTTCACAGATCTGACCTTCAGCTAACATGCTTCTCTTGGCTATTAGTGCCTCCTCGCCCAGTTATGGCTGCTGTGTTTACCGCAAAATGACAACACAGGACTTCTGTGTTTATGGTAAAATCCAATTTTAGAGAATGAGTCAGGGCTGAGTTCATCTAATAAAGGCTTTCTTTAAGGCTCATGCTGCACAATTTACCCTTAGAACAGTACTCGAGCGAAATAAACAATGAGTAATAAAGAAAAAAACACTCAGACTGCTTTGTTTTTTTTGTACATTATCACAGTATATCTGACAGTATGATAAAACATTTTATAGGCTTGGAATTTAAACCTAATGGACTCACTAGGACAATAATTAGGCAAAAAGACAAAAAATAAATAAATAAACAGAAACAGCTAAAAGACTGTAACGTAACATAACTTAAAATATACCAATCAGCTCGTTCATCTTTTTGGGAAACTGACATTTCTGCCAGAATGTACCGGATTTTACAGTATCCCAGGAAATAGAGGCTGAGCATATGCTAGTGAGAAGCAAATATGAAACTTTAAGTGATTATAACCCTCTTCCCAACCAAACTGACGAATGATAAAGTTCAGTGCAGAAAAATTAAAATGGCTCGGGGGAGGCTCGGGCCTAAACGGGAGAGTTAGAAGCACGAGCCAGCATGTAGGGAGAGCCCCTTAGCGCCTGGTCGTTCCATATCAGCACGAGTGACCGTCCTCTCGGACACGCTGGCGAGCTAACGGGCCAGCGGCACCCCTGTGGGCCTGCCTCTGCGAGAGGACATCTCCTCCGCAAGCAGCTCGTCGTTGCTGGCTCATGAGAATCCCTCCCTCTGAAAACCAGGCCCTTTGTGTATTACAGATAACAGACATCAATAATCCAGAGGCTGCATGCAGAGTCTCTGGAGCCAATGGCAAAAGATTAGAGGTGTCTAGTCTGTTTATCTATTGGCAGAATCTTCCCCTGTTATTTTTTTTTCTAACAGAAAATCTGATTATAAAGGCAATTCTTTCTAGAAAAAGAAACATAATGCTTTAAATTAATGACTTCCACAGGAAAAACAGCAAAGAGGACAAACAGAGGCCGCATGTGGTCTAACATACAGCATGTAACATATAACACAGCCCACTGATTAACTTCAGATAGCATTTAAATGAAGTGAACATATAATCTTCTAATAATAATAATAGCTAAATAAAATTTAAAATGCTATTTCAATGTCTTTATGCTGCATAAATACTTATTGCAGTATGTGCAGTACAACAAATCTATTAAGTAAGCTTTTAGCAGTTAGGTTAAATTTAGCTTCATTAGTCTTTTTCACATCGATGGTTCCTATTTCATCTCACACAGGCTAATATTGTTTGGACAGGAGCCTATTGCTGCTTGAAGGAAATGAACGAAGAGCTAAGCTGTGGGATGCACTTCTTAGTATAGCAAGAGACATGAATTAGGTACAATTACATCATATATTTATATATGTGCGTGTGTGTGCATGTGTGTTTGTGTGTGTGTGTATATATATAGCTTTTTATGTAATAAAATATTAAGGGTGGGCTCACATATGAAGTACAATCGAAAGCCGTCTCATAATGTAAAAGCTATAAGAAAATAATAACAGCAGTAAAGCCATTAGCTCTTTGTGTTACTCTCCAGAGTCCATAAACACCCTGTGACAAGTGGCCACAGTGCTCAGGGGAAACAGGCATGGCCAGCTGACTCAATCCACATACAGTGTACGGCAATAAGCACTGAATGTACAATCTCCTCTCCATCCACACGTTACCTTCTTATTGTGAAACATCTCATATCGTTCATGTATACAAGCAATGGTAACATCATGGCTTGCAATACCAAAACTGTACACCCCTTAATATAAAGACCTCCTGCTGTTGTTGCTTAATTTATGGGGGGGGAGGGGGGGAGGGTCAGGAGTCAAATATCAGATAATAATGAGGTACAGTAGGTTTATTAACTTGCCTGGTACAGTTTACACTGTCTGAATGCAATTACTCACAGCCCGTAATTTGCCCTGATTAATGCCTCTCTGTCAGGATCTGTGTTTATGGTACATTCATTTGTAGGACTCTTACATTGCATGTCGAGGTATGTAATTATGGACCTGAAAATTTACTTCCTACATTTACCCTGCAGTCTGCAATGAGTTCTTCTCTCCTCTTATGGGGGTATAAAAAAAAAACCCTCCAAACTTCGCTTTCATTGTTCTTAGTCGATTGCTGCTATGCGTCGCAAACCAAGGATGCTTCACAGTGATTTACCGATATATGGGCTTTTTTATGGAGATTTTTAATATTTTTATGAATTTGGTGCTCTTTAACTTGAACAGCACTGTTAAAATCTACACGCAGATGGTAAATAATTTCATTGTGCCTCTCATCCATGAGAACTTGCGGAAATTTTCCCAAGCCGAGCTCCTTCGGGGATGCAGTGGCTAATGTTCAGAGTGATCCCTCTGGTCACAATACAATGCTGTCTCTGCAACAGGCAGGTGATGCCACATTATAATTATCCCTCTGGGTGTTTTTCACTTTATTGTTCTACAACATACCACTCATTGTCCTCTAAAGCATGATAATAATAATAATAATAATAATAATAATAATAATAATAATAATAATAATAATAATAAAATGTAACATTGAAAGAATATATTTGATTAATTTAGGTATGAAATAATATAAACATATTGTATAATAAAATAATATAATAAAATGGTACACATTATTGTGTTCATGAGGAAGTATTCAAAATGTGATAGGATTATATATCTAGTTCTTGGGTAAGATAATGACGTAAGATAGCTATATTTAAAAGAGTTCATTTCATCCAAAAAGCTATATTCCACAAATTTTCCAAGACCAAGGAAGCAAAAAGAATACGAATTGCTGAATTAAGAGTCACTGTTGTGAGTTTTGGTCTGTAGGAAGAGTATTTCTCTGACTGGGTTCAGTTTAGGCAAGCGCACGTTTTTTTTCTGACAGACCTTCTCATCCCTGATGTTACAGCACGTGTCAGCAAAGTCTATCGATTGTGACCATCAAAGGGGACAAAGCGTGTGAGACAGAAAATCACTGAACCTACAAATCATCAGCGACAAACCCCAGGAAAGACAATCAGAGGGAATCTCCCATATGGCATTACCGATGAGGCTAGCAACAATGGTTTTTCCGCTGATGGCGAGAGACTAGCTACAGATTTATTGATGTCAACAATAAAGTGGGTCCTACCTTCTCTTTGTCCCTCATGGAGCCTTTTCCCAGAATGGACATCTTTGTCAGAGTGTCCTCTTGTAGCCTTTTTAATGAGTTTCCCCTTGGTCCAAGAAGTTTGCCAACAAAGTTAAACTAAAAAAAAGAAACAGTGCTGTTATCACAGTATGTTAGCAATATACATGGATAAAATGGAGGGAAAGTGACGGTAAAATGTTATCGTATTACATTTCTAGCTGGGTATGAACCTGCTTTCTTTTTTTAAAGGCTGCGGGAGGCGAAATGGTCATAACCCAAGTAAGGTACTGACTGCGGTTATCTAATCAGGGTCATGCAGGATACTTTTTCCACTGGAGCACAAAATGCTGCTGGAATAAAAATACATTGACCAATCTTGTTACTTCTCCCTTGGCCATCTCCACGATGCAAGGTAGCCGAGTTTTTTTACCTCTGTGCTCAGTATTCTACATACCCAAGGAGGCTGGCCAGAATCAGCTAGAACGTGGCCAAGAGCACTATGCCGCACAATGCCGCCCACCCAGCCTGTCTGACTCACAGTATGCCACCCTTGGTTCAGCTCGGATAGCATGTTATTGGCATGCCAGATGTAACTATAGGATGACACAGTTCCTAGCAAAGAAAATGATGTTTTCCAGTATTGGCAATTTCGTCAAGGCATGTTTCATTTTTCATTCCTTGTATGTCATTAAAATGAATCTTAATCCCACATCTAGTCATAAAGGCCATAATGGCCATACCCTTAGTGTAATGAAACAAAAACACTGCAGAATTTGGTACACTGAGCCCACTTTAAACATTTAAATGTAGAGTTAAATCAATATTTTAAAGAGCTAATCAATTCTTTAGCCCAAAGCAGTGAGCTATGACCAATACGACAGACAAAGACCAAAGAAAAGCATTTTGTCTCGTTTTGGGCTCCTCCCAACCATGACTTATTCTGTTGTCTTGACGAATATTCCTGGCCATTAATTAACAGGAACAAAACACAGAGCAGTCTTTGTTCTGTACCTCACCTATATCTTCTAACCCTTTGTTTCTTCTCAGTTTACTTATTACTGGAATCCTATGTAGCTTTCTGCAGATGAGATCTTCACGGTGGGGAGGCCTCTGCGGCTATGCTACAGGCCTCCTCGCGAGTGCCGGGGCTCATTTTTGGGTTGCAGATGGGAGCCATCCATAATTAGGACATGTTTTTGCTTTTACAGTTTCTCTTTTGCTTTTACAAGTGAGCTTCATGGTGCATCTACAAAGGATACGGCCCTACGTGCAGCTCTTCTGATGAGCGGATCCTAGTGTGGTAGTGGATTTTTTAAAAATTGGTCCAGTAAAGAGAAAAAAAAATCCCACTGACAACAACATGGGTAACGATGGGTGACAAATGTGGGAGGCCTGTCATTAATATCTGATCATTTAGCCAACTGTATTCTGTGATCGCTTACCATTATCTCCCATCCATGTCAAAGACATTCTGATGCAATCTATCACGCTGCTTTCAACATTACACATGACATCCACTAAACCAGAAATGTATTAAAAATGAGAATTACCTTTAATCTCTAGCTTTACTTCTGGGTTGATAATGATTTTTTGCAACCATGTAGTTATGAAATATGACAAGTTACATGTGGGCTGTTCAGAGTCAAGCTGAAGCTTCAAAATACGCTGCATAAAGTCACCTTAAGAGAAAAAGGGCAAATCGATAACCACAAACTCTCAATGCAGTTATGAAAAAAGGAAAATAAATATTATATAATTTTAACACATTGTTCCTCATATACAAATCCCACTTGATTAGATTATATTATAATTTCTCTTATGCTGTTAGAAGATTTTAATATTCATTTTGTAACTGTATAAACTCTGCAATGTCTGAATCGCATTCTAATTTATTGTATAAAATTACAGATGTAAAGCAAACTAGCATTTACAAATAAGCATTTTTTGCCTTATTGTAAATTAAAAGGTCAAAATCACCAGTAATTATCTGCAGCCACTTATTAATGCGGGAGGGTAAAGATTTATAAACTCATTATTATAGCGGTGTCTCACTGAGACGTTCCTTGGGTTCCTCGCCGCGGTGGGGACGGCGTGCTGCGCGTTTCTGCTGAGGACAAAGGGCCGGAGCGGATTAGTGAAAGATGAAACATGACGACCATTTCAGGAGGAGGCATAACCTTCGCTGAAACATGCCAACAGGCCTCCCTGCACCCCGAGAATTTCCCATAGTACACCGCGACTCCTCCCAGCACTCTGCAAAGCAGCACCATAAATCACAATAAATTACCATATTTAAGACCATGGCTTCCAATCCTCTTTTACACTGTGCCCTCTGAATAACCCACATTTAACAAAGCAGGTGTTATTACAGGGAACATCTGTATGCACTGAGTGTGTAAAAGTATATCATTTTTTAACTTCTCTGTTTATTTATTTACATAAATATGTGTAACTCGAATGAACAACTCCACTTGCCAGAATCTGAACTGGCATCAGTGACTATTTCTTTGATTATTGATTACTAATAACTATCACTGCAATTGATTGGCCATGTAAAACACAATATGCAAGATGCACACTGCAGTGGGGGTTGCCGACCATCATTATTATAAATTTTATAGTAAATATTGAAATATTCATTGCACTGTACTAAACATTTGCAATGGTCGCTAATTTCAATCAAATGTAGCATGTAGCCCTATTAAGCCTGCATTCAGAGCCTTAAACTGTATAACTATTAACCTGGTGAGCTGATGCTTAGAAAGCAATGTTGACAAAAACTGGTTTTTAACAGTTTTCAACAGGTGTACCCTGTTCTGAAATACAATGAATAAATATAATGTAAAACTAACAGAGTGACTTGATTAAAATATGAGTAAGCTACTCAGTTTTGCATTACTGTTTTGTTCTACATTGCATGTGCAATACAAATACACCAACAAAAGCCAGAACGTCTTCGTAGCAGGAAAGCACATCTATAAACTCCCTACAGTTTCCTTTCTTGTCAGTTTTCACTCTCATCATGTCTGCTTAATGCCAGCTCCTGCCAAATAAAATTGCATCGATCAGCCTTTTCAGAACCTCATGGTTTTTCCTCACCGTGCCGTTGTATTTAGCAAACCGGAGATGCACACCTTCATCGATCAAATTATCAATCATCACTAGGGCTGCCACTTTTGATCTGGAAAAAAAGGAGATCAGCCCTTTCCCCATCTCCCCAGGTCCATGACAATAATATTTGAAGGGGGATTGATGATGCAGTCAAAAAATTATCCCACATTGGTTCAAAACGTGAAACAGCATTTTATTTAATCACATAATAAGCAGGACAGTTGCAAAGTCTAATGTTTACATTTCCCAAAAGACCTAATTGCATTACTGCACTAACATGTATCATTTGCACAATAAAACAACTGAACAAAAAAATGAACGTTCTTATTGACAGTATATGCACAGCAATAACTACAATAAACCAGAGCAGTATTTACAAATTTATGTCTCTTGCCTCTTTCACTTAGAGTATACTAATTCCGCGTCCACAAACCAATAAGGCATAATGTGACATCAGCAGTATGTCTGAATCCTCAGTATGGATGAGACTATAGGCAAACGCTATTCGGATGACATATAACATTCTGTGAAATTGCAAGGTATGCAACCGACGGACATTATGCTATCCCACAAGGTCACTGGAGCACCAACCAGAGACGAAGGGCGCATCTGAAACAGCATACAAACACAGTAGGTAGTGAATTTTGTCCGAAGCCAGCTACCTGACCATCATCTGCGTACCGTCCGCCTACTGTCTCATCTATTCTGAGTTTTAGGACATACTGCTCACTTACTATATAGCA
>JAAGVU020000045.1:20195084-20224238 GCA_011763525.2 Mormyrus iriodes
CTCCCCAAACGAGCTTGATGGGCCGAATGGCCTCCTCTCGTTTGTACATTTCTTATGTTCTTATGTTCTTATGCTGTACATAACACTATAAATAGATTATCAGAGGTAAAAGTGTTACTATCTGCCATATGCGTGACAAAAGCAGATGAATCCAACCAAACATTGACACCATATTTCCTGTAGCCCACAAAATAGTATGCAGCTCGGTACCAATTTGACTACAGTGATTTCACTAAGTATCAGCTTCACAGACAATACTAAACTGGAAAATATGGCAACACTCTCTAACAGACATAATAAGGTCACCGAAGTGAACTAAGAAGCGCTTTCTGCTTTGCAGCACCATGCAAATACATCTGGCCCGAAAAACCTGAGCGATACAGTCGCATAAATGGGAACATTTTCCCTACAGAACGCAACCGGAACTGCAGACATGTTGCAGACGTTATGTAATCTCTTGGTTTACCAACACTTTGGAGACACTTTTAGAATTACTGGCAGGATATAATTAGAACATATTTAAAAGAATTTAATATCTAGGGAGGTCCAAAGTAGATAGTGATGTTCCACAACTTTGTAGTCTGAACCCTCTCGCTATGTTTCCTTTTGAGTTCTTGTGCCATTTTTTGAAACCTCATAGGACTATTTCAAGCCTCTGCCTCAAACCTGTTATATAGGTTAATAGGATTCCCTGTGCATAATTTAAAATATTCAGCTATAAAATATTCAGTTTCGCAACAAAACAATAGATAAGCCATGCAGGGGCGATACAGTCGCAACCTCGGAGTGAGAATAATTATTTTCTGGGGGAGCTCTGGAAGCGCATGGCGAGGGGCAGGTGCCTGCCCCTCTGTGAGCTCTGAAGGGAGGCATTTCAAGACTCTCCAGCGGCACCTGGACTCCTACCAATTTGTGACATTTGAAACAGGTGGTTAACGGCAGCCTGAAACAGCCTTCACCAGTACTGAAAAATGTCTCCGATTAGCAGAAGGGAAAAACCTACAATGATTCATGGAGGCAAATAAAATTCTTCAATAAAACGGCCACTTTCATATACCTCCGAAGCCATTTTTAATTATTGCCCAATTGGGTCCCATGTTGTTTGTGTTTGTATGTTATATGTATATATATATATATATATATATAGTTTTTTCCCTCATAATATTGCTGTACAAATAGTGAGGTTCACTTCAGCTTGTATTGTCTAAAAGAGCATTCCACAATACTCATCTGTCTGTTTGTTTGTTTTCTTTTAGGAACCATTCAGCCAATCAGGATGGCGATCTGCCTGTCTCAGGAAGCCCACTCTGAATGAAACACTCATACAGACAGGCAGACATTTAAGGAGATGCAGGTCCAGCAAAACCCTTGAACATCATGACCTTGGGCTGTGACTGGGGGGGAGGGGTTCCCCCGAAGAAACCAGGGCAGAGCGTTCATTATAATGATCGGTATAATCATTTATAAAGCATTACAGCATCTTCTATTGACAGTCATAAGGCATTATAGTGTTTATTATAATACTACATAAGATCCAATGAAGCTCTCATCTGTAATGCATTATAGATACCTTCATAATGTATTATAATGGTCTTTATAAGAATTAAGGACGCTTTGTACTGCATTATGAAGGTATCTATAGTGCATTATAGATAAGAACTTCATAAAGTATTTCTAATGCATAATAAACATGGCTATAATGTGTTATGCCTTTTTATAAATATTTACAACCATGTTTATAATGCTTTACAAATGTATTATAACGAGTTATAAATGTGTTCATAGATTCTTATAGACATGGCATTCATTGAGATTACTAGCTCAGAGCTGGCAGACACATTGATATTAGACTCACTAGGGGCATCTGACAGACAACAACATTCTGGAGCCCATCGTTATTTTAC
The DNA here is from genome assembly GCA_011763525.2 of Mormyrus iriodes. NCBI lineage: Eukaryota > Metazoa > Chordata > Actinopteri > Osteoglossiformes > Mormyridae > Mormyrus > Mormyrus iriodes. The sequence goes on from JAAGVU020000045.1 coordinate 20,196,989, forward strand.
AGTTAAGTGCGTTTCAGTTGGTAGTTCTGAACAACCAGCTCAAATGACAGCATTCTCAGAGCTTGTTCTGCTCTAGGGGGTTTAGGACACTGTGGGACTAAGGATATGCCCTGACAAGTAAGCTTACTATTACTGCTAAATACATATTCAAAACATTCATATATACATACGCACACACAGACATACATACACACACAGATTAGGTATCCATCTTTGTGGGGACTCTCCATTCATTTTTATTGCCATAACCCTATTCCCAACTGTGACAACCTTAATCCCTACCCAGCCCTAATCATAACCAAGTGCCCAAACAAAATTCAAGACTTTCGCCATTTTTAGTTTTTTGATTACATTCAGATTTTCATAAATTTGAGGTTCCCCTTGTGAAGATCAAAGAATGTCCCTACATGGTCAAAATATCAGGTTTTTCATATATATGTCTACACGCACACACAGACACGCACACAAACACACACACTTCATATATATTTCATGACAAAACTGCTAAATAATGAACTAAAATGAGAACAGTTCTGCTTAATGTCTGTTATATCCTACAACACATCTCAAGTCACACATAGGTAATAAATTTGTTTAAATTGTGTCTTCATTTATTTAATTATATTTTTATACATTTTGCATGTTGAAATCAAATGACTTCCTAACTGGGTTTCATTATTCCTACTTCCTTGTCAATCACAGCATATTTCAACTTTGGCATCCGAACCAGATTTTAGCAAAACAATTTGCCTAATCAGCGGCACCAAGCAGACGAAGTACACTAACTGCCTAACCCCTGCTCCGAATGAGACACGTGTCCAAGGCTGTCTGCATTATTGGTACCCTTTAAAAACGTGGGCATACTGAATGCGATTTTTAGGAATTCTATACACAGGAGAAAGGGGTATGTGTGCAGTGCCAGCGTATGAGACCGAAAAGCTGAAAGACGTCCTGGGGACCTTAGCCTCGCCTCTGATGTTCACCAAGGTTACAGGCACTGTGCCCCATCTGTTTGAAAACAGTAATATGCCAGTGAAATGGGAGGCATTTCAGCATGCTGCTTCCAGTGACTTTTCAGCAATTGATTGCAAAATGAAAGGATGGTCTCAGAAATTTCTCTATCTGAGAGCAGAACAAAATCATACAGTTTTCCACATTAAATGTCAAATATTCCTAAATTTATTTCTTTGAAAAACTCACCACATGACTCGTATTCGTCTTACATCAATAAAGGCTTACTTGCATTCCTGTTTACACCAGGGTATAAAAACCAACGTAGCATTTCCTTTTATGAGTAAACTCAAAGAGAAAACTGTTTCACAAATTGGATACACAATGTCCTTTCACCTTTAATACACAAAGTCAGAGGATACATACCTGTATCAATAGCAAAATCTATTCATTTGAATGCCTGTGCATATAAAGTCTTCCCTACAATATGTGATAAAAATTCAATGTTTCTAATAGACCGAGATTCTGCATTGAATCTTAAATCTATTAGATTACACTTAGTGTTCTTCGTGGCATTAGGCATCAAACAAAGCATCAGAAAATAAACCGATATCCTAAATGAAAGTAAGCATTTTGTGTAGCTCCGCAATAGACCATTAAGGTAAATTCAGAGATAGAGAATATTTAGAGGAAAAAAAATACTGGGATGATATCAGTATTAATGAAAAGGGGTAATCAGCTCCTGTGGAGCTGAGAAATAGGGTTCTTTTTTGTTTTTAAAGGTTAATGGGAATGTCACTCCGTTGTCATATTTTTACTATAATCACTAAAAACAATTTACCGCCTCTATCTAGCTTGTTTTGTGTTTTTTTCTTTTTTTCTAAGAAGTACGTTGCCACTGCTTTGAACTGCCGCTCTTTCCATTAATCAAAAGCCATTCAGCTTTTAACAAGGGGAAGATCAAGAGGCCAGTTTAACTGCCCTCTTCAGTCACTGATTATTTCAATACAACAATCCATCCAGTTGCCTTAGTTCAGAATATTTCAAAAAGATTAGCGCACTACACTCAGATTGATCCTTGTGATATTTTTCATATGTCCAAAGCATCGTACAAGTGCAGAAAGTTTGGGGTCAGACAGTAGGTTCAGCCAGCACCCCTGGAGCAGTGTTTGGGGTTAAGGGCCTTACTTTAGGCCTTAACAGTAATATGATTACTCTGTTAGCTGGTAAGCCACGCACTGACCCACATATATGCTTGAAAGTTAATGTTTTTTTTTAAGTACGTTTTTTGTAAAGTGAAAATCTAAATAGATTCAATTAGTGATGCGGACTCAGTGTGGGTGACAGGAACATTAAGCTGGAGGTAAAGTGGTGCTTAAATATTGCTTCTCTGGCCTGTGTCTGAAAGCATGCAGTGTCTTTAGATAATTGTTTAGGGAATAACTGTCACCCTGTGGCAGTTTATTACAGTATTACACCAGAGCAGAATGACTGAAAGGATCAAATACTGAGCTGCTAATTGGTAGCGTCAGCCACAGGGGAACTGTTGCTTAGGGATAAGAAATAAGCATGGCATGAGGAACATTGGCATTATATATATATATTATCCATCCATTTTCCATTGCATTCATAAATATTTCTACACATAAAGTATAAGAATGTATTTTAAAATCCTGATAATGGAATAACGGAATTTGTTTAGGGTGATTAAATGCGATATGTTCCTCTGTCATAAATCCTGCAGTTCTGCAACAATGTATATTACATATTATTATATGTAACAGTATATTACCATATATATATATATATATATATGGAAACAATGTTTTTCTATGAAAGAGAAGGACTATTCCTCACAACCAGAATAAGCAGTTAGACGATGGATGGATGGATGGAAAGGAGAACTGTCAAGAGCCAGGTGACAGAAAGGTGTAGCTCTTCTTTTACCTCAATGTCAAAAAGCAGGTGGTGAAACCATTTACTACACGTTAGCAAGGTAGCGTTTTTTTGCAATTTATGAATCTAATAGCTAGCAGCACACAACACCTTTTGTGTGACAAGAAATATGTGCACAGATGACATTTAAAAGACTGGAATAGGAAACATTTATAAGGGGACTCCAAAGAACTGAACCAAATGCGATACTGATAGAACCTCATGCGTGGCAGAACAACATGCTTCTGTTTTAACAAAATACAGAGGAGGCGTGGCTCCTATACAGTAACAATCAAACAAACAAAGTGGCCAGCTAACAGTGTCCAGTCTTTTAGGCTTGAGGATTGAGATGCTTTGGTGAGATGAGATGATTTTGTTAATTGAAAAAAGTGTGAATATATCTGCACAAAATGCACATAAAGACCAAGAGACTAATTCTGTAGAGTTTTAGCTTATATAAATAGAAGGCACCGCTATCTAAGGGCAGACAGCATTTTCAAGCGACAGCCTGTCTGTGTTTCAAGGTTATCGTGTTATATTAGAGCATTTTTTTGAAAAACATGTCTGATCTTAGGAGGCATCCCAAGTTCAGACATGCCAGAGGTGACCTTTGTCTAGACCAGGTAAAGGTAAATATCACGTATTGTCAGCTAAATAACAAGCCAAATATTTACAAGTTCTACAGCAGTAAGTATTACAAGTGTCACTCCAGGCCAGTATAGTATACCTTTATCTCCTATGTCTGCAAATTTCTATGAAACAACTCAAGACTCTTCTGTATACAACCTGACATTTGACTGAACATTTAAAGCTAAAATCGAGTCACACATTATAGGTTCAATTTAGGTTTAACAAGAAAGAGAGCTTAACATGGTTCACAAGAAAACGTGGACCTTTCTAGGCTATTACTTCTATGACTTCTATGTTTCATTGGCTATTCATTTTTAGAATGCATAACATAACATATCAGCAAAGAACTATAACATACATATTATATTCTGCATATTTTTTCCAGAATCGGTGCCTGTAATGTATAGTGTATGTTATAAACAGCCTATGTGTGGAAAATTGAAATGTTGCTAATTTTAGTATCAACAGCAAGTCTGTTCCAGACTGATTAAATGGTAATGGAATATTTTAAGTATTTTTTATCCTTTTGTCATTATCTGAATGTCAAAAGTTTAATTAAAAAGGATATTAAAGTAATTTTATAATGATCAAATATTAATACAGGAAGCGAGGCAATTTGTCTGTGCTAATATTTCTTTAGCACTGCAGCTGACAGGCGTTGTATCGAGGACCCTCCCTGTTTTTTTTTTTTTTTACCACAGAAACTCACCCCTTTCAAAAACAGCGACACAATCATTCTTACAGTTCAAACATTAAGTGATCAAATTCATCTAAGCACTTCAAATATAATAATATATTTGTAAAGGATTACACGTTTCTAATAGAGAAACATGAAAGGACTACAAAAAATCCCCTTTTTGGTAAAATACATTCTTTGTAAATTAGCTTGAAATTCTGACAGTTGCTGACGGTTGTCTATTTAAATTATTCTACAAATCTCCCTGATTCATTTGTGTAAAACTTTTTTACATTTTGTTAGGCAGAAAATCAGATTCTACAGGATTACAGACAGTAAATTGATGATGCATTTAGGATGCGATTTATCATGTACAAGGTTTTGATTATATCCACCTACCAACCATAGATTGCTGACCATCTCATTTCAGTGCTTAAACATTAATAACTTCAGAAGTGTGTTTTGAGAAATATCCCTGCCAAAGGCATTGGTAAGGGGAAAAGGACAAACGCTGAACACCATGTAGCTAAACGTATACAAAGACTGAGCTAGGGGTATGTGGACACATTTATCTAGAGAAACACAGTGTGTGACATGTCCATGTTTGAGTTTCATTAATCCCCTTTTGGTTTCTTGTCAGTAGAATTTTGTTAACCTCAAACTTATAAACTACAACCTTTTTTGGAAAAACAGCTAACAGCATCAGGAATTAAATCTTAAACAAGACAGACTGTTGTCAGTTATGTGACATTGAGCATATATTTTATTTTTGTGCATAATGTTGCTTTTCACAATTCCCAACATTCGCAACAAGATCTGATTAAAATGTATATTGAAAATGTCAGCTAGCATTTAGCTGAAAAGCTGAGCGGCGGTTCCTCCCTGCAATGCACTAGGACACCGGTCGCCTGGAACATGCATGCGCCTTTTGTTTGACTTGCATTTGGCTTGCATTTGCAACGCACTCAAATATGCCATTCAGTGCCCGCTGACACGAGATCCTTTTCCCCAAGTGGGGCTTACTGTAAATGATATCGCTGAATGGACACGAACCTGAGACGTGGCATCTCCTGTTTCTAAGAGTACCCATTCAAGACAAAGCCTACTTTTACTTTTTGTATGCCTTTCAATTTCCAGAGAGGGGACAATAGGCTCTAAGTATAGCTATGCTCAGAGGGGTTATTTCACTCCTAGGAAAGTAATAAGATTGTACAGTCAATATTCAGGAACAGGATGCTAATCCCATTCTTGCATTGCCGGATGATAAGATCTATCAACGTGTCTGTCTCTGAGGCACAGAGTATCACTCAGGACTCCTGATCGACACCCTGGCTTATCAGAGTCTCACTGACAGAGATGCATCAGCTTTTTAATAAGGACATCGTGTATTGCATGTATCCTCCTCTGAGTTTCTCGCTGGCATTCCGTACCCTACCTGCATTTTCTGATTAATGTATGTCTTTGCCCTGTACATCCTTGAAATATACAGCTATTGAGCGTTCATGTAATCTGGGTGCAGGAGGGACCTTCTGTTCCCCTGTTTTAGCTGGTTTAGTTTCTGTGGGAGGGTCAACAGATGTTGCACAAAACAAATTTGTGAACATTCCCAGAAGACATATGAATGTCTTTAAAAAACACACAAACACACATTGCATTATTTAACTTAAAAAAATTAAACCTGCCAGCAGTCCTTTAAGCTTGTCTATCATTGACATTGCCAGAAATTATTAGATGGATTCCTGCTTGACAGTAAACACTGGTGAAAGCAATCAACACAGGGATGCTGGTTATGGCCATTTAAGAACTATAAGTGTGAGAAACATCTGTCTCATTTCCTTCTGGAGACATCTGGCACTGTGTATATAAATGTACTCTTTGTCATAAACTTGCATACAATAAATGAACTTGTCCTACATATGAGGCTGAGTTGAGCCAGTAAATATAATTACGGTTGTGTCACTTTCACTTTTACAACTTTAACTCCCCGCAGGTCTCAAATATACAGTCTTCAGGCCAGTTCCTCATATTCGCGATACTGCACAGTGGTCATACAAGACACACAAATGCCACTTGACCGTCACGGTTGAACAGGAAGATGTTAAATTACAGTGCTTTTCTCATGAGTAAACCAATACCCGCTGCCATCCTTTCTGCAGTATCTTAGAGTGTATTGTCATTAAAATGTCTCTAATGCAGAAAACCTAATGCCTGGCCCACTTAACCTGCAAGTCTCCATTTCAGCCACAAGAAGCGAATAGAAAGATCTTGTTCAAACCCCAGAAAGAGCTTTGCTAAATCAAATTTAGTATCATTTTCAGGAAGATGACCTCTCTACCAATAGCAATCACATCAAGGCCTAGAATAATGTAGAAATAAAGACAGTCCAAAAGAGCATTGATTCAGAACGAGCTGTAATTGATGGGAAACAGATTTCTGTTATTTCTCTGGTGGTTTTCTGTGGCACAGTCTGTCTTCGTCACTGTCGTCACATGTGTATTACAACCTTTTTGCCTTCATCTCACATTCGCCAAATGGGGAGCGGAGCAGAGCCCGGAGACCCTTTTCCTTTGCTCCCTTTAACTCAATACGTACTTTTTATCATCCGTCCTGTCGATGCAGCTTCCCCTCAAAAGTTAATTTAATTTACCTTTTAAATGCTATGGCAATTGACCTGAATAAAACGTCTTACATTTTCCGAGAATATCATATTAAAGCCAGCATCTTCATTTGTACTCACACTAAGCTGAGACAGAAACCCTGAACAATGCTTTCCCATATCCCTGCCACCGCAGAAAACACGATTAAATCAATCACCGTTACTTAGATTCACTTTAAGCCAGCAGAAGGAGTGATACTGTCAGTCTGGTAATTCCATGCATGCTGAGTCATATAGTTAGCATTGCCAAGAAGCTACTAAATTGTCTGGAAACAATTTTGTCCCTGACTGGCTGGAAGAGGATACAGAGGCTTGATGTAATAGTAAAAAAAAAATGACCAATAAGCACAAAAGACTAAAGTGTATAGTGCGTTGTTAATTATGAACGTGAGAATAGTCTTGTTTTGTGGTCATTTATCTATGGGGTCAATCTCAGGTCAACAGGTGCATTGACTTAGAAATTTTAACGATTAGAATTAACTGCCGTAAAGGTCATCAAAGGAAGATTAGTCTTCTCACACAAGATCTCCCATCACAAAGGGCATTTCATTTGTGTGAAGACCTTTTTCCCAGTTTGTGTCCCTTGATGAAAAAAGAAAAGAGGAAATTTAATCGATCAGGGAAATTGGGGAATAAAAATGCATCTTTGCTGGAGGAGCCGTGACACGTAGCACTTTCATGAGGAGGAGGAGGGCACCTGCAAGGTGAAGGGCAGCATCCATGATTTATCATTTTGGCCGGCCTGAACCGAGCAACGGAAATCCCTACGCCGATGGAAGCCAGGCACACGCCACCCCCCCACTCATGCTGTCCCAAAGATATCTGCCCTCTAACACACAGGATTTGTCAAAGGAGGATAATGGCACCCCTTTAGGTGTAAAACCAACAAAAACTAAAAGGACTGATTTCAAAGAAGAGACAAAAGAAGGAATTCCATGGAAGAAATTTTTAATGTCTCTTTGGCCAAGCTGCTTCACCTCAACTGCTTTACTAATTCTTCAACTGTCTAAATAATCAAAATGTAAGTGATTATAAAAGAATGTGCTGTGCCACTATATTGTAATTATGTTAGTGTTCAGTAACTGTGTGCTCTTTCCGCAGCAAGAGGGCAGTCTATTCCTGATCCGTATGACTAAAGTTCTTACAGAAGTGCCAAGGCTTTCTTTGGCCACGATATGACTAAATAGAGCATTAAGGAACCGCGTGTTCTGATTTCCTGTATGTCATATGAGGATCATCTTGCAATTCTGCTTACGGTTGGATCTTAACCCTGGGTTTATAGGGCTCTCTTTCAACCCGCAAAGCCATCCGGAAAATCACAGAGCCGCTCCTATTCCGGAATACAGCAAGGTCCGGGTTGTCAGAAGTGGAAATAAATCAGGCTTCATTTAATCTGCCTGGTACCCTTGGAGGGAAGTGGCATGTCCAGCTAATGGTCCAACTCAAAGCCCAGCGAGAGGCCGACTCAGCAGAGCCCGTGGCTTTGTCTTCAGGACATTTATCCATATGAAAAAGCCTTCCAGGGCTGAACAGTAGGCATCTAACCACAGGAACACTAACAAGCTATAATGTCTGGGTTTTAATCTCTCCAAGTCAGAAGCCAGTTTAAAACCTTGCCAAGGCGCATCTCAATTTTCTTTTGGGAAACAATGCACTAAACTGAATGAATCGTAAGCCCTAAAATGTAACATTTAACCTGGAAAGGAATGGAAATTGAAACAGAATGGCAAGGAAAGCTGAGATGTGACTCTGGTGCTGATCAGTTTTCATGGTTCCTGTGAGGGTAAATGTGAGACAGTGAGACACCATGTTAAAGTGGGAAATGGCTCTGAATCTAAACACAAGCGCGTGCCATGTTTAGTTCCACAGAGGCACCGTCAGTTTGCCAGATATCATCCCTGAAAAGCACTCAGGCTAAGATCCGTACCAGTGTGGCGGCCTTAAACCTGCCCCTGTCGCATGATAGAGCCACCACCAATTCCTGCCTGGGCCTCCTTTCCTGCTCTGCATTTGTGATGGTAAAAGGGAATGGGAGCTATGTCAAGCTGCTGCCGCACCATTGTTCTCCATAACACAGCAAAATATAACCCAGCAGGAATCATTCTGTCCACACCATCAGCGTGTATGCTTTGGACCACAAGAACAAAGAGCCAACCTAGATAGCACTCAAGTTTTCACCCTGCTCTCAGAATATTTCAGTCTAGAACAGGGTGTTTAGAATTCATATCCCCATGACGTATCAAAAAAAATACACACATAAACAGACCAGTGTGAAGAAAAAAATATATATATATATGATGTGTGTGTGTTTTTTAGATAATCCCAATTTTTATATATATTCAGTAAACATACTACATAAAAACACGCTCTGGACCAATAATGGCTACATGCCCACAGGGTTTGTAATCTCACAAGGAACCATAACTCCAGTGAGAGTACCCTTGAACCCGTGACATCAGAAGAAGTCATATCTCTCTATAATCTCCAAGATGAAATATTTTCTCTTTAGACATTCTGCAGTCAGAGTAGACTCACAGATGACTGGTACTCTATATATTGCCAGTTTATTCGGTTGTCATTAATCCATCTCTTTTGTTTTTTGCGATGTGGGCTAATGAGAATGTGGTAGAACTGGAAACTAAAACTCTCCAGAGGTGATGTGTGTTCCGTCTCCCAGTGTTCAGTGCAACATCTAGTACATTCAAGGTCAGCTGGGAATTAATATCTGCTACTAACCCAGGAGAAGACATCAAATTTTACAGTATGTGGTTCAGTAGATCTTTATATTTATCCTTATAAACACCACAGTGATTGAATCAGTAAAAGAATTTGGAAGCATGCAAAAACCGCTGTTAATAAGGATTATTCCCAAAGACTGGAGAATGCTATAGGACTTGCCCGGTAGGTGGGATGCTGGATAGTTTTAGAAATAAACATTGTGATGAGGGAATTTCAAAGTATTTACATACCAGAAGGCCAATTTAATCAAAAACCTTCAGCTTCAGCAAACCATAAATAAATCACATCAAATTTAAAGCAGCGTAAATATTTAAAGACAGGATAAATGTTATGTAAATAAAGTTTAAAAAATTTTTTTAGATAATCAAAAACTGTGTGAATGAATTGCATTTCATAACTACAATCAAAACAATTAGAGTAAAATTGTTTGGGGTGAAAAAAAAGCATGAATTCCTAAATTTAATAATGAACACATAAAGACACCAAAGTTACCAAAGCTTCTATTATATTACAGGAAGTAAATCCATAACTTACAGTGACATTAAATTACTCACTAAACATTTCAGACTTTTTAAAATAATGCATAATTGCAGTGATTTTTTTCTTTTGCATAAACAAGATTCCAGACAACGTAAATGAATTAGTTATGACCTCACCGGCACTATAAAATAAACACATTAAACCAATTTGTGCTTTGTTTCTAAGGCAACAGAAGAAATGAAGAGGCATTCACTAAAGATACATTTAAGCGTTTCGGAACCTTTAAAATAGACATTATCCTTAAACTGGATGCTAAGTTAATTTAAAGTTATTCTGCATATATAAATAGTCCCTTTTACAGAAATAAATCAAAAAACAATTAAATAAATTCCATATAGTAATTATTTCTGTGCTAAAAGCTAGCTGTTAGGCCTCAGTTAGATACAGATCCACTGCCTTCAGTAGGTAGCCTAGTGTATTTTTACACCTACTTCCTGTCACTTTCCTCAGATATATGATCTAAATCGAAAAGTGGATATTGAATCTATATAAACAAAACAGAACAAACCAAGCTGTGCATACTATAGTACACATAATACAAATACACTGCGGTGTCGAAGTTAGCATTTAAACTTCACTGAGAAAGAATGTAGATGTGGTAGAGTAACAGAAGTGCATGCACAAGCAGAAGTCATCTGTCGATGTGTCCTAATGGAGAGAAAAGCGTTTAGAAGGCGTTAAAATGAAAGGTGCTATATTTGCTGTGAATCAATGTATGTGTGCTGAGATGTCTTCTGAAAAATACTGGGAGAAATTTTATCATTGCAAATTAATGTGCTGTGAATGAAATTGAGACTGAAAGCTGTTTTCAGCTTTCAAGGATTTTAAATCCTAGTTTCAGCTTATATGAGACATTATTATTATTATTATTATTATTATTATTATTATTATTATTATTATTGATGTCTTTTCTTGGTTTATAGAACATAATAAGTGCAATGTTTAAAAATGAAAGTCAGACATTGCTGTGCTTTTGCTATTTTAAACATATATTTTATATATTACATTTATTTTATGTATATAAGATATCTTTTATATATATCATATATATTTTATGAAGCACAGCAGTATTGTGTGGCAATGTGACAGGAATAAAGAGAATTCAAAGGAACCCATCAGCATTCTTGGCTGAATGTGTGAGAGGGCCTCAGATAAACACCAACCCCCCCTCCCCAATATGGCGAGGCAGGGGCCAACTGAGGATGATCACCTCTCCCCCATAGGAAACTTGCCGCTAACACAGCATCGCAGCTGTATTCTGGCAGGGGGTAGACAGGGAGGGGCACAGTGACCTGGTTGTGCATTGGTCAGTGGGGGCGTAAATGGTGTGAAAATCTGCGAGCTGCAAACTCCCACCTCACAAATTTAATCCTATTCATGGGTGAGCCCCACACCTGCCACACTGAGCACTGACTCAGCGCTCCTAGGCGGTAGATCTGCCCCACAAAGACAGCCACCCCCTCTTCCACAGAAGGGTGTCCGACGGGTGCCATGAAAGGATGAACTGAGCTCAACTGCACTGTCTCAGGATTTCCAAGCCAGTTGAGGTGCTTTCGCATCTGAATTCTGCACAGTGATCGGTGGAGGCCGCACCTGAGCTTACATAAGCTCAGAAGATATTGCGATGCCACTAGATCGACCCAAGAAGTGGGCAAGCCTGGGCAGGCATGGTGTGACCGCAGAGGGCCTGGACCCTGACACCAAATGGCCAGGCATAGCTGCCCACTGCGAACCAGGAACATAGTCTAGCAAGTCTGACTAAAGGCAGCTGGACCAAAGAGACTTAGAAGGGCTCAGCAGGGGCTCGATACAGGGCGGCTGGCGGGGGTGTTGCTAGACATAAAGCTCTACAGGGACACAGGTCCCTCACCCTCCATTACCCATATGATTTTAATGTGAGATTTTAGTGAGGCACAGCACATAAATACCCCGTGTTATTTTTGGGGTCGAAGTTACCCCAGTTCATTTTCAAAATGAGGTTAAATTCTATAGATTCTAGAATTTGGAACGGAAGAAGTAAAATACACACTTGCACTTGCTTGGACTTGCACCCCAGTAAAAAGGGTCTAGCGATGCCCATGGTGGCTGGCATGGTCCACAGACACCAAACGGAATTGTATTGTTCATACTTCCTATATAAGGGATTTTCCAGGCAGAGTCACAAACACCTGGATAGCGTGCTAATGTCCAATGGACCACATTTTAGCCCAGAACCCAGAACATGTGGGGCGAAAACGGAACACAGTTAGCCAGGGCATCCTGCGATCTTTGGAATGCCAGTATACGTTGGAACAACAAGCAGCACTGAGGATGCAGGTCGACACAATAGCTGCGAAGTTAGCGAGACCAGCACCTGGGGCGAGGCGGAAATTTGGGTCTGCTCGATACGGTGAACTAAAGGGCACAGAAGATAGACACACGCTGCTGCTCGCTGTAGCGGAAAACTTTCTGTGTGTCCTCACATCCTAGACAAGGGAATGAGACTAATAAAGTCCGCACGGGCTGGGGTTTAAGTTCTGCCAGAGTCCTGGGGGTTAGCGGTACAATTCAGCTATCAAGCATGCCATGTGCTACAGGACATTCCTGTAGGTGAAACCAGAGCACACGCAGAATGTACTAATTTTATGCCCGTCTGAAATTCCCTCTGTATCTCTCAGAAATTTGAATGAGACCCGGCTAATACATTTTGTCCTCTGACACGACCTTAAAATATGAATCTGTTCAATCTGATCACAGTGAGCAGGAAAATCTGAGAATGTAGTGGGTCACCAGATACTTTAAATAAATATGATTAAAAAGCAGACACCATAAATTGCTAGGAGTATTTGTGCTACGTTGCAAGATCAACCTCAGACTGGTACTATACCTGAATATAAATGGCAGTGCTGATTTATGCCACATAGGGGCTGACACTCGTCCCCTTTCTCATTATGTATTTCATTAATTAATGAAGCCATAATTATTCCGGGAAACAAAAATCTCAAAGAAGAATAAGAAAAAAAAACAAGCCTCAGAATTCATTTCACTTTTTAATCTAAGCCTTTTCATTTGCAGGTTCCATATTGCGCTTCCACTGTCCATCTATACTTTAATATCCTTTTTTATTATGACACTGGGATGTCCTGGAGCACATTTTCAGACTATAAGAAGGTGCCATTCTTCACTCTTGCTCGGTAACTTAAATACCTACATTAGCTTAGGTTTAAACTAGCTTATTATCCAAATGGTATTTCTTAACCTGACATGTGCCTCCCTCACTCGTGTGACCTATACTCAGGCATATTTACGGCTGTAGTAATGAGTAAACTGTAGCCAGGAGAGTAAACAGTGCTGGTTTTGAAAGCTAGGCTCCAAGATCTCAAACAAAGTGGACAGGTGAATGTGGAAAGTTTACCCACCAGACTCCCACTCTAAATGTATTATTATTTTTGGAGTTCAGCCAAAGCTTCTTTTCCAGGGAAACTCACAAATTTACCCATTTCTACAGCTTGACTCGGAGAAATCCTGGTTAAGTACGTTGCTTAAGGGTGCCTTAGCCCAGCTTCTGCTTACTCCCGCGTTGGCTGCCATCAAGTGATAAACCCATCCTTTATGCACTACTCTTCCTGTCCCCCTGCCACCCCCCCCCCCCATGTGTAGTTTAAAATGGTATAACCTTCAGTAATGTATAAAACTATCTGTGTGTGTTTAAAAATGCACATAACTTTCATGGTCATAAGCTTTTGAATTGTTAATTTTATGCTTAGGTTTTTGGGTTTCATGCCCTGGTGTAAATAATCAAATGAAATATTGGTCTTGTAAACATTCTAGTATTCTTTCTTGGTCTAGCATAATAATTACCCTGTTACAGTTTTGCCGTTGCTTTTCCCCATTGCTTGCACACCTCACAGTGATTCCGATTGCTGTGTTCTTTCATGTCTCAATTCTCCACTCACATGTTTCCTCTGCAGTTCTGTCACCTCTCGGGCCTTCCTTTGCCTGGCCCGCAGGACCCGACAGCCTGTGATGGCCAGGGATGCGTGGAGCTAACGTCCTGGTGTCTGAAACGTGATCTACTTCTGCTCCCTGACTCTCTGACTCCATGTTCTTATCGTCCCTCCCGGACTGAAGCTGTCAATAAAGCGACACCACAGTCGTATACCTCTAAGCCATCACGGCGTCTTCACAAGTCTAAACCACAGAATGATGGTAATTAGAATCAGCCACACATGTGAACACACTAACCACCGATCCATACTATTCACTCCCTCTTTCCTACTAAATTACATTATTATTATATGAGGCGATTTCTTCTGCACGAAATGCTGAGCAGAATTAATACCAAGCACTTGATCTCCGCCATTTTTTCACATATGACATTTTGTATTACTTCAGATCAGAACTGCACACTAATTGTACACATATTAAGTTAAGAGGGACCAGGGAGGGTTTTTATGGTTTTTCTAATCGTATCTTACAGCGAAAATGCATGAATGGTGTTGAGCTTGGCAGTAAGTGAAGCAAAGCAGCTGGATGTAGTTTGCCTATAAGGTCCTGACATTATCAGATGCCGCTGCTCTGTCTCTATTTATACGGGAAGAGTCAGCTGCAGGTGGTGAAAAGGTACATTTTGCTAATGAGGGGAGAGAAGAGCTGTTGGTGTCTGTGAAAAGGTCAAGATCTTTATTATAGGAGCTGCTGCTAGACCAATCTGGGTGCCCTCTCTTAATCACACACGACTCGAGTCACAGCTTTGTTAAAAAGTTTTATAGCTCTCTTATGTAGCCGTTGGCTGTTATGTATGGGAGCTGTAGTTTTTTTAGTATAATCGATCAATCAATCGATCGATTAATTGATTAATGACTGAAGAGTGCCAAGGAGACACAGCACACAAGCAGATCAATGCAGACAGCACATAAAAGAGGAACGTGACTCCAAGATAATATGGCTGGATGGTTTTTAAAGCTGGGATTTTAAAGTATAATTTCACTATTATTATTATTATTATTATTATTTATTAATTTATTTATTTTTGCCTTTTTAATGTGATTTCAGTGTCTTTTGCTTAAATGTGCTTTTCTGCCTTTGTAAAGCACTTCGAATTGCCTAGTGTCTGAATTGTGCAATATAAATAAACTTGCTTTGCCTTGCTCTATTTAGCGCGTGATTGCAGATTCTGATACATACTGCTCCATTCTTGTCTATTGACATTCTATGTTATAGACTTTCAGCAAGTTTTTTTTTCACTAATCCATCCATTCGTCTTCTGTAACTGCTTCTCCTGGACAGGGCCACAAAGCGCCTGAGGCCTATGCTTCAGGCACCAAGCATAAGCCAGGGAACATTCTAGATGGAAAGTAAATCACAGGAACGCAGGACTTTCTGGTGCACACACTCATACACACAATCACATGCAATGGACAATTCACCGATTCACTCGAGTGCATGTTTTTGGATTGTGGGGGGAAACCAGTATACCCAGTGGAAACCCATGCAATACGGACTGAACATGCAGGCTTTGCACACAGAGCTGAGAGCATATACTGCAAGTGTCATATAAACAAAATATGCAGCATTGTTCTTTTTCCAAGTCTGATACTTAACCAATGGATTTGTTAATAACTTATTCACAGTACTTAAGAGCTGCAACAGGATTGTTTTGTTAATTTGCTCATTTTCTTGTTAATTGTCTTCAGAAGTGTATATATGTGGTTTTTCTCACTGAATAATAGCAGGTGCCAATTTGTGATGCTAACTGACACTACTAAGTAGATTTCAGTGAATCAAATCTTTTGAATTTGTTAAAATAAAAGATTCATTCACTTTGTACATGTCCCCTTTGGATATTTTTTGATTGACCCCTTTTATGCTTAATAATGATTTACTTTATTTTATTTTTGTTTTTTTTTCAGATCATTTTGTATTGAACGATATTAGCCATATGGACTCTTTCAGATATCTATACATCATTGCACTGGTGGGTGAGGAAAGAGGCTATGTCGGTCATGAACAGCATGATCTAGCTGGCTGAATGATGAATCACTCATTGAATGTTGAATCACTCATTCAGCAAACTGAATGAAATGAACAAACCGAGAGATTAATCACTCATTGAACAAACTTGATGACTCAATTAACAAACTGAACGATGACAGAGAACAAAATGAGCAACGACTCACTCAGTGAACGAACTGAACAGTGACTCACTTTTTGAATGAACTGAACGAATCAGCACAATGACTAAGATTCAGTTAAAAGATTCATTTAAAATGAGCTAATCGTTCACAAGCTACTCAAGCTTCCTCTTAATGCAGAGTGAAAATAGCAACAATTAGCAGCATGTTGATTAAAAATGACAAAAAAATAGCAGAGAGAAGGCAAGAAATGACCTTCAAGCCAGCCAACAATTGCCAAAACAGTAAGAGGTCTGGCATTTTTCACACAAGTGGGACAGTTGTGTGAAGTGTGAAATGTGCAAAAATAAATTAGCATAGCATGACAACAGGAAACTTTGAATTTGAAACTGAAGCATCGCAGTTAAATAGCATGTTCTGTGAGGTATTTTATGCTAGCATGTCTCTTACACAAACAAAGGGAAGCCATAGTTAAATGTGGCACCACAAGAGTAGCTCATTTTCAGTTTCATTTTCAGATGAGGTTTTTTTTTTTCTCTTTACCTTTTTCACGGATGATTTCTAATGAAATCCCTCCAGTTGTAAAGTCTAAAAAATCCTTCTTGGTGTTAGCCCACTTGTACCAATCTGAGGTTAAATTCAATAGTTTAATTGCCACAAGTACTAAATACTGTGAAAGTTTGCATGTTCTCCCTATGTCATCATGCGGCTTCCTCCGGGTTCTCCAGTTTCCCCCTACATTGCAAAAATATGCTGAGGTTAATTGGAGTTACCAAATTATCTATAGGTGTGCATAAGTGAGCGAATGGTGTCTGCGTGTGCCCTGCAATGGACTGGTGCCCCATCCTGGGTTGTTTCCAATAGGCTCCAGCCCCCCCACAACACTGAATAGGATGAGCGGTTACAGAAAATGGTGATATGGATTATTAACTGATGATAACTTGTGGACATATGATTTCTGTTAGTAAAAACTGACATCAGTTTTTCAAATGCAGCCCATATTGTTATAATCAACAACTAAAGGAGAGTGCAATTCATACACATTAATTTATTCTTAAATGGCTCACTAATATGCCTGGATCAAAAAAAATTCTGATTTAACTCTGTTGGAAAACATTAGAAAACACTAAATGCTGAGTGTCTTCAAGGACTTTTAAATGAGTCTGCAGAAACCTATGGCCTCATAACCAGCAGAGTGGAGACTTCACCAAACTGGAATGCAATTAAATACAAGAACAGCTCTTAATAATAGATACTGGAGATAAGTTCAAGTGTACTCTCTCACAGAATACTGAAAGGTCCCACGGAATGTTAGTATACAGACGCCGTCTCTGTTAAGGCAGTGAATAGCTGATCAAAAAGCCCCGAAAATCCACTTAAGTCTGACTTACTGATATCTTATCTCTTCTAATCTGGCATTAAGTATATTCACCATTCACAGGAGCTGGTAACTGCGCTTCGTGTTTTCGTGTGATTTCATTTCAGGCCTGACAACCTGAGAGGCTATCTACATACCCGATGATGTTGGGAAATCGTAAGTCTTTTACTAAAGGAATGAGTGCTGTTGACTTAAGCATAGAACTTTGAACCATTATGACATGTCAGAGATGAATGATGAGTCCATATACTCAACCTATTAAGTTGTAATTTATGTATTTAGCATACAGTTATGTCGCTTACTGGTGTTGAGGTGAGTAAGGACAGTGCCAGGTCCTAAGCATGAAAGATGAAGAACGGCAACAAGAAGAATTGAATATGTTTAGATTTATAATCACACTGGTACAAGAATATCCAATCTTCATGTTGAGAAGTCATTTCTTTATTGACACAGACATAGCCAACGAATTCCTCCGGGTTAAAATGTCTTTAGGAATGTGTAGCCAGCGTCTTGTGCTGCTATTATTAGGTGTATATTACAAGGTTGGTCTTGCATACTGGGATTAAGCACACAGAAGTAATGAAGAAAATGGTATGCACCACATACACTTCCACAGTGTCAGGCAGGAACCTAAGCTGCAAACGCATGCATTCTGTTAGAGCCTTATTCTGTTCTGATCCGGAGAAGCTGCTTCAGTATGTACTCATCAGGTATTAACTCTGAAAGCAAGCAAATGCAGTCAAGTTGACCATCACGTTGAGAAGCAAAGCTTCTTATTCAGTGTCCAGAATTATGAGCCATCTGAATGACACTGGATACCCAGGATATACAGGATATAGGGTACAAAGCATGCCTTTATTGGGAGATTAACCCCGCTGTGAGGCATCTAACTAACCACTCAGGCCTTGTACAGCCAAGCTCATTATTAAAAGCTGGTTCCTGTCTAACAACAACAACCCAGGGCCGCCCCATAACGACGCGCCGATCGCGCAGGGTTCGGCAGGGCCCGAATGGTGAATAATTAAAGCAAGGTAAATTACACCAAATACTTTAACTTAAGTAGCGGAAGAGCTAATCTGTTTCAATCCCCTGAAGATTAATGAAGGAACAACAAATGCATCCCCAGCTGAACAAAAACATACCCGAGTGTTTTCGCCTAGTCTACCTTCTGGCAAATAAACATCAGCATATTATAGGTGCCCTGTTATTGAGCATAATCATTAATGGCAGCTTTAAAGTAGCTCCCCATGCACAGTTTGGAGCAGTAAGCGGTCGGACAGGTTGTTTATCTTGCTCGAAGCCCTTGGGAAATCAGGTGCTCAAGACCTGTTGGTGTATTTGCTGCCATTCCCATATTTCTGTAGCACTGCCCCACAGAAATCTCTTCAGGGTTTTGATCACCGGCTTGCTGCTCCCAGTTAACGTCACCAAATTTTGTCTTGACATCCAGGCAGACGTATGAAGTCAGCGAGGCTGACCGAATGCAGCGTCTAGTCTCCTGTCATACATAGTATACCACGTCGCATGTGTTGGACTGACGTCTATTTTTAGGGGAAACTGCAGTGTAGAAATTGCACATTTTGCAGGTATGTTGGATATCCTGGCTGCTCGCCTCTTTGTCAGGCTGGTAGCTGTCAAGCCGATGTTGGTCCCTTGCTTTGGTTTGGCTCACCTGCAACCACAACAGCCTGACACATGGGTAATATGATATTATCCTGACATTTCTCAGCCATTTTATTCTTCATCATACTACGTATAAATACTACATTCTTATTCATGCGGGCATGTTTTTTAACAAGTCTATTTATACTTTTATAAAGATATGACATTTAAACATCTTTATAAATGTATATTTTAAAAATATATTGTTTCTCCTTAAATGTTAAATGCATTTGTTTCCACTGTGTAACAAGACGATTGCCTACAAACTCCTGTAGTTGAGTGTTTGTATCAGGGGGAAAAAATGATTAAAACATACAGAGGTGTTATGTATCCCTACTGTTTACACACTGTGACATAAACAGTTATTGTTCCCTGACAGAACACTCACTCCAGCGCATGAATGTATCATCGATGTTAGGCATAGAACATCTAATTATGTCACCTGATGCATTGCCCTTGGCATGAAAACTACTGTAGATCAGCCAGTAACAGTAAAATCAATGGTACCATGTTAATAGATATAGCCTGAAGTGACCTGCCACTAAACTTTACGGCTTGGCAAATCTGTATTTATCATGGCCCTCGTTTCACCCTAGCAAATTCCTGGAACAGTGGAGCATGACACACAACACTTGCCAGATCGTCCAAAAGCTTGGTCCCTTACAGGATCACCAAAAGCTACCAAATGCTCAAAGGCTCTAAGCCCATCACTGATCGGTTTACCAAATGATCATATCTCCAGATCATATGCGTACCACAATGGTAAATCGCAGGTGATGAAACTGCTTGCAAAGCGAGGGAAAACATTCAGCATTCAGAACATCAGAGTACACAGTTCAGTTGACATTTACAGTTGGGGTACATTTAGGCCAAATTCATACATATTGCAAGTCATGTTTGTTTTTTTTTTTCAATACTTTAATGCCACTGGCAATATGTATGTGTCAAAGTATTAAGAAAATCTCTGTGAGATATCATCCTGTATCTTTCATTCCTCGCTCAAGACAAGCATGTCTATCTCTGCGATACTCTGCAGCACTCCAGATAAAAATATGGTTTCTGGCAGAAGTCATCTTGTGCATTCGGGTTTCATCGCCAAGCATTTTTAACTAAGAGGCTTTCAACTGACTACAACTTGTGAATTAAACTGAAATGTCACTGCAATTGCTTGCATGAGTAGAATGTACCCAGAAATCTAATTTAAAAAATACTGCTCAACATGAAATTGGTTAAAATGCCCAATATATTATACTGTGATATTTAAGAGTTTGTGCTCCTGTGATTGAATTTTTTTATGTAGAAATTCTGACAGAAGAGAATTGAATTCTGCACTGAGCAGTCTGTTGCATGTACATATTTTGCCTTTAAGCAATTTAATAATAGAATATGGAGGACTTTATCCTATGGTCATAGAGTAGAATTTCACTGCACCAGTTACTGTACCCTTGTGATCACGTAAATTGCATTTGTAATTGTTCCATTTTTTTTTTCTTTAATAAGAAAGATGGGAGTCAACGTGTTTTTTTCCCCCTGCAACTCCTATTTCGTGTTTTTTGAGTATCGTCATTTTTTTGTGCTCCCTGAAAGACTTCCCTGTAAGTTGCAAAAGGGAAATATGGAAGTCAGTTTCTTGGAAAGTGTGCCCAGTTGCTCTAGGAAGGGGCATAATTCTTAGTAAAATGTTAACAACTAGAAATGAAGTGAAATGGAATGCTTCATTTTGTAATGATCTAAAACATGACAAATCTGGCCAAAGAACACAGTGAGACCTGTTTATGCAATTTACAATGATACTTTGTATCTTAAAAGGTTGTAAGGCTTCATATCATCAAAGAGTTTTGTTTGATGGAACATGAGGCACTAAGCATCCGGTTTAGCCGCTAAAAACACTGAGCTAGAGCCCAAGACAATGAAAGAAATGTTGCATTGGAAATGTAAATGATCCACTGCCTTCTGCTGCTCTTTCCTCCTCACCAGTCTCACTTCTGGCTCTGCAGGCCCCTTTATTATTTATTTTGCAGCCTTAATTCCTTATTACATAATTGCTTCTGTTTAACCCCCTGTGGGAGAGATGCAGCACTTTGAGATGTCAGATGGCACCGCTGAAACAATTCCAGTCACTTGTTAGGCACCAGACAACATAGACGTAAAATAATGAGTGCCTAAATGTTGACACATAGAAAGACAGACAGACAGACAGATATATGGATGGATGGATGGACTGATAGATAGATAGATAGATAGATAGATAGATAGATAGATAGATGGATATATGCATATATTAATAGGTGTAAAAAGTGAAGGTTTCCACGTATTATTTAAACGACTCTTTTAATATTCCTACTTACTATTAATTCTGCTAATGCTTATGTTTTAGTTCCGATCGTGGAGGCAGAAATGTTACTTAAGGGCTGATGGTTTTATAGGCGGCTTAGGGCGCAAAGGAAACCACAGAGACTTTCGATTATGCGGCACTCTTAGTTTAAAAGGGAACGTCTGCCCTAAGTAGCAGTACACTCCAAAAAATTCAATAAGCAGTTTCACGATCAATATGGACAGTACTCACATGTGTTGTTTTTTTTTCAAACTGCATTTAAAACCGCAGAAATTTCAGCCGGCAGAAAGTTCATTCACTATAAGGACTGACCATGTTTTGCCATGTAAATGTATAATGATTCCCAAAGGCCGCTTGAATTTCGACATTATAGTTTTGCCTGTGTGGGTCTTCGCAATAGCGTGCGAGGAAAACTACTACAGCGGTCGCAGCAAGCATATGCATAGCGGTACAATACATATATCGCCAATCATTCATCTGGCATCACTACTTAGTTATTATGAATTATGGTTATCACCTTTATATTCCACATAGTCCGAAACACTTTCAATAATTAGTAGGCAATGGTGTCGCTGTCAGTAACGAGACACTTTTCACCAGTTTGCGATCTCTTTCACTTAACCTAAAGGTTTTGAGATTCAATTACCCGTATAATTTACATAGCACGAAGGAAAATTCAGTATTTTTGATAGTGCATGAAAAATAGATTGCATTGTATATGCAAATATTTTGAACAAGTATTCGGCGTAAATTTTTGCGTACATTTAAACGAGCAAACTTGGTGTGTTTGTCCTGATGAGTATCTTTCGCCTATAAATTAAAATATCAACATCACATAAATCGTACTTGCAGTGACAAATACTAACGTCATACTAGCGAACTCCTCACGCGGTTATGAAAGGCAATGTATTAACAAAACTAGCAAATTCATATGTGTGTGTTATATATATATTTACCTTGGTCTAATAGACGTAAGGAATGATGAAAAGAGGGATCGAGCGAATCCTTCTCTGCCATCAGCTCCGGTAAGTACTTTTCGCTATCCATCTTCGCCTGTGCTTTCGGTCCAGACAAAAGAGAACGGGTGAAAATAATATTCTGAAGTAACAAAAATATATATATTCCGCCTAATCTCGTCAGCTACCCCACCAAAAATATTAATAATATATATTTTTAATAAAAAATAAAAGCAACAATGGCATTGAGATCCAAGATCACAGCATAACAAATACTTGTTATGCTGCACGGAGACTGAAGATTGTCCTTCTTAAAGTAAAAATTCCTTTATCCCATCGGAGGCGTGTTCACCATTCAGCGCTTTACTTACAACAGGGGCAACCTGGAGATCCCTCTCCGCTGTAAACAGGCTTCGTGGCTCCGCCTCTTGTTACCACTAGCAACGGAGAACCACCCATCTTCCCTCACCATTGGCTGCTATTTGTAATGGCACGCTATTGATTTCCCCGTTATTTTTACGTCAATCATCCTGGGGGCGGGGCTAACGCGTGGACGGGCTTCGGGGCGCATTTGGCGTTGTCCATGGTCCTGGCACGAGATGCTCATAACCGAGCATAGATGTAAGGCGTTAAATATGCACACATTTTAAAAGCAGTGTGAAATGTACGCCATGCGTTAAATAAAACCACCGTCGGGGTGCTTTGTTTAGGGTTCCATGATTTTCACCGGCACAGAAGTTTAACTGTTTGTGAAACTTTTAATAAGTTGCAATTGCTAGATGTAAACCACACTGACTTATTCATTGCTGCAAAAAAGTTTAATTTGTCGGATATAACAACATCCAAAAGTGATCAGATCCACAACTAAATTGAAATTATATGCTTATTTGTTTAAATTGAGAAAATGTGGGAAATGCCTGGCGTCACGCGGGGGCACACATCTCACATAAGGCTAAAATTGATGAAAACTCATTTTAAAGAGCTCGGTAATATATATTTTTCTGAAATGCACCAAAAATGGTACAAGTAGACATGTTTAACTTCTATATATTGATACCATTTAATAGTTTTTTTTTATGTTAATGTGCTACATTGGTGAGAGGTAAATGCCAAGAAACGGCATTTTGTAAGTAAAACTACAGTAAGTGACCTTACCTACATGAGTTGCATACTGTATGCTAAAGAACGGTTTTAATAAAAGCAATTCCGAATGACTAATTCATATGGTTCTATGAAGAAATTCAATTTCTGAGATCTACTTTGGCCTCAATCCCCTCATTAGTTTGGTAAACGTAGCTCTAATTATGTCCGCAGTCGACTAAATGAATGCAATGTGAACATTATTGATTATGATGGATTAGAAATCTCCCCACATAAAATCAGAATTTTAATCAGTGCACTGCTATTAATGATACGATGATAAATGCGGGCTTTGACTACTCAGAAAGTCATTATTGTGCTCATTGTAGAGAAAGAAAGTTCGTGAGTCCTTGGATGCATTGTATTCTCTGTCCATATTGTTATATGAATACTCTGTCGATTATAGACACAATCGTTCCTTTGGTCAGTTCAATGCATATCAAGACACAAAAACGAGTACATCCGTTTATTAAGACTTTTCCACTTTCTTGCCGTAACATACGGTTAAATCCTAGTAGAACATAAACAGGTTATTCTCAGAACGAGAATATGTGGGGAGGGGGGGGAAAACGTATCAGAGCTCAAGGAAAAAAATATATATATTATTTTGTGGGAGACTCAGGAAACAAAATAAGGTTTTCACCGAGCTTGGGTGGGCGATTGCCGGCTGGTAGGCAGTGGTTATGTAATTCAGAGAACCAGAGGTTCCGCAAAGTATTTTCATTTCAAGAACAATGATGAGTGACCAGAGGCTAGAATTCGAAGCCTGTTATGTAGAGCTAGCTGCCTGATGCATATCCTGAACAAAGTTAGAGAATCTACTATTCGTCAGCTTGTATCCTTTATTCTCCAAAATAACCACGGGTGTTAATCAACACAAGGTGAACAAATGAGCATCAGATAAGATATGCAATGCTTTCCAGTTCTGAATGTATACTAATACATCTTTCTTGTAGAGTATGAAAAAGCTTATAACTTAAAAACCTGCTTAACCACCCGATATATGTTTTACATTTGTATACAGAAGAAGCTGAAATGTTCAGGTGTTATTTAGCTATAAGTCACAAAAATGAAAGTAACATCACATCTTGTTTAAAAATAATCCTCGATGCTGGTATCTCTGAGGAAAGCAACCCGTTCCATTGGCAGGCTGTTTGTTCGTTCGTTCCAACCACACATACATATTTCCAACATCAGGACCCTTGTCAAGTAATTGTCTCGACACCTGTTTACTAATGTTTTGCTGTAAGGAAAAAAAAAACCTGTTATGAAACAGCTTACAGTTTAATCTGAATCATGTAGTGGTAAAAACAGGCTCAAATGCAGTAAATCTCCTTTTCAAAGAAGGAATTATTTATATATTTGTTGCCATCTGCTTCTGTTCACAGTCTTCTTAGAGCACATCATTGTTCTATATATTTTGACTTAAAGTTATATTTTAAATAAGAACACCGTAAGAATGCATAATCGTACAGCTGCAGAGCATGGAGTTGAAGCTGTTAATGTTTCCAATAGACTTATAATCATTCAGTTATACTAGGCATCATCTTTGACATAGAAACAGCCTTAGTTATGTACTTGTATGATGAAAAATTTAAAAGGTACAGGATGTGAGAACAGGTAAGTTGACACATTGACACTGCATCGTTATCAGAGTACCATCACTTGTTCTGCACTGGGGTCTCACATCTAACACCTATCCTATAAATATAATATCAGTTGCACTCAATTTTTCATATATAAAAGATCCTTATGAAAGGAGATGAGCTTGATGGGAATTCCACGTAAAGAACACACGATATTTATGATGATTGCGAAGAAAAAAACCTGCCAAATACAACAATGTTATTTTCAGGTGCTTTATAGTTGTCGTTAGTATTTGACTAAGGAAATCCACGACATTTAAAAAATGTAAGCAGAGAGAAGCAAAAATGACACGCTTTATGTTTAAGTTTGTGCAATTACCAGGCAGCTAATAATATTATATTTTGTAGACCTCTTTTTATAACCGGAGAATTTTATGCGCTCTGTTCCCAAGCAATAAACTACAACGGTAGACAGTTAAATGCAGCATCCAACAAATAAAATAACTATCTACCCAAAGGTAGCCTCAGGACTCATTATTGTGTGATGAGTCTGGCAAGAAGATCTTGTTTTTAACTTATTTGTCATGTTTCCAATTACAGCAGCAGTCTAATGCTCATATTCTCCCTGTCAGAAACGTAAGAGTTCAGTGCTAAAGTTCTGAGTATTGATCTAAAGTCAGATTCCTCTTGTATTGAAATGAGAGGGTGGGGCTTTCTGGCGCAAAACATTAAAGCCTCCAGTAGAATACATTCTGTAGCATTGATTACAATGTTTGAAGTAACAATACTGCCTCCTAGCGTTTATTTCAACGACATAGTCTATAAAAATATAAGCAATTTTCCTGCCTGTCATTTTAAACTATCCACGAACGGTACTTTTTCGCTGTTGATATTTTTTTAGGTGCAAATATTATATAGGATTATTATGATTAATTTATAAATAATTTATGATAATGTCTAAAAAGTTTGACTTACGTAGTTCTTTTTTTTGGGACCATCCAGTTGCTTTGTAGAAGACGGATTGTGAAATCTAAGGAGGAATTCACAAATGTAAAGTTGTGAGTTTTCACAGCACCCATTGTCTTTTCACATTTAAAAATACGTTAAAAACATTGCGCAATCTAATGACTGCAAATATAAACTAACTCTTTCTGTTGATGAAAAACCTCATATTTAGCTACCACTCACAGAAAGAATTGGCAAACCGGTAGCATGTTATTCAGGATTTGTGGATATTCTGCAATACTATCCCAAAGCTCTCCAAGCCTTAATATCCTAAAAAAGGAGGGCTACACTCAAGGCTGATAAATTAGAGTGAACCTTAAAGGTACATAATCACTTCTGTGAACACAAACACACTGTGCCATCCAGATTTAACTACCATATTATATTAGCTGGTCCAACAATATTGCGGGTGTGATTATTCTGAGGCTTGTAAAATTGCTCCTTTTTCGCCCAGACAAAGAAGCTTCGCTTCCAGCGAGGCGCAGAGAAGGTGATTAATTTGGGGGGGGGGGTTTGTGCTGGAGCACTCTGCCAATGAGGTGAACACGCACACACGCTAAATAGATATTCAGTGGAATTATACTGCCACCCAGATCCATCAGGGGCATTGATCAGACATCCTGCTGCCACGTATGGAGTCTCATCTCCCGTCCTGGAAGTGTGTGTAAAAGAAACCTAATGAGAACCTGTCAGCCGGGCCTGGGCAAACAAATCAATGGCCTTGGAAAAAGTGCTCCCAAGGTCGACGTCTGTCACCTGCCAGCAGTCACACACTCAAACGCCATCGGTGAAATCCGGGGTCCCCTTCATTCACAGCTGACAGGGCGTGGGGGGGGGGGGGGGACAAAAAGGGCCATGTTCCTTCCATTACTTTCCTTTGTGGAATAGAAAAAAGATTTGAAAACAAAATTCTTTTTTAGAATTTTTTTATTTTAAAAAAAAGGGAAA
>JAAGVU020000045.1:20229560-20248883 GCA_011763525.2 Mormyrus iriodes
CTGTCTGTCTGTCTGTCTGTCTGTCTGTCTGTCTGTCTGTCTGTCTGTCCGTCCGTCCGTCCTAATAAAGTCCCCACACCACGTTGTTACTGGAATGCGCTCTCCTGTTGTGGACTGTGTCTCGCCTGCCTACCTGTGTCATGCCTTGCTATCAGCCCTACAGTTGTGACAGACTGACCGGACTGCACCCTAACCAGTCCTTGGACTCACCGCCACCCTTGTCGCTGGGAGTCCTTTCCCTCGATCCCCTCGCTGCTGGATTCGCAGCGGGGTCGAGGGAGCTGGACCCCGTTGTCTGGAGGTCTAACCCAGATGACCTGCATCCAATGAGTTTGGGTCTGTGCTGACCAGCTGCCCTCGTAACCGGTACTTCCTCCGTGAGGTTCCCTACCTTCAGGGGGAGGGAGCCGGTCTCTGAGTCTGTCCAATGCCCATAGTTGGGGTGGAAGGTGGATGAGGATGAGCGGGACCCGTTGGGTACAGAGGGGGCTGCGGGTGACCCCCTCTGAGGCTCCACAGTCCCTGCCCCCTCAGCAATTCTTTGTCCTCCAGGGGCTGTTCTGGACACTGTGGAACAGCCCCAAGGTTCAGGACAACCCCAAACTCCAAGTGAGGTTCCAGACACTGGCCTGGGACTTCGCGGTGGTGACTCCCGTCTCCCTGCCGTGGGTGTTGGCCGCACTCCGGGAGAGGGTGTGGCAACTGGTAGCCGTCCAAAATGTGGCAGCCGCTGCGGCTCAGCCGGGCCCGCTCTCCAAGGGTCCCGTCGAGCCGTCCCTGCCTGCTCTCCGCTGTCGCCTGGATGGCCTCTGCCTGCCCGTCTGCTGCCGTTGCCTGAACCTGCTCCTGCTGCCAAGTCCCCAGAGCCCATCCGGGCCACCGATCTCCTCTCCTGCTGGGGTGAGATGAGCCAGGAGGGGGACTCTCTGGAGGAGTTGGAGTGGGACCCATGGGATATGAGTCCCATGTTTCTGGCTCTCACGGCCCCCTGGGGTTCCTTTAGGTGGTGCCCTGGGCAGCCCGGCCAAGCGGCGGGCATGTTTCATTTCCCACAGGGGAAGATGAGGGCATGCTTGGTGCAGTGCTCACCCAGGCTCAGCCTCTGTGTCGCCCCCAAGCTCCATGCCTGTGGCCTCCGTGTCACCCCCTAGCTCCCGTGGTCTCCGCATCGCCCCCTGGATCCGTCCCTGTGGTCTCCCTCCAGTCCCTGTAATGCAGTCCCCTCATCACCCTGCAGTCCCCTTGTCACCCTCTGGTCCCAGTCCTGCCGTCTCCTCAGTTCCCTGCACCGTTCCACACCTGTGCCTACCTCCCTGACAAACGCTTTTTTCCCCTCTGCCCTCTGGTTTCCCTCCTCCTCTCTGGTCCCTGCCCTCAGCTTGTGGCCCTTTCCCTCGGGGCTAGCTTCATGCCCCAGCGGCTCCACCCCATGTTCCACTTCATATCCCTGCCTCTGTCCCTCAGGTCCCACTTCCTGTCCCGGCCGCTGCTCCCCATGTTCCGCTTTCAGGCCCCAAACCGTGTGTTCCAGGTCCTGTCCCTTGGTGTTCCCCAGTCCCTGCCTTGGTTCCCTGTGTCCCTCCTCAGGTCCCTGCCTTTGTTCCCGGGGTTCCCCCTCAGGCCCCTGGTCCTTTGTCTTTGTCCAGGTGTCTTGTCCCTCCTCTGTGGTCCCCTGGTCCCCTTACCCTGTTCCCTCTGTTGGTGTACCTGTCCCAGTTCTTGGTGTTTGCCCTATCTGTTGTCATTCCTCCCCTGTTGGACTGTCTGGCCCTGTCCATTGGTCTCTGATATCCCTGCTAATGGTCCCCACTGGTATCAGTCCCTGTCCTGGTGTTCCCCTCAGTTCCCATTGTCTCCCTGGGTCTTCCATCCAGTGTCTGCTGTCTTGCCCTGGTCTGATGTCCCTGTCCTCGCCCTGTGTCCTGACCCCATGTGCCTGTCCTTGGCTCCCCACCCGGAGTGTGTGCCTTTTCGGGGGGGTCCAGTCCTGTCCTGCTGGCCTTTTCCTTGTGTTTCCCACAGGTGCGGCTGCTAATCAGCCACGCCTGTAGCTCATTGTCATTACCTTCTGTTCCTGCCCTCTTGTTAACCAGTCACCGGTGCCCCTCGGTCATTCCCATGTCTTCCAATGTATAAGATGTATAAGAGTCCTGTGATACCCTGTCCGGTCATTGTAGCCTGTCATTGTACGTGTGCCCCACTCCTTGTACTAATAAAGTCCCCACACCGGGTTGTTACCGGAACGCGTTCTCCTGTCATGGACTGCGTCATGCCTCGTCATCAGTGCCGCAGGCGTGACAGTAACACTATCTACAAATGCCATGTCCATAAGAATTTATGAAGAGATTCATAGGACATTATACTGTATTGGTAAATGCATTGGTAAAGCATTATGAACATGGCTATAAATATTCATAAAAAGGCATAACACATTATAGACATGTTTATTATGAATACTCTATGAAGCTCTCATCTATAATGCACTATAGATACCGTCTGTTGTACACAGCATCCTTAATTCTTATATCTACCATTATAATGCATTATGAAGGTATCTATCTATAGTGCATTATACCATAGATGAGCGCTTCATTGGAACTTATGTATCATAAGTATTATGATCACCACTATAATGCCTGATGATTGTTAGTAGAAGATGCTGTAATGCTTTATTAACTCTTATACTGTCCCTTGTTAAGTGAAGTGTTACCCTAAATAATTTTACATGATGTAATATATTGCTAGAGGCTAATGTATTCCAATGTATTCTGAATAGAATTCAGTAGTATTGGTAGCATCAGTGATCATCAGATTTGCTGTCAGACATTCCAGGACAGTGTGACCACCTGCCACTGAGTGAATTTGTTTTTGTCCATCCCCCAAAGCTTCAATTAATCTTCCTCCCTTTGTGGGAGATTTGACTGGGTGACACCTGCCTCCAGTGTCCATGAGGCAAAGCTAACTTTGGATTGCATTTGACGGTTGGCTCGCCCAAGAGGAGGGTCAGAGCCACAATCATGTGCTTTTTATGTTTACACCAAAACCATTCAAAAATTATCTCTGCTCACAAAAATGTCAGACTCTTAGCATATAATATATTATTATTTTTACATACTTTGTTTTTCAGTATTTTATCACCATTATTAAATACCAAAGATTTTAGTTATTGCCGTATTTTGTTGCATGTTCCAAATCGGTCCCATTTACATTTGAAAATCTAAATGCATTCAGAGGATAAAATGCAAAATCATTGCACGTAATGACTCTGCCTTAAATGTAACTTAGAGAATAATTTATGTTTACAACAAATGCAACAAATTATAACAAATACGGTGCAATCCCATGTTGCACGTAAACTTGCCAGCAAGCACATCTCCAAATCTTCTCACCTTATAGGTTGGTAGGAACAGGGAAATGTAGGTAATCACTGGAGATGTCTTCTGGTAATTGCAGAAAAATATCTCATTGCAAATGTGCAGGTGACAGAAGGGTGAGTGTCAGCTTGATAAAGATCTTAAAAGCTCGCCTGTCTCTCGCTGGATATCTTGCAGTGAGATTAAAGGGCTTTTCATGCCGCTGGCTTTTCAGAAATAAAAAAACAAGAAGGAACGTCTTGTTAGCTGACTAGTTAGGGGTGAAATGAGAGGAGAAGCATTAAAGATAATATGCACCGATTGTTCTGTATAATTTAATGTTCTGGACCCCTATGTTCTTCTGAAGTTAAGATTCCACTGCTACACATCCGTGGTTTTTAAAGTGCATGGAAATAAGGTGTAAAAAAAAACCTCATTAGCCAATGCTTTCTTTTTTGAACTGCCTCATATATTTTACTGTTTTCCATTTTATAAGGCAAATATTTTACCAAAGCAGCTCTGGAAAAGCATTTAGTTCAAGCATACAGCACCTGGGCTCCTAGAGACCGAGGAGGAAGTATTCCCATCACAAGGTAATTTTTCCGATGTACTTCCTGCTTCGCTAGGAAACCCACAGTTGTAACTGAGCTCTCCCTTTCTTCTTTTATGCCCTGCGTAGTGACTGGGACACTGCGACATAAAATCATTTCAGAGGTGTGGGATGAAAGAGCACAGCGCATCTCCTGAATTACAGGTAAAGTAATACAGCCCTTCCCCGGGTTCGGCACTGACCCTAAGTAAACCTTGAATAAAACTAGAAGTCTTTGTTGGTCAGCATGCCAGGTATTTTTCTTAAAATCATACATTTGATTGTTGTAAAATTGGTGCAAATACTATACAATAGCTGCATTCTGGTTACCTCACCTAAAAAAAAAATTGGTAACAATTTTTATGAATGCCATGTCTAAAAGAATCTATGAACACATTTATAACACATTATAATGCATTTGGAAAGCATTACAGACATGGTTATATTTATAATAAGATGCATTATAGACATCTTTATTATGCATTATTAATGCTCTATGAAGCTCACATTTATAATACCTTCATAATGCAGTACAAAGCATCCTTAATTCTTATACCGACCATTATAATACATTATGAAGGTATCTATAATGCATTACAGATGAGAGCTTCATTGGATCTTATGTAGTATTATAATTAACACTATAATGCCTTATGACTGTCAATAGAAGATGCTCTAATGCTTTATTAATTCTTATACTGACCATTATAACGTAATGCATTATGAAGGTATATATTGATGCGAGTTTCCAGTAAAATGTTATCAAAACTTCTCTCATTTCACTGTATTTTTGTGTTGGGGACAGGGCTTACTGGATTTAGCGTTTCGCTTTATGCGGTTAATGTACGTCCTCTAAAAATGACAACATTTGCCATTCAGTGCTTAGTAAACTATTACATGACAGCAAACAAAAAAAAAACAGAAAAAGCAGCTCTAAAGATTATGTCGTTATTCTCATTCCACACAAATCCAGGGAAAATGCCTTTCTGCTTCAGCTGTCCATTAATGCGTTTTTTTTTCAGAAGGGGAAGCCGAAATGATGAAAAGCGATCGCATTCGGATGTGGCTGGTGTTAATACATCCCACGAAGAACGCTGCTGCTCTCAATTCGGTAGATTCCATAATTTCGCCAGCTGTCAAGACTCATTGTTGCACCTGTTAAGCTTCATGATCAGCCAGTGCACTCAATTACTGCCGACATACTGAGCTCTAGGGTACTTCAAATAAGTGGAAATGTCGTTTAGCAGGAGGAATTCTAATCCTGTCTGTGCAGTAGGGAAGAGCAAGACCCACCCTTTAATATCTGATAACCCATTTCGGACCTGAATACATATTTTTTTATTTTATATTTATTTATTTATTTGTTGATTTATTTAAATCCATGGTAGGATGACGCAATGGTAGAACATGGAAGCTAGGATCTGAACTGGTAATAATACATTCATCAAAGGGGTTCCACAGAGGTCTGCGCTGATGTATCATTCACAGGAAGAGCAGCTAGCCTGCTGCCCAAGGCTGTCTTTGCCCCCTGTACACTTGCATCAATGCTTTGAGAAGGAACTAATGAACTCGCCAAAACTCTACACGCTTTGCCAACATGCCCTTCAGCGGGATATTAAGAAATCGGCATCATCTGGGGGCCGTTAGAAAATGAAGTTGCCCTTTTTTATTGAGAAGAGAACTTTTTGAGGTCTGATGGAACATTCTCAGCAAGAATTAAAATTAAAAATATAAACTGAGCAACAATAGTTTGACTTTAATTCAATTAAAGAATTTTAACTCAAATTTAATATCGAATACCCAGCAAACACTGCAAACAGGAAACACAGATTAGTTTCTTCTTCTTCTTCTTCTTCTTCTTCTTCTTCTTCTTCTTCTTCTTATTATTATTATTATTATTATTATTATTATATCATGAATGTAATGGAACCAACAAACAAATTAAAGGGACACAGACATAGTTTTCTGCCTCTGATAATCCAAACCCCAATGTATACGCTGCTTAAAGGTCCCGAATGTTAATCTCTGATGTATTCCTGTGATTCACAGAAGGCTTCACTAGGCATGACTTTAAAGCTGACATCTTATAATCCCCTCTAAGAGCAATGCAGGCCAAAAGTGATTAAAGGAGGTGATTAAACGCAGCCTCCAAGACCGAAGCAGAAGCATGTAGGGCAGCTGACGTTGCCACACAATGTACTTTATTTCTGAGAGAAAGTACTGTTGGGTCCAAAGAATGCTCTAAGCATTTTATGTGACATCACTTGCGTAATAGAGACAAAATGTGCAATAATTGACTGAACAGAGGAAGCATGATAGGGTCCAATATAGGAAAACAATAACAATCCACTAAGGGAGGGGTAAGACTTTATTTTGTGGGGGGGGGGAGCACAAATACTTAGTAATAACTCAGTCACTACTGAAGTACAAATCATGAACAAATCATGAACAAATATAGTGGCTACTTGGGATAGATGTCGTTGATTCATTACTGATGAACAAACATGAGATCAGTATTTAACTTCAGTTAAGATCAGTTATTTATCACTTGTTACTTCACTTGTTCACAAAGGTTTACAGAATTAACAGATACAGTAAAAAATATAGTAACTGCTTGAGATAAGACATGTGTCATGATTAATTAATGATGAATTAGCATGAGATCAGTATGTAAATAAGATTTAGTTTGTGGTTAATTAATACATAAATAATAGCATAATACTATATTATGTGTGCACCGTCAAGTAAAGTATTACCAGTGTAAGGGTAACATTTTATTTGACGGCACACAAATAATATATTATTATATTGTACAATTTTATACTGTACAGTTTTATACCTAACTAATAAGATCTGTACAAATAGCCTGTCAAACGCAGTCTCATTCATGTTGGAGATTTAACGGTGCCAGTGCATTGAGCCCTGCTGCATACAGGGCAGCGTAGCCAGAGGCCAACATGTGTCAGAGTGTCCATGCTGACCCTTGTCAACCGTCGAAAGCACCTACAATGGGCCTGAAAGTATTGCAACTGGATCTTGACATTATGGAAGAAGGTCACCTGGGTTGCTGAATCCCGGTTTCTCTTGCATCATGTGGACGGCCAGTACGTGTCAAGCATATGTGGGATCAAAATTATCTGCAATTTGTGACATAGTAGCCCTTCTCTTATTCTTTACCAGACGGGACAGCCTTCATTTACATCTTACATTGACGACTCTTAGTCACCCAACACCTGTCAGTAAATAATGTTTTTTTCCCTGCTCAGACCACTCTCAGGAGGTACTCACCACAGCTACCATGAGCACCCCACAAGCCTCGCCTTTTCGGAGATGCTCTGACTCAGTCGTCTGGCTATATCAATATGGCCCTTATCAAAGTCATTCAGGTCTTTACCCCTGCCCATTTCTTCTGTATTCAACACGCTAACTATTAGTACTGAATGTTGGCTCACTAACTAATATATCCCAGAACTTGACATGTGCTGTTTTTATAAGTTACCTGTAGTCAAAGTTATATCCCGTAGGGGTGGTCAATGTTCTGACTCATCACTCTATATGTGTATTTAAGTATATATGTACATACATTCGCAAAGTGCTGTATAGTGCATTTATTTCCATTTATGTCCATTGTAATTCAATTCAACACATTGAACTGCTACAGATCTATCGTGCTTTGCTATTCAATAGCAACACTTTCCTATGTCTCACATTTGGGACCATGCAACAATTTGCTGAAACACAATTTGAAGATATTATCGATATACAAGCAAAAACGATTCACAGAGGCTGAGGAAAGCATTTCATCTCCAGTGAACGTAATAGAATATGTTCAACTGAGCTGCCTACCATTAATAATGTGTTTATAAAAAGCATTAGCTTTCATTATAGTGCCCTGCAGTCCACAGGGAGAAGGTACAATCCACTGCCTAATTGATAATGATATATTGATATATTTTAGTCTTTTATAATATCATAAACACATAATGATTGCACATGTAACCTCTCAGATTCTACAGATTCCCAGCGGTGAGCCAAAGCTGTATTTTCTTAGATACTTAAATTACCAATATGATTAAACCATAGTCATTTCAAATATATTATTAAAACTTTCATTACTTTCATGCTCTTTTAGAACAAAAATGTTATAATGATTCTTTGCTTTCCATGTGCCCTCATTTTCAGATGTGTGACTGACATGCATCATTCTGATTTCTACAGACATACAATAGTGGATGCATTGATATAAATATTCATAATCAGAGTGTTTACCTGCCATTTCATTTCACGGTAAATGCAATAACGTTCAGAACGTTTTGAACTGTGATATCTTATTTTGAGGTTTCCTGTAGGGTGAATGATAGCATACTTTCAATGCATTACAAGAGCTCCATATTACCTTCTCTGCAGAAGACCCATTAAGGCAGGGATATTCGACTCTCAACCTTGATTCCAAATCCAGGCCGTGTTTTCAGTTCTCCCAGGGAGTTAGTTTAATAATTACTGATCAATATAAATAATATTATTAGTAGAAGGGATGCAAAGTGAAATACTACTCGCCTGTAATGTCTATTAGCAACTTGCTAATGCAGCCTGATTGCACTTTTCACACACTGTATATGAGGAATGACTTGAACAGTATGTCTCCTTTAGACGGACCGCACAGTTAAAGCTCCGGCCAGGTGGTTGCAGTCATTTGGCAGCTATGGCCAACCAACTGGCATCTCTAGGTACATTTATGGTCTGGTGTAACACTACAGGGACAAATAGCATATTTGAGATCACGATCATCAGCCATCAATTGGACACGTCTCTTAGTCTTGTTACATGTCATTTCAATCATTACACTAACCGTCGCCTCTGCCATCTTGCAGTGCTTATGAAAATTCACAAGTTTCACTCCACTGTGTCTCTCATTTATCCCTAAGCATTCTGCCCAAAGCTTTGGTCCAGAGCTGTATGGTTAAAAAGATGGCCTGCCACCGCTGGCTGTAGTTTGAAGGTGTAATGTTGACCAGGCCAAAGGAACATTCATTAACACTTTCTATGAGTGCCATGTGTAAAAGAATCTATATAAACATTCATAACACATAATAATACACTCCTAAAGCATTATGAACATGACTATAAATATTTATAAAAAGGTAAAACACATTATAACCATTTTTATTGTTCATTATGAATGCTTTATGAAGCTCTCATCTATAATGCAATATAGATACCTTCATAATGCAGTACAAAGCATCCTTAATCCTTATACTGACCGTTATAATGCATTATGACAGTATCTATGTATAGTGCATTATACCGTAGATAAGAGCTTCATTGGAGCTTATGAAGTATAATAATTAACAATATAATGCCTTTTGGGGCGGCACGGTGGTGCAGTGGTTAGCACTGTTGCCTCACACCTCTGGGATCAGGGTTCACATCTGCGCCCGGGTACCACGTGTGTGGAGTTTGAATGTTCTCCCTGTGGGGTTTCCTCTGGGTACTCCGGTTTCCCCCCACAGTCCAAAAACATGCTGAGGTTAATTGGAGTTACCAAATTGCCCGTGTGTGTGAATGTGCCCAGCGATAGGTTGGCACCCCATCCTGGGTTGTTTCCTGCCTTGCGCCTGCAGCCTCTGGGATAGGCTCCAGACCCCCCACAACCTGAAATGGAATAAGCAGTTCTGGAAAATGGATGGATGGATAATGCATTTTGACTGTCAAAAAAAGTCTTACACGACCATTATAATGCATTATAAAGGTACTGATTGCAGTTTTGCAGCTAATTAATTGCAGCTTTAAGTAAAGTGTTACTAAACATTCATGAGACGAGTCCAGAGTACTTATAAGTATCATTGTAGGTATTATACTATAATAAATACTGCATGAACATTATATGCTAAGCCAAAGGAAATACTGGGATAATTTATTTTTATTGATTTATTATTGGCAATGCAACAAAGCATGTTATTATGCTTAATACTTAACACTTATTGCAGCCTTAAATATATGTGACCATGAATCCTATTCATGGCACATTGTGTGATAATGTGATTGAGGATGATGGAGTTGAGGAGTTAACATGCGTCTGAGAAGCACCCGTTTGGAATCCAGTGTCGATATTAAAAGCCTGATGCAAGCAAATAGGCTCAAGTGAGCCAATTACTGCCTGCATACAAAGTGATTGTTTACCCATTGTTTGTGAGGCATGGGAAGGCACCCAGGGGAGTGACAGGGGAGTCCAGCTGAAGGAGCGCGTCACTTATGTGCTGACGGCTGTCAGCAGCAAAAAATGCATTTTTATTTCAGGGAGCAGAACTTCAAAGCACCTGTCAAGTGTGGTCATAAATCACACCTGTCCACTTGTGCGGTGCGATAAGAAGGACTTCTGGCAGAATGAAATCATAGGCTGTTTTTTTAGTATTGTTACAAGAACCAGCATGTTTGTGCCTAATCAGGTCCTGCGATTAAACAGTCTAGCTTTATTAGTTTTATCTGTCCTACACCTTGTTTGTGTGCCCTAGACACAGAATGGATGGCGTCCAAATAATTCCCTCTTTTTATCATTTCATTTTCATATCTTGACACTATAGAGAGAACGCATCTGTGAATGGCTCCGCATACATTTGTGCTTCGATACCAGTCTGTACTTGCAGCTATGATGTCCTTGGGGGCTTTTACGCCTCACTGAGGCCGAGCTAACCACAGAGATGCCCCCCAAAAGACTCATGGAGAACCTGGGTATTGTTATAATGCAATTTAACAGCCCCACTAACTCCCGTTTGAATGACCATCTCCAGATGATATAATTTATTTCTCAGTCTCAAACGCTGCTTTACCGGTAAGCTGGAAGATGATTTGTTTAATATCTCCCAGACCTCTACACACATCGTTTTTGCGAGATTTTAACTTCATGCGGGCTTTGCCATCCTGTTTTTGTTCCTCGGTGTATATGTTTTATTTGACATTATAATGTAATAACAAGAATTAAAGAATCTACACAATAAAGCTTAGCTTTGCAGAAGATTTTTCACCCACCTCTCAGTGTCTCTGTGGGGTCCACAGCACCCCCTGATGTATAATATAGAAGAAGATATAATCACTGAATGTTCATTCTTGGGAAGTGTGAGCTGCAACCTACCTGCTGAGACTGCTTTGTAACGCTGCAAGGACACACAGGGATAAATAAAGGCATCTGAATCCAAAAGCTGAGGAGGTTTGGACCACCAGTCACGGGTCTTCCAATCACAGTCCTGTCACCCAGAAAGTGTCATTGCAAACTTGTTGCAGTATTATTTTATACCTCCGTTGCTATATATTACCCCTACTAGTTACATGACAGAAAAGCAGATCAGTTGTCTCAAACCTTCAAAACAGTCTCAGCTCTGTCATGTTTTCAAATCTAAACTCATCATCTGAGGCCACACAGCAAACATCTCCGCATCAGCTACAGACAAGCTCTCGGTGAGCCGCCTGTGTCAAGGGAAATCTGAGAGTTAGAGATAATGTCATGAAAATGACAACAGATGTTCGGCGTGTGCTCTGATGCATAGCCAACACATTTACAGTACAGCAGTTATATATCACCCATGAATACATAGGAATGGGTACAGTTAGGAATCAGTTTCCGGACAATATTACACACCTTGGCTGAATAATGTAACTGTTTATATGAGAGCATGTGTACATCACCTCAGCAATGTACACTCAGCCTGTACGAACTTGGTGCTTGGGGGTAATTGAGTTACAGCTGAGATAGTGTTAAGCATGTAAAAACCTGCACATTTCTAGATATGTGTCCCCACACATTTTATTATACCCCCAACTTAAATTAGGAAAACTTTATAGTGTTTTTTGGTATTTGAAAGCTTCCACACATTCTATATCCATTAAAAATATAGACCATAATTATTCTAAAAGAGTATAAGCAGACACAAGAAAACAAATGACCTTGTAGGTATCACGATACTGGCAGAACTAAATCTATCCAAATACCGGACGTAAGGGGCACATACAGGTATTTAACGTCCGGGTTATTCTGTCTAATAGACTGTTAGGCAACTTTCACATTATGTGAACATCATATACTTTGTATACAAACCTATATGGTAATACAATGTAGTGCACCTGTACTTTACCTGTGCAGCCTAAATAGCCAAGATATTTTATATAAGAGAGAGAGTACGGATTAAAATAATAAGAAAAATTACATTAAAGTTAATACAAAATTTGTGTAATATAGATGTTTATTATCGCTATCAAGTATTATGAGTCAGATAGGTGCTGTACTGTTATACGGTTGGCAGCGCAGACACTTTGTTTACACCAGCAGCACATGGCGCACTGTGGCCACTTACGTCTGCCGTGTCCCATTAGCTGATTGGGATTTTTCAACTCAGGTTTTTAACTTTATGGGACCTCGGTGGTATATGTGGTCAGACATTAAGTGAAACATAACTGTATTCAAATGAGTGAAACTCCCACAAACACATGCAGAATGTATGCCTTTTTTAATTACCGACTTTGCTATTGAATTTAGTTAGGGGAGTCTTGCGGGGCTTCGCAACGTTCAGCAAGAAATAAAAGACTAGCTGACGCTTATTTTAAAGCCAGTGATGACAGAGATGGGCTGAGCGAATGCAGGCTTGACGAATGCGATTTGGAGACTGTGTGAGACAGATTTGTGCATGTATTTAATAGGAGTGGAGGTTGGTGAGATACTTATTTACATATCATATGGGGACCAAGTGAACTGCATGTTTCAGCAGAATGTTACCCAAATCCCGCTCCAGCTACTCATCTCTGACAAGCCGCTAACCGAGCTGTACATCAGCGCAGTAACAGAAATCTGCCTGCAAAATGACCCCGTCACTCAGTCATTGCCAAAATAGGCTCGCATCTCTTACGAAAGGCTCATTAGAAAATATTCCAGATAGCCTCCCAATTATGCTGAATAGGTGCATCTGTTTTAGAAGGTTCCAGTGAGAGGTGCTGAAGACGTATAAAGGAAGCCCTTGCTTTGACAGACAAGGCTCATTCAGGTGACATAAGTAAAAAGGTCCGAGTCACCAAAATTCCTTTTTGCTAAGTTGCAAAAAGGAGCTACTTCGTGAAGGCTTGGGGGAGCAGTATTGACAAGAGGTCCCAGCAGATGACTACCAGCCTTAAAGCAGAGTGGAAATTGATCATGACAGCCACGGGAGGGTTGGCCATCTTAGTAGGTTGATTGCGTGCTCTAAGGAGCGATCTGAGGCCTTTGGATGTGCGCCAGGGGCACGGTATCCCATCATGCCATTGTGCATCGAGTCTCACGGGATGCACATCACTCAGTGTTATTAACGCCCCTTTGAATTCCCGTAAATGAGCCACGTAATGCATTGATCTGGAGCATCGCACAGACTCCCGTTTATTCAAAGCCCGTGAAAACGCTGCTTTGTAATTCATGGACAAAAGGGGGCCCAGCGCATATTGTAATTGACATCAATTATAGGACAGGAGCTGAGATGGAGC
This sequence comes from Mormyrus iriodes, assembly GCA_011763525.2. NCBI lineage: Eukaryota > Metazoa > Chordata > Actinopteri > Osteoglossiformes > Mormyridae > Mormyrus > Mormyrus iriodes. The sequence continues at coordinate 20,243,001 of JAAGVU020000045.1, forward strand.
CCAGCCACCTTCATTTTAATGTTACTTTGCTGTCACTTTCATCCAAAATAACTTTAAGAAGAATTTAGAGCAATTATCCCATTCAAGTGTAAAATAGGAGAGAGATTCCTGAAATTTTAGCAAGGATCCTTCATCCCAGAACACAATTTCTTGACCCACCTTCTTACTTGTTACTCTAAAGTACATCTTTCACCTAGCTGCACTTTTGTCCCCTTTAACCTTTGAGAGCCAGCCCACAGCCAATAAAAACGCGCCTTGTGCAGCTAACAGCACGTCGACTGTCTCCATGGAGTCTGCCCGGGCTTCTTGGGTGGCAATGTTACCCGAGCCTCAAAGAGGGGCTTCTTCCTGACTGGCTGCCTGCCTGCCTCCCTTCCTCTACCTCGATTAGCATTGATTCCCCAGCAGCGACATGATGTCCCAAGGAGGGGAAATGGATACACCTTGTTGGTTCCAACAATCCCTCTCCCCCTGTTGGGACGGGCCCCGGTAAATTAATAGTGTGCTTGCAGCCACTAGATATTGTTAATGTATTTGCTATTGATGGAGTGCGATAACATGAGTAGCTTCAACCTTACTTAACACAAAACATAAATCCTCCCAGGCCAGGCTGATGTATGAATCAACAGGGTGCACTGAAAGCGGCACAGGCTTTCAAGCGAGTGTACATTTTGACAGCACTGCTTATTAACCTCCTGTGCTTGCCCTGTTTACTTTTGATCCTTCCAGCGATATTCAGCAGGGCATGTTCAGCCAGGGCACCATCTTCTGCAGGATGACATTCATATTTGGTTTTGCGATTTCTCTCAGCCGTCTACTGATTCTCTGATTCTATGCCCGTTCAGGAGGACTGTCTGTCTGTTTGCTCTTGACTGGGCAGTTACCAGGCACAAACCCAACCCCTGCTCTCTTTATCAGCTCATAGAGCATGTAAACATTTTCCTAAAGACTGAAAATAAATTAGATATAGTTGTATTTGCTTTTATGCAGCTGAAATGTACCAGTGCAATTTACCAGGCAGGAATAAGAGAGCTGGCATTTGACAATATGCAAAAGAAAAAAAAACAATTTGTTTTATTGAATAAAGCAAAACGAATACATAAGACATTTTGTAAGATGATTCACTGTGTAATGAAATCCTCCCACAAAGCTTTTAGTGTTATCTCTATATAACAATGCACTTTACTGAACCTGGTGCGCAGTGTCTCCACAGTAACACTGCAATCTGTCGTGTACAGCAGGTCATCAAAGTTCTTTGCAGTTACATTTCATATTCTGTCTGACTAATTTAACTGATGATTATAGCAAGGTAACAAAAACGTGCCGATTTCAGATTACTTTTTTGCTACAGGCTTTATAATATGTGATATCATACATAAATATATTTATTTATTTATAGATATCGGTTTATGAGAAGTTTAATGTTATCTAACATTCTGACTTTATGATAAAAACACCCTGGTGACATTATCTGCAATAAGATCTACCCAGTTTATCTGGATTCTTTTTTGTTCTCCAATATAGCATCAAGCATCATTTTTTGAAGTAGCAGAAGGTAGCCTTTCAAAATTTGACTGAAGTCATGAGTCCATCAAAGTACAAAAAAATGAGCAAAGTAAAATGAAGGAGATTGAGATGTCTCTCATAAAGCTCTTGAAACTCATACAGGATGTTCACTCATGCCATTGTTGATAAGTGACTGTCCCCTTGTTTGGACATGCAACAATTTATAACTACGCAGTGTTCTGCACCATTGCACCAGCAAAACACTGCCGATGACTGAAAGCAATTACTGGCCATGCCAATTGGCAAAAAAGTCCATTCATCCCTTTGCATCTAAAGCCAGCATTTCTTAAGTCATTTATTTTAAGTTAATGCACAATATTTTAAAGCGATGACATGTTTCTTTATTGGTAATTGTCTATATATTACTAGATTCTTGTCCTCATACCACATTTGAGATCTTTATTCCAAAGCAGCAATGTAATATTTTTGCAGATTTTTAAAAATAGTGCATATAATAAAATGACAGGGATCATCCAATTTGGTGCAGAAACACAGTTTGGTGGAACTGCAGTTCTAACTTTAGTGTAATTTAAACTAGCACCGTATCCTTCAGGGACAGGTCGACACTTCAAAAGCAGGGAACTAACAATGGAGCGACATAAGCACTGAGACCCAGCATGAATCATGGGATAATTAACTCACTTCCCCCACAGAGACTTGTTTGATATCAATGTGTTTCAATATGCACACCTGAAGCACTGATGATGCTCAGTTATCTAGGGACTCTTTTAATGTGAAATGGTAACTGCACAGGATAAAATACATTTTATAGATAGATAGATAGATAGATAGATAGATAGATAGATAGATAGGAAAAGAGAATTGGCTATATTGGGACCATATAAAACAGATAACATATTTGTTGAATAAAATAGTTATATGAGATCCCGTGCATCATTTGCTCCATACAGCTAGGACTGCCATGTGAGCAATTGGGCTGTCATGTGACAAAGAAGAAATAACTATCAATATTAAATATAACGTAATGTAATATGATATATCCCCAATTCATGAATAAATTATAATATACATTTAGTTTTGTCAAATGCAAGCAAGAAAAACATATGTCAAGGAACCTTTGAATGCCGTTCTACTCAAAGTCACCAAAGTTTACTTACTACCAACTTACTACTAACCAAAAAAAGGGATTTTTTTATGCAGACACTCTGAGGTATAATAGCCTGCATTCTGCCAAAATAACTCCAAGCCTCAAGAGGCAAGGTTCAATAAAAGCAGTGGTCGGTGTTGTTGCAAAAAAGATCAAATTTAATATTCAATGTAACTAAAATAACATTGAATTTTACTGTGACTTATGCACTTGCACTTAGGCTACATTATTTTGATGGGGAATGATTCTGTTACACTCTGGAAGTGAGTGGATCATAAAGTCAACAAACAGAAATAAATGCCCTTAAGCACCACCTTACATCCTAGTAAATTATGCAAACTTGGCCACTGGGGAGGGCGACACACTGCATTGCTGACATCAGGTCGTTTTTGACATGGAATTCTTTTCCAATACACCACGGTAATGAAAAACTGGTTTTATGTGGTGATCTCAGAATATTTCTGGATATTATAGTACTCACTTTGCAGTGGTTCAAGGAGGAGACAGTCCAGAACAGATTGATTCCACCTCCTAGAGGTCGCCTGCTCTTTCGAACGACCTTTCTCAAGGTCAAGGTCTCACTGCTTTCAGAGAGACTGTTCATTAAGCTTAAATCATTTGTTACTATTTCTTTTTTATCTTTTATTAATATAAAAACTCAATATGAAAATCAATAATCCTGAGTGTAATAAAAGTGCATGTTTTACTATTCCCGTAAAAGATATATACAAATATAGACAAATATATATACAAGATCAAATCCTTCACATTTTTCAATCAGGAAAGTAAACACATACAATAAAATATCAATATAAAACATCAATATAAAACATCAATATCTTGAATTTCTGGCATGTCACGATAATAGACCCAGCAGGTCAGGTGGCAAAAGATTTAATTTTATTACGTCAGATAACTTTATCATTTTGACCTCACCCAGTATTACTTTTTAAGCCACCCCCCATCACTAATAGGTCCTTTAAAAGCACACCACACTATCCAGTGACCTTATTAGCAAAGAATTGTTCAAGCCTTAATATCTTTCATATTTAATATTATTTGTTATAAAATATTATTTTATGATTTTTTATTTGCTGCCGTACCAAATTGAGGTCTTTGTTTTGCAAGAGCAACTTCTGTACTTGATCAGCGTGTGTAAGATTGACTAACTGTTATTAGTGCTGCAGTTACCATATACCTTTAATAAATGGCCATTTTGTACATATTCCATGAAGATTTAGTGAGTCATATATCTGTTGCTGAGCAACATGACTTGGTCTGTAGGAGGCCTCAACCTGCCAAATATTGCATTTCTTTCTACACTAACAATCACCACATATATTAACATCACTCTTCATATTTTACAAAAATGTATATTCAACTACCTGAACATAACATGGAGGTGGCATGGCGGCTCAGTGGGTGACACTGTTGCTTCACCCCTCCAGGTTGGGGGTTCAAATTCCTGCCTCTGCTCTGCGTATGTGGGGTTTGCATGCGCCCCTTGCGTTGTGTGGGTTTCCTGTATTCTGTCTTTCTTCTGCTGTCCAAACACATAACTGGCATCACTAAATTGCCTGTGTTTGTGAGTATATGCAAATAGGGGTCATGTGATGGACTGGCATTCCCTTTTGGGTATACCTGCAGCATAGGTCCCCCCTTGAAGATGTCTAGAATAAATGGGTGGAGTATGGATGGATAAATGGGTGGAGTATGGATGGATAAATGTATGACAGCCACAGTTTGAAAAAAAAATCCATAGGGAAACTCCTCTAAAAATTTTTTAAAACTTGTCCAAGAACCATCAACCCAATTTCTATAACCTCTTGTCCTATGCAGGGATAGGGGGGTCCAGATTCTATCTTGGACGCTACCGATGGAAGGCAGGAAATAACCCAGGATGGGGCTCCAGCCCATCACAGGTCACAGTCACACACCATTCACACTTATAGGCAATTTGGAATCTCCAATTAATTTTAGCATGTTTTTGGACTGTAGGGAGAACCCAGACGAAACCACACAATGACACAGGGAGAACATGCAAACTCAACACAATGGAGCAATGGCAGACGTGTGAGGCAACAGTGCTAACTACTGCACCACCTATTGTTCACAAACCAAAACAGTTCTTTTCCATCCATTTTCTGTATCCATTTGCTCAACTCAGGGTCACTGGGGTCCAGAGCCTATGGGTACAAGAAAGGAAACAACCCAGGATGGGACATCGACCCATCAAAGGGCACACATACCATTCACACCTACAGGTAATTTGGTAACTCCAATTCACCTTAGCATGCTTAGGGGAGAAAAATTGTGGTATCAAGAGGAAACCCCAAGACAACATATGGAACCATGACAGAGACTTGAACCTTGGTCCCAGAGGTGTGAGATAATAGTGCCAACTGCTGCGGTACCCCACCATCCATCCATCCATCCATGTTCTATAACCGCTCATTCCATTTCGGGTCGCGGGGGGTCCGGAGCCTATCCCGGAGGCTGCGGGCGCAAGGCAGGGAACAACCCAGGATGGGGCGCCAACCCATCGCCGGGCAACCCCACCATCCATTGTTCATAAAATAAAAGGGTCTTTAAATAAAAGAACATGAACAACTAGGGGTGGTGCAGTGGTTAGCACTGTTGCCTCACACCTCTGGGATCAGGGTTCACGTCTCCGCCTGGGTTCCATCCATGTGTGTGGAGTTTGCATGTTCTCCCCGTATTGTTGTGGGGTTTTCTCCGGGTACTTCGGTTTCCCCCCACAGTCCAAAACCATGCTGAGGTTAATTGGTGTTACCAAATTGCCCATAGGTGTGTGTGAATGGTGTGTGAGTGTGCCCAGCAATGGGTTGGCACCCCATCCTGGGTTGTTCCCTGCCTTGTGCCTGCAGGCTCCAGGTGACCCAAAATGGAATAAGTGGTTCTGGAAAATGGATGGATGGATGGATGAACAACTAAAGAAAACCTGTGCAAACACAGGGAGCCAGCAGTGGTAACAGTGCTATAGTAATAATATTATAAATAATATTGCTTTATTGCAAATAAATCATACCTTCTCCTTATGTGGGTTAGCTATAATAGGTTCACATTAGTGGTCCTCATCACCTTTTATTAATATACAGTACCAGTCAAAAATTTGGATACGCCAAGCTGCCTACCAAGGAGAGTGATAGTGTCGCATCACATGACCTGGCCACCTGACCTAAACAGAG
>JAAGVU020000045.1:20279854-20308410 GCA_011763525.2 Mormyrus iriodes
ATATATATCAGGTTTCATTCCATATATATCAGGTTTCATTCCATATATATCGGCTTTCATTCCATATATATCAGGTTTCATTACATATATATCGGCTTTCATTCCATATATATCAGGTTTCATTCAATATTTCCTGTTTGGCTTGCCATAACACACACATGATAAGAATATTTTTGAGACTGTCACCAAAAAATATTACACTGGATAGTGTAGAAGGTGTAGCAGGGCAGGTGTGCCCACCCTTGATAAGCGAGGATAATGAGGGTTTTCAGTCGTTTCCAGTCGTGACCCCAGTGCATTACTGGTGATCTCCATCATCCATTTATGGGAATGTAACGCTGGCTCTATTATCAGTGCCATTAGAAAGTCTTATAAGCACTTTCACATTAACATACCAATACATACTGTGAAGAGCAATAATGGAAAGGTTTGATCTGAGCAAGATGATGCATTGAGCTCCCACAAATAGTGCAATAAGCCAAGGTGTGCAATTAATTTAATGGAAATGTTACAATGTGGTATGTAATTAGGCGGAAATTCTTTATAATCGATATTGATGCTGACTGGTACATGAATGTACTTAACTTTCATATTGTGTATGATCCGGTGCTGTTGGTATTCTGTAAGGCTTAAAGAAATATAACCATGAGATGGGGAGGAGCAGATTTTCCATCCACTTTGCATTATTATCAATTATTATGTAGGACTTCTGTTTTCTTTCTGTCTCTCTGGGAATCAGGAACCTCCCCTCCTGTCCCCACTCTCATCCTCAGAAAAAGTGCCTGTTCCGTCCCAACATCTCCATCTCACATGGTCCTGTTCTCTGTCTATCATGCAAGATATTTCACAAAGAAATGTCAGATAGTTACAACTTAGTGCTTTCTCAGTAAACGGCACCAAAGATTCATAGTCCTATTTTTACACGTGTAAAGTAATCAGTGTGAAGAGTAGTGTCGTTCAAATCACGCATATATTTCGGATCGCCTTTGTAACTCTGATCCATTCCTCTGATGTAAAGGTGCTACATTCAGTTCGGTTTCCCATTTAAAAAGGAAATAATCTTTTTCTATTGAACATTGCTTAGTGTTTCAAATGTGCTTCTGATCTTATGTTCAGTGGCACGATTTTGCTGTGAGGGTGTCGACCTTTAACCCACGAGCAGCACACACAAAGACAAGCCAACCGCTAGACCACAGGAAAATGTAATCGATTTCCTCCAGATGGGAGCAGGCGCGGGTTCTGAAGATCGAGAAAAGGGAAGGCAGCCCTGAGATTGAAGATGTCGCTCCTGCAGCCGCCTCACTTCATTCCCAGTAGTTGTGCATTGACAGGTGAGTCATCACAATGTTTTTCAGGCTTCCAGGTTATGCACATTGCTGCTGCCACAAGTGCCCAGGCTATGGAGGATAATTTAGGCAGATGTCCTCCTTCCTCTCATTTGGCTTCACAGGAAGTGAGATATTTCTCTCTCTCTCTCCTTATTATCATGCTGAATAGTTGAGCTATGGCTGGCTTGGTTGGGTAAGGGAGTGCAGGGGCGCTTATTGCTAATCTAAGCAAATGGGAATCTTGAAATAACCAGTTTGCTGTAAAACACCGCTTGATTGAGCTCCCCATACACCTTTATAGTCTGTATATTTCCTATTTAGAGTATTTAAGTGATATGCTTTCATCAGTGTAATAACAGAGAATGTGATTCATAAATATGGTTTAGTAAGTACATTATCTAAGTACAGGGTAATCTGGACTGCCTTGTTTTCAATATTGCTTATCAAACTATTGATGAGAGTTTATCAGATTATTAAGTAGTCACTGGAGTGAGCCTGGAGATTTTCACAGCGCTTGGCAACGTGACACTAGAGGACCAAGTCAGAATGTCACTGTGGCTTTCAGAAAAAAAGCTGAATTTTCCTGATGAATTATCATTTTATTGCTTGGGCTGATAAATGACAATGTAATTGCTTGGGTTTGTAAATGACAGTGTAATTGCTTGGTTTGATAAATGATAATGTAATTCCTCAGTGTGATGAATGGCAATGTAATTTCTTGGGCTTGTGAATGATAAAGTAATTGCTTAGGCTAGTGAATGATATTGCAATTGCTTGGGCTTGTGAGTGATAAAGTAATTGCGTAGTCTAATGGATGATAATTACTTGGACTGATGAATGATAAAGTAGTTGCTTATTTTGATGGATGATAATGTAATTGTTTGGGCTGCTGGGTGATAATGTAATTCCTTTAGCTAATGAATGACAATGCATTTACTCAGTCTGATGGGTGACCAAATAATTATATGGGTTTATGAATGATAATGTAGTTGATTATGCAATTGCTTGTGCTAATGAATGAGAATGTAATGGCTTGGGCTGATAAATAATAATGTAATTGCTTAATCCGATGACTGCTAATGTAATTGTTTAGTCTGAAGAATGAATGTGATTAGGCTGGTGGATAATAATTTAATTGCTTAGTCTTCTGATTGATAACATTATTGCTTGTGTTGATGAATAAATATGTAATTGCTTGGACTGATGAATGATTATGCAATTGCTTGTGTTGATGAAAAATGTAATTACTTGGGCTGGAGTGGATAGTTTAGTTGCTTAGTCTTATGAATGATAATGTAATTGTTTAGTCTGAGGAATTAATGTAATTATTTGGGCTGGTAGATAATGTAATTGCTGAAGAATGGTAATGTAATGCTTGGACTGGTGGGATTGTTGCTGCAGTCTGACCAACAACAGTTTTCGCATTCTTTAATGTAATTGATTTTCTCATGAACAGCAACATTTTGCATACTAAAATAAGATTTCACTTCTAACATGTTTTGCAGCAGTCATTTTGAAAATCAAAAATGGTTTTTGCCCTTTATCCATATTTCAACTTGGATTCTGGCATAACAAGGGCGTGTCTGTGTGAAAATGAAAAATATGGTTATTTGCAAAAAAACAGACGTGCCATGTCATATGCCACTGAACAAGATAAATATTTTCTATTATAAACCCTACGTAATTGCTGTCAGGATTTTACAAGGTTAAGAAAAACTTCATAGGGCTAATTTAAATTCTACCTTCCAGTGACGAGATATATGCCATCCACCCCATCCTAACCAACTTGCAAGTTGTGTTTTTATTGGATAATCATTTCAGCCAGTTTCCAGTCCTCCAAAAAGATATTCTGAGCATTGCACACACACACAATGCCAAATTGCCTAGGTGTTCTGCAGCAGTCAACTAAATTCAGACTAAAAGGTCCATATGAAATGACCAGGCAAAGTTTTCTCTTAGGGGAGATTATTATGCACCTCCTCAGAGTAAATTAAGTCTAAAAATGCTTACTCTGAAAACAGTGTTAGAGTGCTACACCAATCTCAGCGTTTTTATAACTATATATAAAAAACAACAGATACATCATGTTCACATATGCATGGCCTAAATGTCTAGCGTATCAGATTATGGATATTTACCTATGAGAAATGTAATATTAAATCTGAATACTGAATTAGGATACTGAAAGTGTCCATTTCTTTCATGAAGGTGCTATTTTTCTTCTTAAAAGCTGGATAACTTCTTTCCAAATAGCTGAATTCAGTGTGCTCTTCCCCTCTTCGCTCCTGAAGTATTTCAGTAGAGTCAAAAATTACTGTCAGGAGCATTCAGCTCTCATTTGGCTGTTTTAATCCTTTTTAAAATAATTAAGTATGTATACAATTACAAAAATTCTGTATTTAACGATAACGCCATGTATGCTTCTTTGATATTATTAATAAAAAAAAAACATACGAATGTGATTTCGCATGTTATATCCAAAACTATAATTAGTATTATTGGTGGTTATGTATGTGTATGTCTGTGTGTGTGTGTGTGTGTATGTGTGTGCGTGCGTGCGCAGATGCACGTATGTGGCTGGTGTTATCTTCTGTTACACCATGTTACCTACTGGGATGCAGTTGGAATCGACTTCTGGTTAAAAGTGGATGTTTTGAAGTGCCATTTGTATTTCAAATCAGTTTCAAACTCTTGAAGATATCACCCAGCATCCCACTGTGAAAAAAGCCCTATTTATTTAGAGAGGTTCTGTGAAATCTCAAGAACACAAACAGTGATAAGCAAAATAGCAGACTTGCCTCCGTAAGAAGTTGATTTCACATGAATAATGGAGAGCATTAACAGAAGGAGACAAGATGAAATAATTTAGCATTATGCAGACGGAGAGGATTGACTTGGCCTCTGAGCATGAAGAAATCATGAAACATGCAGCGGCCACAACTTTTACCGTGTCCACTGCACAGACTCAGACTGAAACGGCGCCCCTCAAAATCCGAAGGACAGCCCTGTCGTTCTGCCCTTCACATGCTTACTTGAGCTGCATTTCTACAGTAAAGTACCAAGCTGTGCAGATCGAATTGGGTAGAAGCGCCAGGTAAACAACTTCATGTAGCTCACAGCTATTTCTGGTTACCAACAGATTCTCCTACACATATGTGGTAATACCCTGCTTCACTGTGTAAGTAATAAGCAGGGTGCATGCTAAGCTTAGCACTTACTGGTTGATGGACAGCCTCTGTGTGACCTCCCCTGTGATAGGTCAATCAATATAAAAAAAGCTCATTTTCCCATGGAAATTAAAGATGTCATCACGCCTCGAACAGTTTTCTGTGCTAATGCTATGCGTGGCCAGGATGTTTGGGATAGTACTTTTGTGGAACATGGAGAGGTGGGTTCCGTCGGTAGATCCCCACTTTACTGCAAGGAGCTGTTCCCGTGTAGGTTTGTTAAGGTGATGGAAATGGAAAGGCTGAACTAAGCAAGCAAAGCTATGACACCAATAATCTCTGGAGGACACCAGGGGTCTTAATGGATTCATGTCCTGCAAACATTAACTCCACAGGTTTCTGTCTGGGGAAAGGGTTCAGTGGCCACTCGTAATAGCCCCTTTGACCTTTGGAGTGACTTGGCCCTGGAGTTCATAGCATAGCCACTCCAATGTCAGGGCTGCGACCAGGTCCCAGCAGGGCTAAACAAAACAGGTAGGCCAGTACAAAAAGCACTGCGGCCCCCAGGGGCATGTGGGCTGATGTATTTCTGACGGAGAGCCCTGGGGTCTCCCACAGGACATCCAGGGGAAGTATCACACTGAATACCAGACTATTTCTTTGCACATGCATCAGAAGTTCCCAATGCTCTTGGCTACATATATGAGCACATTTCAAATGCTTAAAAGAAAGGTATTTTACTCTGGTGGCAGTGGAAATATAGGGAAAACCTTTCATAATGCATGGTTCATGCAAGCAGAAATCGCAATACATATTGAAGATTATTGACAGAATATGAAAGTGCAAATGTAAATGCTAATCTAATGTCTGGGTGCTGTCACATGGATTACAAGTAGGATTTAATTGCTTATGCTGTGAGATTTACCATATCAAAGATTACTCTGTGTTCCATTGAAGTGGTGTTTCTGAAAGCTTCTTCTCCGTTAGTTATTCTAAATAGTACTTCTATGATTTCTTCTTAAAAATGTTATCCGTCTCTGACTTGCACAGGGATGTAGGCTAGGCCTATCAGTCCAACTGCAGGAAAATCATTTTAAGCAGAGGGTGAGACGGGCCCCATCTAAAAATTTGAGTGTTGAGTGTTGATTGAACATGCCGATGGGCAGGGGGGGGGTCCCAGTGGTGAAACTTGCCCAGCTTGCCAGCGCAGATTAGTGGAATGTTGTGACATCGTGTTTTATTCTGTGGAAAATGAAAGATGGATCTGCTAGCTATATTTAATAATGAATTATAAACATGTTGCGGGCCTCTTATAAGTGTTGAATGAGCTGACGGAATCCCTCATCTTCATCCACGGAAAAGGGCTTATCGTCCACTGCAATCATCTCCGTAATTTTAGTGGCTATGTCGTTAGCTCTGATGCTGCATTAGTAATACCAACATGCAGGACCAAACTGGGAAGCTTGCCTAGGCTGAGGATCCTAATTTTAATTCAGGTGGGAAATTTTCTGGGGAATGGAACACGACGATGAAATTTGCTGGGTGGGGGGCGTACAAAACAAAGTTTTGTCAAAATGCGGAACAGCTTTTGATTTTTCAATATGGGACGACCCCGTAATACATGGCACCAAAAAAAAGTTACAGAGATCCATTCAAAGTGTAAGTTGTTTAGAAACTTATAGATGAAGTAAATTAACACTCATTCAGTCAAACCTTCTAGGGATATTTGTACCCTTTCCATTGATGTTTATACACATCACAGCCAAAAAATGTGCAGAACGCATGGAATTCCTCTTTCTTATCCATATGATGTTTTTATTTTAGACATTTTGAATGAGCATCCACTGCAAATAATATAATCGGAGAAATCAATGTAAGTCGCAGAACTTTTTTGGGGGTAAGTCAGGAGGCTGTACGTTGTTAACCAATGAAATATAAGATCATTTGTTTGACAAGTGCATCACCGGGTCAATAACTGGATGTATCGTACAGTGCTCAACTTAATAACGATCGCTCATCCAGGTACTGAGAGATTTTGTTCAGTTTCATTGATTTAACGGTAACTGGTCTATTGTTTTAGCAGAAGCTTTGTAATTAATAATAGTATCATTTTAATACACTGCAGTGTGACATTAATTATTTACTTGGTACCTAGCTGTAGCTTATCACCTTATTTATATCGATGGTAAAAAGGAGGACAAATCCTCATCTGCTGAGACCTTGCGCCAGACGGAGGACATCAAGCTGAAAAACTGGACTGTCCAGCCTGAAGTCGGACATCTGGCCACCCTAGTTGCAAGCATCTGTGACTAGCTGCACGTTTGTTAACGTTACTTGACCTCTTGCTGAACAAGTCAGAAAGTTTAGAATATTTTTCACTTCCTATTCACAGGCTTTTCTTTTTCTCTCTCTCCCTCTTGGCTCAACTGTTCCTTTTCTTTGATTTTGTTTAAAAAATGCAGTGCAAATTAGTTATTCAGCTAAACAATATTCGGTGCTTTATTTATCAATACATGATGATGATACGATCCTCTGTTGGCAATAGTGTCCCCATCACTGCACTGAGGCACTGGAATCCACACAGACCACAGGATGGGCTTCCTCCTTTGGCCACAGTGTCCCCATCACTGCTCTGAGGCACTGGGATCCACACAGACCACAGGATGGGCTTCCTCCTTTGGCCACAGTGTCCCCATCACTGCTCTGAGGCACTGGGATCCACACAGACCACAGGATGGGCTTCCTCTGTTGGTCACACCAACACCTCTTCCAACATCTAGTTTGTTTCGCCATTTGATAATGTAAAGGTCTGCTTTGAATGGCAGGCCAGGCCACCAGGAAATCTCCCGGTATTCTGGTCAGCCCAGGTCTACCAGTGTGTTAACTGGTATACCATGCATCTCTAGATAATAGTCCCTTGCTAAAACCATAAACCAGTGGTCAGTTTGAAATTGCATATTTCCAAAGCCCAAAGACCAGTCTTTAGGTACAAGCTCGTAAGCCAAAATGTGCAGTAACCATGGTATAAGTGGGTTAAGGCCAGTGCTGTGCATTATATGTTTTAAAAGCAGGGAAATGTATATTCAGCCATTTTTAAAATTAATTTAGCTTTATATATTTCATAGTATGTATTTTTGCAAGCATTTTTGGTAAAACGCAAGTTACTTACTGTTTAGTGAATAGTAAAACCAGACTGACTTGTGCACCACCCTGCTTAGGCAGGTTATGTAAATTACTTAGCTATTAAATTACTGACCACATATCCTGGTCCTCACCCTCAAGCACTGCTCTTCTCTAAGTGATTTGTAGCCATCTCTTTGTTTTTATACTTTCCGTTAAGTAACATTACTTAGAATTGAATTATGAATGCATTAAGAAGGTGCACTTAATAGTCCATGGATGCATAATGAATGCATTATTAAGGTGCAGTCAGAGGTGGGTAGTTCAGGTCCAGAGAGTAAAAGTCAAGACCAAGATTTTGTTTCAATCAATCAGTTGAGTACTCTGTGACTGTGACGTCTTTAATCTCAATGTGTTGGTTGAATCAAAATCTTGGTCTGGACTTTAACTCTCCAGACATGAATAATCCATCTCTGGGTGCAGTTAATGTAAAAAGTTACTGAATTAAAGATTATAATCACACAGTGATTTACTACTGTGATTCGCCTGGCTGTCACTATGTGTGTAGAAAATTAATCAACACTATTCTGATCAATCAGATTTGAGAATTCAACAGCAATGTGGTATAATGGTGTAGTAATTCCATTGATTCCTGTTTGCAGTGGCCTCCTCTCCATTTTATTTAGATTTGTAGGCAGTGTCTGCATGTGCTCATTATTAGATAGGAAAAATGGTTTAGATGCTATAGTGAGAAATTGTGATCAATGACCATCATAAACTGATGCCACATCTCAGACACGCTTCCAGGCAGCCGTATTAAATCACAGATTGTTCTTATAAATAGTTAATAACGTACCATAATAGGGAAAAAAAACATACCCTTACTAAGAATAAATATGAGAATTTTAAAACATCCACCACAGTATTGAGCGAAATATTAAACTTTGCACCCCATAGCTTTGTTAATACATGCAGTTTTATTGCTTTATTATAAATTACAATGTAACGTGAAGCATTAAATTGAATAAATTAAAAGACTGATAATTTGCATGCTGTGATGTGATGTCATGTCCTGGTGACAGACACTGTCACTGTGTGTGACACACCACTGGAACGACACTTGGGCCTAAATCTTCACACCGAAGAGTTACAGCCTAATTCCATTGGCATTAATGAAAGCAATCAGCAATCAGCTCCCGGAGCAGCAAATAAAGCCAACAGATTAATAATGAGGGAACTGTTTAACATATGTAAATGCAGAATGCAGCAAAATAGGGAACTCTGGAAGGAAAACGGTGACTGTTTCCAGGACAGTCACTTTCACTCAGGTATACAGAATATGTTGTATTAATATTCAGAGCAGGATCCTGGGTGAATGTGCGACCGTAGGGCCACTGCTGCCATCTGTGGGGGTATGGTAGAGCTGTCTCCACACACTCCTGGGACACACACGACGGTTACCCACAGAGGGACTGAAGGGCCTTGATGCAGAGTAGACACAAGTGACTTTCCTCAGGCTCGTCAGTGCATGGGGAGGGGGGGGGGCTCTGAATTTACTGGCACTGTAGGATGAGAGCACCTTGGGAAAATCTCCACCGTGCAGAAATTCTCACTGACTGCTGCCGTATCCCAGCACAGATGCACTTATGCAACCTGTCTGTGCTGTAATTGCGTACAAGCATGTAGTCCCTGTACAGGAGTATTACTGACATTATAAATGGGAGATTCGGTTGCGTTTTCATCCATCTTTCCAGCAAGCCAGACTCTCACTCCAGCCATTTATTTAACTACGCAAATTAAATTATGTAGCCGACAAATTCTGTGCCATAATTAGAGCACAGGTGGTATGGTGGCCCGGTGGGGAGGACTGTTGCGTGGGTTTCCTCTCGCAGTCAGGTGAACTGGCATCTGCCTGTAGTGTATGTGGGTGTGTGGCCCACCATGCAAAGTATGGTGCTGCCTTCTTTGTGCTCCATGCTTCCTGGGATAGGCTCCAGGTTCTGAATCAGAGGCTGGAAGATGGATGGATGGATGGATGGATGGATACTGCCATATCTGGTGGGACGAATTAAGCAGGAACAAGTTTGGCTGAGGGGTAACGGGGTTTATTAAACATAAAAGAACAAAACCAAAAACAACAATGATCACAAGGGCTCCAAATAGGGTAACTGGAGGAGGACAAAGCATGGAATAAACCGGGCAACAACACTAATGACAGATCTGGGGAGTACAATACTAGGAAGCACTTAAATACAAGACTAATGAGGAGCGGACAGGAGGCAGCTGGGAGTGATTAACGTGAGGGTAGGAACAAGAGGTAAGACAAACAAGCACCAGGCATGGCTTGTTTAGGGCCGTGAAAGGGAGGAGACGGGAGGGTCTGGCAGGTATAGTGGGCAGGGTGTGACACGTGCAACCTGCATACGCCAGGCACTGCAATTCTATTTGACACTGGACACTTATTGGACTGGCTTCCTTAGTATTTTGAATTTGATCGTATTTTTTTTTTTCGTTTGTAATAGAGAAGAAAGTGAAGGTTAGGGCTTCACTTTTTTACCAACAAAGCTGTATTCAGGTGTGAAAAAGTCCTTTTCCTCTTAGGGAAACAAAATAAAGGGACAATCAATGGCAGTTATTTGAATAAGATGGCAAATAAGCAGTCTTGCTTATTTGCTGTCAATGGTTTGGGGTTTTCTAATATTAATATGTGCTGTTACCATTATATGGAAGCTGTTAGCACAGAGATTCTAAGACTATAATCAAATCAAAAGAACCTCGGTACCTGTTTCTGTCCGTTTGTCTGTAGATGGCCATGCTACCTTTTTTGGCAGTTCTGGGGCCCCAACGAGCTGAAGTCAAAGACATTCTGAAAAATGAAAAAGTTTATCTTGCCCGGGATGTTTTCCTTCCAAAAACTCTCCAAGAGAAAGGCATTGAACCATCCAGCAAGAGAATATCTTTGTACAAATTTATACGTCTCGCTGGCCTGAGCTGAGGTCAGTGTTGACTCCAGAAAAAAATTGTATACAGAGATAGAAGGCGGAATTTGAAAACGGCATGATAGCTTGTCTGGGGAATAGCTAAGACCAGCTGTATAACTTTCCAAAGTTGTGGAGTACTACTTTACAGTGAAATGACTTCATATTGGAACTTTAGTCCTGGGTCTGCTGTGTCTGTTGAAAACTACAGTAAAGGCCTTATACCAGCAGATCATAAGGGTAGAGGTAGCCTAATGGTGTAGTGATATTATGAACCCTCTCTCTTTGCTGTACCATATTCTGAACAACAATGAGCAGAAACACACCACCGAGCCTGCATGAAAAAGAATGAAGAACAGGATTTGTTTGCACTGGGGCTAGTCAGCCCAGACCTAAATCCCATTAAGATGAAAAGGGGAAATCTCAAATGAACTCTGTCACTGGGCTGGAACAGCTGATAAGTAAATATATTTTTTATATACTTTTTACATATGGGGAGGGGCTTGGAAGGCATCTTAGAATAGGATAGATAAAGCTAGGGTTCATCATGGGGGGATGCCAGTCAATTGCAGGACACACAGACATACAGGGTGTCCATAAAGTCTCTGTACAATTTCAAAAATTTATTACAAGATATCTTCATCAGATTTGTTCTATGTACTCAGTGGTTATCAAGGTTTTTATCACATTGCATTTGTATCTAAAGCAGAGGATCACTGATGCCATGGCCACCATTGATGAGGGTTTGCTACAGCGAACATGGCAAGAGATCCAGTACCGTCTTGATGTGCTTCGTGTAACTAATGGTGCCCATATAGAGGTGTATTAAATGAGGCAAAAAAACGTAAACGTATACGTCTCATTTTGTAATAATTTTCACTCATCTGTCTTTTCATTTGCTTTCGTAATAAATTTTTATAAATTGTAAAGAGACTTTACAGACACTCTGTATACAAGCAGTCATACATTATAGGCAAATTAGGGGCACCAGCTAGTCTAACCGGGTACCCACGGGGCATCTGCATGACTGGGAGAACAGTGATCTATATATAAATTCATAATCATTTTTTTTAAGTGAATGGAATACTTTAAATACATGCATCATATATTTGAAAAATAATGAAAAAATTATTGTCTGTCAGTTTGCTAGAACTGATGGAAGACAGAAGAAGATGTGCCGCACTGAAGGCTAAACTTTTAAAATTATAAACAATATTGCACAATAAAGCCATCTTTTTCTTATTAAAAGGGATAACGTTCAACAAAGGAAGAAATGAGATTTCATAGGACGGTTCATTCTCGTGTGTTTTTTCATTAATCTGCATCTTTAATTATGTCAAAAAACAGTTAAACAAATGCCAGCAAATGGAATGTAATTAAACGCCTCCCCTCGCCGCTCCGCTCTCCTTTGTTGCTATGGTTATGTTGTAAATTAACTGGCTGATCTCTTGCGCGAATATGACACCTCGCTCCTGCTGCCCGCTGCTCCAGGGCCAAACAGCAGCAGGAAGCCCCAGGCGTTAGTCACAGCTTCACCTCCACGGGGAGAGGCAGAAGCTTCTAGACCTGCAGAAGTAGGTTACAGGACTGAGATGCAAAATAACTCTCTATTTGTAAACATATTGAAATTCTAACCTCATTTTTATGCTCACAGCAATTTTTGTCGCAATCACTTTAGGTATGAGGCAAAGTTTGGCTTTGGTGTCGGGTGTCGCTGGCATAGGAGAGTCCTCCTTCCACCCAGAGCTACTCTGCAGAACATCTGTGGACAGAAATCTGCTTTTCTGCCAGCTGTGGCTATGCTCCTGCCACAGCCCGTTCAGCTGTCCAGGCGGGTGGCCCGAAATTGCATTAGCAGCCTCTGGCCCTGCTGAGTGTGCGTGTCGAGGCGTACGGCGGTGATGCTCCATGCGCTGCCTTCCACAAACCCCTTCATCGGTTACTTTCTATT
The DNA here is from genome assembly GCA_011763525.2 of Mormyrus iriodes. Lineage (NCBI taxonomy): Eukaryota > Metazoa > Chordata > Actinopteri > Osteoglossiformes > Mormyridae > Mormyrus > Mormyrus iriodes. Next base: position 20,292,399 of record JAAGVU020000045.1, read on the forward strand.
AGGTTAGTGTGACATCTCGCTGTTACTCTTCAGCATCTCCAGGCTCCTCTTGCCACTTCCGGCTCATTTGCACCCCGTCACCCCCATCCATTGCCTGCTAAGGGCCCTCACCGCACACATACTGAACCTTACTCCCATTGCTTTCGGAGATGAAGAACATCCATCATACTGTTCCATTTTCTGGATGCTTCCTATCGATGTGACACATGCTAAGCTAATGTGCTAATTGATCACTGAGAAAGCAAATCACGTGGTCTGTTTTGCACGTAATATGCAGTTTAATTGTCCAAGAAAAGAATCTGCCTCTTCTTTCCTCAAACATCTTCCTCATCCTGTTTCTATATCCTTCCAAACCCACTGTTTACATCTTCCCATATCTTCATTATTAGTCTCTTCGCATTCCCCCCTGACGCGCCCTTCACCTCGATGTAAGAGCCCCACACCTGCCACAGCCACTCTTAAAGTGAAGTTAAGGTTATATCCAGCTCAACAAAAAAACACCTTCACCCCCAACATCAGAAAGTCCACAGGCGTCTTCCTATTGTACTTTGTTAAACTGCAGCCTCCCGTATGCCGTGTGGCGGCCACCTTATCAGCCGCCGCTATTCTTATCCGCTCACATAGCTGAATGACTAAAGCTGACCTGGCCACAACATTTCTGGTCTGCTGCTTCATACTTATTTCAGCACCTTCCTGGAGCAGGCAGTCCTTTACTGTTTACCCACTTTGTATTTGTTTTTAAAATAAGACTCAAGAACACCTAGGTGATAACCCCACGTCCGCTCAGGTCTCTCCGCTGCGAGGTTGCCTCACATTTCGTCAGCCACCGAGGCTGAATTCTGTAGCACCAGACTTCATTCCACTTGGCTTTCCTTGCACCGTAGGTTGCAGAGGGATTTATTTGGTCACACACCTGCTTTTCTCCAAGATTTTGTCAACAAGCGGTAAACTCCGCTAATTGTATACTCCAAAGTGCATTTCAAAACTCTAACCCTAATCCTCTTTCAATAATGGTACACTCCAAAGTACAGTCATATATCTGCCATTCATATCCCTACCCCTATCCCTTCCATAACTCATGTGTTTATCTAAACATCTCACATTCCAGGCCGTTGTAATCCTATTGACTTGCCTTTTGTAAGCTAATCAGCAGCTATTAAGGCCTGTACCTGCACCCATGGTTTAACCCATTTACTTGTAACAGCATGGCACGTGCAATGGGTTGTTCCACTCGCTGGACACCCCGTTCTGCCTGTGTGCCTTATTTGTACATATCCTTCCCAATGACCCTGTTCATGCAACAATAATATGTACCAGGTTATGGTATCCCTGCCACAATTCCACAGTTGGTGTTTCTCAATTTGGTGGTTGTATCCTCGCCAAGCAGGACTGATCCCATGATTCATTGCACCCCAATTTGGTTCTTGGGAGGCAAGTGAGCAAGACCACTGTTGCCAAGACTACAAGTATGATCTTTTCATTCTTGGTATTGAAAAGCACCCAGTGTTTCTTCTCCATACAGACCTGTGTGAAAAAGGTAACATGCTCCATATGTTGACAATTTACAAGAAGAAAGCTTCCAAGTCCACAGATGTACGTTAAGGGCAGTGCTTACTACTTATGAAATTGTCGGGTAGTAGTCCAACTTTTATTAGCATTGCTTGTGACTGACAGAACCTCCTGTGTTCATATCGAGAACTCTAATATGAAAGTGCCATTATACTCAGAATTGATCATTACCTTCCTTTTTACATAGTCAGTTTGTATGCCTAATCGCCCGTTTTCCATTTTCAAAATGTTTCAAAATGCATTAAAAATGGATTATAATATGAAGGATCATCGATGAGCTAGGTCTCGATAGTCTATAATTTAATGCATTTTGATTTGGCGTGTAATTTTATAGTATGAACCTGTATTGGCAGATACTGTTGGCTACAAAACAGAGTCTTGAGATCTGTTTGCTATAGTATAAGCTGCTGTTTGGTTCTCGGTGTATCGATCGCTCAAAAAAAGCAATTTCTATGTCTCTGTTTCCTGCTTTTCATGTTTTATATTGACTTTTCCAATAAGTTAAAAAGAATGTTGCTGGTTGCCATGGCATTCCTTTTATGTCTACACTCAGAGATGCCTTAGTATCTGGGTAAATGCTGTTTGATGTTTGACCCTTTTATTTTAGTTATTTAATGTTAGATGTGACTTCAGCTTCCCCCACTTAACTGTGAGTCATCTTCAGTTAAAAGCATACAGATACAGGATTTCAAAACAATCAATGTCATTTTTCTGGCTTGTTGCTCTGGAAGCAACTTTTAACCCTGTATAGCACAACTAATGACATAAAAAACAAGACCATATTTTTGAACATTAATAGTTAAAAAATGACTATTATATCCTTAGCTCTTTATTACCACATTAGGTCTGTCTCCAGTAATATTAATTGTATATGTTATCAATGGAAAGACTCAGATTCTGTGGAAGGTGATTAAAATGCTCAATTTTTTGTGGAATACACATATGTTCCTTTTGTCTCAGCGGAGCAAAGCGATTTTGAATCAACACATGCCGAGTGGAATCCATCAGTGCTATACGCTGAATTGACCTTGTCAAACTGGCTTTTGGATATACTTTATGGGGAGAGAAGAGAGGAGAGGGGCTTCGATCACACAGATTGACTCCTAGGATAAAGTGAGCCTGGGTCTCAATTTGAAACACCCAGTTATTAGTCACATTTAAGACTTGTCACAGTCCAGTAAACATATTCTTTCACATGAAGTAATCTGCAAGTGAAAAATGAAATCTTCCTGTCCTGACAGTTTTCTGCTACATTTGTTCCAGGCAACTAGAGCTCTGGCTGGATTCATTATGTGTGGTTTACTGATATGGAACTGAAGGCCAGGATAGAGCTGGCCAGATGGTCTCTATCTGGACTCTAAAACCGTAGAAAACTCTGGAACAAAATGCCACAGCCACATGTCACTGGCTCTGGTCAAAAAATTATCCAGTTACAACGCAGAATGAAAATACAATTAAAAGGCCCTTGAGTGACCAAACCCCAGAAATATAGTCTTTATTGTGAGTGTATCTCTTTATCCCCAGGAATAATAAATATTGACAATTCAGGTTTTGAAGCCAGGTTTTATTGAAATTCCCAACTCTGAAGAATCACCTTTCATGCTATAGCTTTTCAAAAGGAGAATTATCATTTTGGTTTTATTTATTTTGTTACATTCAGATTTACTTTTATTTGTTACAACAGAAGAGCACCTTTGTACCAGAGAATGCTCAGAGAATCGTTCAGTTGCTTGTGTGTGCGGGTGGTCATGATCGGTTCACCTATTTTAAGGAGACAGATAAAATGCAGGTGTGTGAAACTGTGAAGTGGCTGGGTGATGGTGTTATATGTGTGAGTGTGGCGTTAATGTTTTTTTTTTTTTTTTTTTTAAAGGTTCATTTTGTAAACATTTCAAGAATTGATAGATAATGTCTTTTAATCAGTTTTGCTTTCAGTTACATCAGTGGAAGATTATAAACATTTTGTTTCAGATTTGCTATCGTGGAAGTTTTAGCATTAGCTGTGCGACGCTTCAGTTTAAGCAGGTAGGAAATAACTTCACCAGCTGAAAGGCAAGAGCCCGTATTTCATAAGGAAACAAAGATGCGGACATTTAGCTGTGTTCATGCCTAGCTATAAAATGTCGTGCCAAATATATCTTTTCCTTATTTTGAAAGTAATGTTGAATTTGTATGCTTGAGAGCATAGCTGCTAAGTAGCCTTGATAGGATATTAATTCAGGTACATTTCACCACCTCTTGGATCCCAAATCCACATCTCTGAGGGAATTTATACACTCTGTAGTTTTCCTTTATACTGCATGGTAGAAATCTGCAGTGTAGGTCAGAGGGTGCAACCATTAAATCAATATTGTACCTTGTCATGTCTGCTTGGACTTAATGGACACGCTTCCTTGTGCTCTTGGTGGAAGAGAGGGGTCACTGGTTTCAAAGAATCTCAGACACGCCCAGAGGAACACAAAGACAATTACAGAGAAACCTTCTGATGGCTCTCCAGAGATCTGTTCGATTTGGTGCGAGAGGGTGTAGAGGGAAACAGCCGCTCTGCATGATAAGTGAGTGGATATTCAGTCTCTCTGGAACATACACTTCTGCAATGAGATTAAGCTTACTTAAGCCTACTTCATTGTAATACCTTACCAAGTAATCAATGGGCAAGCAAAACGACGGAAGACTTGCCAAGCAGAATTCTCTTAAAGAATGTTACCAAATTAACAATAATTTGCTTCAACGGCAAAGTGCAAACCAAATTTGCGGATTGACACCATTTCAAAACCACACAAGACATACAAAATACACATATGCAGATATTAATGTTCTAGAAACCTTACTTAACTATTATACATTCAACATTCAGTTAAGCTTGTTTACTGCCGCTGATATGTGAGATGTGAGTATCGTGACATGACACTCGTTGATGATGTAGAGTTGATGGTGTAGAATTATCAGACGACGGGAATGATGAGGGATGGCGGAGGGGATTAAGAGATGCGATCGGATGGAAGAAGCTCAGTCATTGGCCAGATTAGCCTGAATGTCAGTTTAATGACCTGTTGTTCACAATATATTCACGTCTGTTCCTCCAACAGGGCACACTCACACACCATTCACTCACATATGCATACCTACGGGCAATTTGGTAACTTCAATTAGCCTCAGCATGTTTTTGGACTGTGGGGGGGGGGCGACTGGAGTACCCAGAGGAAACCCCACGATGACAAAGGGAGAACATCCAAACTCCACATGCATGGAACCCTGGTGAAGACTTGAACCCATCTCTGGTAACCACTGCACCACCGTGCCGCCCCTACTGATTGACCGAATAATTAATTTATGCAACATTTAACATTCTTACAAAATATTATAGAGGCATGTGCCTACCTAAATTTATTGGCACAGCGCCGCTGTCTGGCATATTTTTCACGTTGGTTTTATTTCAGCAGGAAAAATTGAAGCCGACATCATTTTCACACTGACAGGAAACATTCCAATCTGTTGATTAACTAATTCATTTGGTATGAGCTCTACTAGCTTAACAAGTGGGCCATCCTTAATACCAAGACTTATTTATCCCAAGAAATGCTCTACAAATGAGCCTGAGTGAGAAAATCAGACTGTATGAATTTAGTGTGAACAGTAATGACTAAATTGCAGTAATGTTTATAATAGAGGCTATCATTTGAACACAGTGGAATGTGACAGTTTTCCACACCTCTTTGCTGACTATAAGTGAGCAACCAGTTACAATCATGCAAAACAAATGACCTTGTTGAAGCCACATGTGTCGTGTTCTGGGGGTCTAACGTGAGGTGCATATGCAAATATAGACATTCCTGTTTCAAGCTCCAAGAGGTGTCGTGTTGGAGCCTCTTGGTGAGCTATTAATGCAAGAAACATCTATTTAAATAGCTGCATAAATGGATAAATGTGGGCAAAAGTGTCACATAGGCAATTAAATGTAATTTTGGAAATGGCCTGTGGGGGGACAAGTGAGAGAGTGTCTAATGGCTGGCATCTAATGGATGCAAAATTTGCATATGAAGTCTGGCATATTTTATAAGCATTAAGTGTGCATTCAGTGTGACTGTGCTCAAGAAGCTTGGAGCAGCATGGAATGTGAAGAGCAGTTTCTGAACATACTGGAGGACCAGCTTCTCAGATGCTTGTATTTGATCACCAGGTGTACATTGTAGTGGTCTGACCTGGGCGGGGGGGGAGCGGGGGGGTGGTACGACAGTATGCATCCTTCATGATTACAAAGAACAGGTCCAAGGTCCTGTCCTCCCCTGCCTCTGCGCTTTGCACAAGTTGTTCAGTGGATTGCAGAGAGTTATGATTCAAGGTCATCAGAGAGGGCTATAAATGAAAATGAACACATATGAATGGCCTCACATGCAGCATCCACATTGGCCGTTGCTGGAATGTAAACAATAATGGGACGACATGGAAGCGCTGGTGCCTCACAGTTCCAGGTTGGGAGTTTGAATCCCACCACCTCTTCACATGGTGACATGGGGTTCTGTGGGTTTGGACCCCAAGCTTTACTGTCACCTATATATGGATGAATGACACGATGTCTACTTTTCTGTTTCCACAAGCAGTTAGTTTTATATTTTTGTATAAAATGTTTAAATATTGTTTAAAGGCATTAATCTCATATTACTTTCTTGACCAATATTTGTAATTGTGTGAGTAATACTAAATTGGGTGATTTTTACTGTATTAAAGTGGTAAAATGTAATTTGGTAAATCAGTCCTCACTTAGTCAATGAAGACAGCTGTTTGTAAAATAATAAAAAATAATTTTTATATTATAATTTTTTCCCTTTAGCATATATTTTCAAATCACTTGGAAGCATTTTAAAGTATTGAAAAGAAACAGCTTCAAAAACAAAATTAAATATCTAAAACACTTTGTTCCGCAAAGACATATTTTCCTGAATGTCATTTAATAAAACAAAAATTATAGGCAATTTTGAACTATAGTGATGTGACTTTAGTTGGGTGACATGTGATGGCATGACTCCAAAGACCCCTGAAGAGCACCCAAGTTGGTGGTAAGATTAAAGGTTTGTACCTAAATTAAAGATAATTTCACCTTTTCCATATCTGGTACCACGGCTCACAGATTTGAATATCATTCGGTCAAATGTCAAAAAAAGTGTTCACAAAGTTGCAGATTTTAAAACATTAAGTTGGAGATAAAATTTGAAGTTTTTAAATCAAGGTCAAGGTCATAGTTGGTAACAGGCGACCAGGCAACTGCCTGGTAGGAAGGAATGTTTATGAAATTTGTCATTCGGCAGAATGGAATGTGTCATTCAGTGAAACCATTTAAGGTAATGTAATGACATGTTATCCCTAATGACACAGGGCATTTAAATGATTTCTTTATTTCTTAATTTATTGCTTTCACCTGCTATAGAATCTGTATAACTAAACCGAATTGATTTCATTGTTTTTAATATTTTTTTAACATTTTAACAGATATCCTTGTCCAGCAAGGAGAGGGATGTATGCTTCTGTGCAAAGATAAGAGCAGATCCTGCTGCTAGGGAGGAGAGACTAACAAAGAGAAGGTAAGGCATAACTGTTAAGGTGTATGAGAGCAGAAATGGCAGTGATCAGTGTAGGCCGCATTGTCTATAAGCCTGAATTGATAAGGGACAGGCATAACTGTGAAGGTGTATGAGAGTAGAAATGGCAGTGATCAGTATAGGCTGCATTGTCTATAAGCCTGAATTGATAAGGGACAGGCATAACTGTGAAGGTGTATGAGAGCAGAAATGGCAGTAATCAGTATAGGCTGCATTGTCTATAAGCCTGAATTGTGGTACTTACTACAAAGTGCATTTGGCAGTTAATTTTGCGTAAATCTTCATTAAAAAGAAATAAAATGAATAAATAAATGGATGGATGGATGGGAAAAAATAGATTTGTCTTTATCATTGAATATAATGATGAAATTGCAAATTTCATAGGTGTTTGTAGCCAAATGGCACAAAACAGCAGTCTGACATTGCTGTGAATTATATCTTCCGATTGATATGAGAAATGACATTATGTGAGATTTGCCTGATCAATTACCTGTTGATACCAGATGAAAAAAATCCCATAGGTTGTTCTTGTTCTTCTGTAACTGATTAGAGTGTAAAATTTACCTGTAATCAGATACTTACCAGTTCATATTTTACTTAAGAACACATAGGCTGACCATAATCATTACTGTATTAGGAGAATGGAGAATGAAGTTGAGACCATTGATTGAGAGTTTTTAATGTCAGTAAAACATTTACAGTTAAATGAGGGAGTCTCTGGCATTTCTTTTTATTTAGGACTACATGCATTTATTCGATTTATGTGCAATGGCACACTGCAGTCATTCAGTAAAACAATGAATTTTACAAGAAATATACAAAATATATAAATATATATATAAAATGCTGTAATGTGACACAGACAATTAAATTACTGCAGGAAAGTTAATATAATATTATGTTTTATATAACTTGAAAGCATTTTTACATTTCTACTGGAAGAATGTAGGAAAAATGTAGACAGCTTAAAAGACAAAATATTTAATTTGTAGTTTTAGCGTGGAAATTTGATACCAAGTTATAGATTCCTTATAGATCAACAATTACATTTTTCAATATTTGTGACCGTGTCATTGTTGTTAATTTTGATAGCATATAGAAAATAGCATTATTTTGCTGAATGACATTTTCAAGGGGTGTGTACAATTAAATGCATAAATATTGGCTTATATTGTTATCCTTTTCAGCGAGCATATACAAAAGTGAAAAATACACATTTAAATTCATATGTTGACACTGACTTGCTGTTTCATTTTTAGTTTTTATTTTATTTTGCTATTTTGAAAATCTAAAATGCCACTGACCCATTTATATGTGTGTCTGTCTCGAAGGAGAGCATGATGGGATATGTGCAAAGAGGAAGCGTCCCAATGTACATGTACTCACGCTTGTGCAAATGACACAGGTTTTCCCCAGGAACTTTGCCTTCCTCCTATAGTCTAAACATATGCAGTTGGGCTAACTGGCATCTCAAAATTGTGAAATTAACCCTTAGGGGGGCTTAGCCCCCTGAAGAGAAACAAGGCATCATCCCCCCTCCCCCCATTTTTACATTTGCTGAGAGGAGGGGAGATCCCCACGAGAAAATTTGCTGAGCTGGGGGTACAAAATGTATGTATAAATATAGGACAAATTGCTAGATGGTGTAAGAATTTCTATTTTTCAGGGGGCAAAAATAGTAGTGCCCCTAAATAGGGTCTAGAACCGCCTATGGATTGGCATCCCTTTCAGTGGGTTCCGCTGCCTTGTATCCTATCCTGTCTGAGATAGGTTGCTGGAAGCTGAATGGATGGATGGATGAATGGATGGATGGATGGATGGACAGATCATTTTTCTGGGGCTACAGCTGCACTAGGTTCAGTGGGCAGTGTGATTTATGCCTTCTAAACCACATAAGAGAGGTCTGTCAGAAGCTGAAAACTGCGCCTCCTTCAGACTACATTTAATAATCAGCATTGCAGCCACAGTATTTCCAAGCAACATAGCTAAAAAGTGCTTTCTTCTCCTGCGTCAATGACTTCCAGTGACAGAGGCAGCTATCGATTTCCTCGAATGGACTCTAAAGCATAGGGTTTTTGTTGTCTGTCTGTCGCGGGTTCTGTGCTAGCTATTTGAAAATGATTTCTGGCAAAGAGGATGTACCGCCTTTGCGAAGAGCTGAGGATCAGTAGCGGCAATTCTCGGGAACAGTTTGTGTCTTCCAGCTCTGTGCAGGGATTATGGTGAGCCCGGCGATGCTAAATGATAAATTTTGCAGAAGACAGGAGGATCTGTATAGGCAGCTGAGATTCAAAGGCACGACTCCCTCAAGTCTATTGTGAATGCCCCTGGGGAGCAGAAGCAGAGCCTTCACAAATAAATTCCTATGACATGCTGAAGCTCTGAGCTGTCGAGACACAGACGTGCCCTAAACCTCAAGCTGAAAACGGCTCTCTGTCCTGTTTGCACTGGCATGGAGTTACAGCCATGAAATTTCAGAACTTCTGTTCCTAAGAACCAACCACGTATATGATTACAGCTCACTGCATTCAGTTGAATCATTTCTCACATGCTGGATGCTGAATTCATGTATAATACTGCAGACACAGTGATATTTCACTTTTGCAGTGCTATCTATTAATCCAGCCAACCATGCAATAATTACCCTGTCTCCTCTGAACCAGCACTCCTGGTAAAGACACTACCCCTGCCGTAGTAAGGACTTCCAAGCTAACCCCCACTGTGCACAGAAATGATATCTTCATGCAAGTTCAGCACATGATGACAAGACATGTATTAAGAGATATAATAAACTGAACACAGGACTTGGGTCATCACTGTCATCATAGTATTATTACATCCAGAATGAGATGCCATGCAATTGTATTATTATTATTATTATTATTATTATTATTATTATTATTATTATTGTGGATGTGAATGGTGCGCGTTGTAGATATGGTACAATCCAATATCCACTATAGATATCAGGCTGATACTGGCAAAAAAAAATTCTGGATTGGATATTGGGGGGCGAGGGAGTAAGAAACATACGATTTTCCATCAGAGATGGCCTAGCCTGAAAAAACACGAAAATGCTCATAAGGGTAGCGTGACATACTCGAAACAGAAGTGATGACTAGTTGTTCAGCAACACGTGCATCGAAGTTGCCACGTTGGCTTTGTGGAAATACAGTACTTCATATTTGTGAGGGTTAGGGGCAGCAGATCTCCACCAATGTGAACATTCACGAATAATACTGGGTCTTCCTAACCTTAACCCAGAACAGTCTGCTAGCCTGAATGATAACATTAAAAGTCTATTTATCACCAATTTCTAAACAAACACTACTGTACTGTACATTTTGCATGTCAAATTATATTGTCATTTCCTGCCAAGACCCTTTTATATAATACAGAAGTTCCCCAGGTTATGATGGTCGTGTTACAATACTTCGACTTTACGATGGGTAAATGTTTTTCACTTTCAGGACATTATTCAATAAATTACATGAGATATTCAACACTTTTTGTTATAAAATAGGCTTTGTGTTAATGACTTTGCCCAACTGTAGGCTAATATAAGTGTTGTATGTATGTTTAAGGTAGGCTAGGCTAAGCTATGATGTTTGTTAAGTTAGGTATACTGTATTTAAATGCATTTTCTCCTTAATATATATTTGCCTTACGATAGGTTTATCGGAACGTAACCCCATCGTCACCTGGGGAGGGCCTGTATATATACCATCTAAATTATGTACAAAGTTACTACTGTATGCACTGGGAGCACTATGTTTTGGACTCACTATTAAAAATGAAAAATGAATGACAATTAGAAGTTATACACTGTACTTTACGCAAAAGGAAGACAAAAGCAAAACTGCAGAGTGCAAAGGCTAATGCTGATAGTTCTTAAGTTTGAACACAGTAAAATTTATACAAATTAGATGTCTTCAAATTTGTATTCTTTCTAAAGTTTGGTCAATGACTAGTTAAAAGTTTTATATGTGCTGTATTATATATTTTGTGCTGGAGACTTAAGTGTACTTTTTGGCTAGAAATGGTTAGTTGGAGTATATTTTTATGATTGTTTGAAATTGTTTGATGTTTTTTTTTTATTAGCTTACAAAGAAGCAGACTTGTGTGAGTCCTGTTGGCCATGGATTTCTTCCTGTAGCATAGTGCCATAGCTTTTATGTGAGCAACATAAGCACTGTATTTTCCTATCCTTAGCACAGTCAAACAATCACGATACAACACTAAATGCAGATAGTTCACCATGTTAATAGAAATGTATTGATACAAATATCTCATTTAATGCTTAGTAGTTGATAACAGGGAAAAAATATCGGATTGGTATCAGCAGATACTAAAAACTTAATATTGGGATCGGACCAGAAAAAATGATATTGCTGGGTGCCCTGGGATGACCATTGGCTTCCATCCATATTAATTCCCTGCCTTGTTTTCCTATATTTTCCGGGATAGGCTCTGGACCCCCGCGACCCTGAGTAGGACAAGCTGGTACAGAAATGGATGCATTATTATTATTATTATTATTATTATTATTATTATTATTATTATTATTGTTATTATTTGTTGTTGTTGTTATTGTTGATGTTGATTATATCTCTTTTAAGAGTGACATGTACGGCATAAATTTTTAAAAATTGGCCCAAAGCATCGGCCTTTAAAATATTATTGTAAAGGTCATTTCAACCGAACAAGAAAACTCTGTGCAGTACTATTTGAGGGTAGTAAACAGCATAACAAACAGATTGCTAGCACGTTGTTAATAAGGTACCATACTCCCCCTAGATTAGGCTGCTATTTACATGCTTCCTCTTCATTGTTCATAATCAGTCCCAGATGAATCTATTTTTAGCACATATACACCAGTTGTACATTATCTGCTCTGCAACTTTTTCTAAGACTTAAAGCAGCATTGGGTTGAACACTGCATAAAATCCCCTAGCTCTGTTCATACTGGAAGTGATGAAAATACTTACTCTAATATAACTACACTCTCTTCCGTAAAACCTTGTTATCTGAATAGACTCTCCAGAATACATAACTTTTCAGGGTCCTCCTGCAGAACACCCTATCACCTGTCTCTGTGTTTTCCTCCAAATAACGGTACAGGTGTTGTGGCACGACGAGGTACGGCAATGTGAGAGAAACGCTTCCTACCCAGCTGTGTTTCCTGTTCCCGCTAATGGCCACTCCGAGCTCCCGTGGCGTGTGCTCGCATTGCACTCAGGCAGGGTCTGAAACATGCCTCACGATTTGTCATGAAGTGAGTGATTTCCCCAGATCCCGAGGTCAGGATGGCTGCAGGGAAGTGGAAATCGGTGGAATCCACATCAGCTCCTCGGCACTCAGGAAACAATAACGGAAGCGAGGACTACCTTTTAGTCATGGCTGTATAGGTCTGTCAGAGGCAGCGTTTCTCAAAAAGCAACACAGGGCAGTGTCTTACTGCTTTTTACAGCTGGATTTTACAGGAACAGTTCAGGTGTAATAATTACTTGTGTTTTAATCGTGGACATTTTGGGCTCCAGGCCAGCCTATTAGTCGCTATGCAACCTGATGCCCAACCCCCTGATCTCAGTAGCCACGTCTCTGTTCCTGCCTGAAAGCCTGATAACATAAACCTCAACTCAGCTCATAAGTTTACGGGATATAGATAAACTGATCTTGCAAATGTAACGTTGTTGTTGTAACCTATTCATAATTTCATAGTTCGAGAGAGAGCCCAGTGGAATCTTGTGTGCATTAAAACATTCATCATTCATCTACTGTATCAGGCTGTAGCGTTACTATCAAAAAATTCCATCTTTTTATTTGTTAAAATGTGTCTTTTTTCTGCTGGTGTATTGTTGATCCTTTAACCGCAGTAACTGTAATTCAAGCTACCCTTCAAAAGTTTCTATACTCAGATGACTTATTTTTAGTACTATTATTTTTATTGCCAGACATTCAGACTGTCTTTAAATCAAGGTACAGATGAGTATCCACTTATTTTCCTAAATCCCATTTAGTGGTTTAACATTTAAAGACGCCAACAGGCTAAGTGTCCAGCTCAAGTTCCCTTACTGGAATGTTAATCTATCTAGCCTGACCTTTTTGGAATTCAGAATGACGAACCGTTCTATTTTGTTCCCTAAACTGTTATTGGGGCTGATGAATTCATCTTGAAGAACTCTTCTATGTGCAGATCAGCTAGATGAATGGATATTTTGATACATTATGCATTTTCTTTCTCGCATGTTCCATGCCAAACATTCAGCCACCGTTAACTGCTGCATTTTAGCAATCAACCCATTTTCCTCTATAGCTTTTGACAATTTGGTTTTAAAAAAATTGCCAACTGTAGGCTCTAAATGCAAAACATATCAACATAACTGCCTTTTTCTGTGCAATAATGATGGCCACTCGGGCTGATTTTGTGTCAAATCTTCGGTTCTCTATGAAAATATCTTCAGATTATGATATCGTCCAGCTCCTGCCCTGTTGTCTCCACAACCCCCTCTGGACCTTGTATAAGCATTAGCACGGCTTCAAAATAACATTTTGGTTGTGGTATATTTTTAATAGGAAGGCATTGATACATGTCTAGCCTCCATGGTTGGCTTGCTTGCCTGACTGTAATATCACTGGGGTAGCACAAGAATGCAGACAGAGAAGCCTGAATCTTCAAACAATCGTTCCTTGTTAGTTGCAATTTCTATGTAGGTTCTTGAGTTACCGCTGGGTCATTTCAGTCCTTTCCCTCGCCGGTGTTTACAGAACCACTGGGAACAGCAGCCACCATTGTGGAAGTTCCCAGGCACCTAAAAATCTACTTATACCCATATAGGGACATGGACAGGCGCTGCTGAAGCACACAGTCATGGAACAGCTGCAGAACGAGACCTCATATGTGACTTAGTTTGCACAGCTGTTTTACACATATTCCCAGGACTGATCTGGCATCAAACACAAACTCATCACTTGGTGATTGAAACGAGTGCCATGTTACAGCAGAGGCTCAGTGCTGTGGTTAGCTTTCTAATAGGCCATTTGGTTCATGATATTGTTCCACCACCCTAAAGTAAACTACCTTAAAATATACAATTTAAGGAGACAAATGGCTATTTATTTTTGTATGTTTTGTGGCTGTGTGGCTCAGTTTCACTGATTGGAGAAGCAGGGGTCAAAGCACTTGAATGTCTATTTATTAGGAAAAAACAGGTTTAAAGGAAAACAATAATAACAAATTCCAACAATATTGGAAACACTCAGTGACAAAAAAAGCTAAGCGCCCAGACGGAGTGATGGAAATGAAATGAATCTGCACGTGGTGAAAGGTCATGTGACTGTATCGCAATGATTATAATATCAGATCAAGCGGACAACAGAGTTGGCAGTATGGGCACACTGCTGGTCCCATGTCAGTAGGGCATGGCACCCCCCTGGATCTGGATGCATGCAGTGATATGGTGCGTAAGGTTAGTTACCTTACACGGTGGGGGATGCCATGGGGTGTTGTAGAGAGTCCAGTATGTGTCCGGATGGCAGCCGCAGATGTCATGGGGTACTGTAATGTTTGGTGCACAATACAACAATCCTGTCTTGGTGTGGTCTGTCTTGGGTGATCAGAACCTTCATAACATGTGTGGGTGCCCTCATGTGCCCATTGGTTCCAACATCAGGTGACTGTGACAACTGCATGCCCCAAATGCCAGGCAATTGCACGATACGACCACATGACCTCATGCAAATCCACAATGTAAACCCAATCAAACTGCATAAAGTGCTGGTAATTCTATCTAATGCATCTACAAAGCATCCTCTGTGTCTGATGACTAGACATGCCAGCTTCTTGCAATTCGAATCATTTACATACCCATCGCTGGTCTGCCCGTGTACCAAATGACATCCAAATCAAACCATTACTTCTGGGAGCTTAACTTTTTTTGTCACTGAGTATATTATAATTTAAGATATCCAAATTTAGGATGTTGGTGGAAACATAATTTCTGTAAACTTCTGTAGACTTTCAGAAACTGGTATATATCTTACCAAGTCAGTGAGTGAGCTCTTTCAGAAACACTTTTGTAATGAGCCAAAATTCTTTTAAAATACCTGGGTGATCCTTCAAGACACCCTGCGGTGCCTTGGCCTGTCGTTGAGGTGTTTATGGTTGCCGACAAGAAGTGCCAGAGCCAAAGCACTGGGTACCCATTTACTGCATCAGTGTTCAAGGTGCGATAACAACCCATATTTAGCTGCTCTGCAGAAAATCAAGGCCAATAATGTGTTTTCTTATACAACCCGAATTCCAGAATACTTGGGATGTTTTTTTAATTTGAATAAAATGAAAACTAAAAGACTTTCAAATCACGTGAGCCAATATTTTATTTAAACTTCACTTTAAAATAAATAAATGTTCAGTTTAAATAAATGTTTAAACTGGGAAATTTTACAATTTCATGCACAAAATGAGCTCATTTCAAATTTGATACTTGCTACAGGTCCCAAAATACTTGAGACAGGGGCAACAAATGGCTGAAAACACAAGAAAGTTTAAAAAGATTCAGCTGGGAGAACATCTAGTAACTAATTAAGTCAATTGGTATCAGGTCTGTAACATGATTAGCTATAGAAGGGATGTCTTAGAGAGGCAGAGTCTCTCCAATCTGTGAAAGAGTGCGTAAAAAGACTGTGGAATACTTTAAAAACAATGTTCCTCGACGTCAGATTGCAAAGGCTTTGCAAATCTCATCATCTACAGTGCATAACATCACCAAAAGATTCAGAGAAACTGGAGATATCTCTGTGCGTAAGGGACAAGGCCGAAGACCTTTACTGGATGCCCGTGGTCT
>JAAGVU020000045.1:20308510-20321181 GCA_011763525.2 Mormyrus iriodes
TTGGAAGGAACTATGAATGCTGAAAGGTATATAAAGGTTTTAGAGCAACATATGCTCCCCTCCAGACAACGTCTATTCCAGGGAAGGCCTTGTCTATTCCAGCAGGACAATGCAAAACCACATACTGCAGCTATTACAACAGCATGGCTTTGCCTGAGAAAAGTCCGGGTGCTGAATTGGCCTGCCTGCAGTCCAGATCTTTCTCCTATAGAGAAAATTTGGCACATCATTAAACGAAAAATACGTCAAAGATAAGTTAAGTTCTCCCCAAACGAGCTTGATGGGCCGAATGGCCTCCTCTCGTTTGTACATTTCTTATGTTCTTAAGATGACCACAAACTCTTCAGTAGCTGGAAACCTGTATCAGGTAAGAATGGGACCAAATTCCAACACCAAAACTCCAGAAACGCATAATCTCGATGCCCAGACAGAAAAGAAGAGGATATGCTACAGCATGGTAAACGTGGCCCTGTCCCAACTATTTTGGGACCTGTAGCAAGCATCAAATTTGAAATGAGCTCATTTTGTGCATGAAATTGTAAAATTTCCCAGTTTAAACATTTGTTATGTTATCTATGTTCTGTTGTGAATAAAATTTTGGCTCATGTGATTTGAAAGTCTTTTAGTTTTCATTTTATTCAAATTTTAAAAACGTCCCAACTTTTCCGCAATCTGGGTTGTATATCCCCTTAGTTATAGCAGCCATAGAAGATCTTAAATTAGTGTGATGTGTGGTAGCTCTGTGCAGGGACAGTTTGCATGCAGTGATCCTGGTAGCTTCGTTACGAGCTTCTAAGCTATTGGTGATGGGTCAGGGTTGCTGGCTCTGACAAAAGAGACTAGAACTTGAGTCTAAACCATGCTAGAACCATCTAACCATGTAAATCCAGCAGAGATGCCACTATACCTACTATTTTTAAAAATGAACTGGGAAATAGAAATATACACCGATCAGCCATAGCATTAATACCACTGACCAGTGAAGTGAATAACTTTGATTAACTCGTTGCAATGACACCTGGCAAGGTTGCCATTCTTTATTAGGCAAGTGAATAGTTAGTTCTTGAAGTTGATGTGTTGAAGGCAGGAAAACTGGGCAAGCCTAAGGATCTGAGCGAATTTGACAGGAGTCAAATGGTGATAGCTAGATGGCTGGGTCAGAGCACCTCCAAAACAGCAGGTCTTGTGGGGTGTTCCCAGTATGTAGTGGTCAGTACCTAGTGGTCCAAGGAAGGCCAGCTGGTGAACTGGTGACAGGCTCGTGGGCGCCCAAGGCTCATTGATGCTCATGGAAAGTGATGACCAGCCCATCTGGTCTGATTCCACAAGAGAGCTACTGTAGTATAAATTACTGAAAAAGTTAATGCTGGCCATGATAGGAAGGTGTCAGAACACATAGTGCATCACAGCTTGCTGCGTATGGGGCTGCATTGCTACAGACCAGTTAGAGTGCCAAAGGTGATCCCTGTCCACTGTCAGAAGCACCTACAATGGGCACAGAGCGTCAGAACTGGACCATGGAGCAATGGAAGAAGGTGGCCTACTGAGTCACGTTTTCTGTTTCATCATGTGAGGCCCAGGTATGTGTGCACCATTTACCTGGGGAACGGGTGGCACCAGGATGCATTATGGGAAGAGGGCAAGCCGGCAGAGGCAGTGTGATGCTCTAGGCAATGTTCTGCTGGGAAACCATGGAGGCCCCATCTTTCAACTTTCAGGACTTAAAGGATCTGCTCCTAACGTCTCGGTGCCCGATACCACAGGACACTTTCAGAGGTCTTGTGGAGTCCATGCCTCAACAGGTCAAAGCTGTTTTGCCGACACAAAGGAAACCTACACAATATTAGGAAGGTGGTTTTAATGTTCTGGCTGATTGGTGTACATATAGATTTATATACATGTACATGGTACGTTCTGTCCAACATCAAAGTGGAAAATGGAAGACCATGGAAATCTGATTGTAGGATTAAAATGAGATCCATTGCCTTTGGCATGGGCTGAGGTCAAGCTTGCCATATGGTCAGGTAAAACCACCTACTTCATCTTTAGCTCCTGCTCAGTGGTCTTTGCAAAGACCGACACAAAGGAAATGACACTTTTATTTCCTTACCGTTGACTGAATCAATAGATCTAGTCTGTTTCACAGTAATTCCATAAATGGTTTGTTGCTCTGGGTTACAGATATAAGACAGGAAATGGTCCATCACTGGCACCATAACTGAGCAAAATGAAATGTCAGAATCATAGCATTAGCAGCCAACACTACAATGGCTTTGGCTCTGGGGTTGCATTTTTCCTAAATGATAGTTATTTCATTCTGTCAATTATGAAATTAAATTCAATCACGTAATAGAATTTTGTAGGCACAACCTGAACTGGAATGCATTAGTAGAAATGTCTGAATTATTCTTCTATCTCCCTCGTTTTCAACGTACATTAAGCTCATGTCTATTGAACGTATTGCATTCAACAGCCTTTACAGCACTGGACAAGCTAGTATTGGCTGTTTTTGGTACTTACCTTTGCAAAAACTATGCAACGCAAACTATGCACAAATGTGATAGCTTCACTATTCCTCTGAATATTTTCATTATATTGCACATGCAAACTGAAGTATGAGCAGTTATAACACAACGCGACAGTTGTGATGACATCACACATGTTGGAATATATGTGGGCTCATTTTTTCAAGGTGACACCCCCCCCCCCCCCCCCACAAAATCACTGCATTACCAGGCTATTGGAGAACATGCATACTGTGTACAATATGCATAGTAGTCAAATGTGACATATAAACTCATAAAATATGATTTACACTTATTGGCTGAGGCAGCAGCCTCGATGGACTGTTACTGGATCATCTGTGTCAAAAAGCACATACAACTTTTAGCCAGTATAACCTTCAATTACCCCGAGTTTGTTGCGGCCTCAACTATCACCCTGTAAATGGACGTTAAGAAAGCTCCAATTAAAGGGCTATTGGTCCGCTGTCGTGAGTAGCAGGAAGATGGTAATTCCCAGGTGCTGCAATGTGCACAGATTGCCAGCAGGATTTCAGATAAAAATGTCAAGAAATGTTTCATGTTCATGAATTCAAAGAAACATGCATTATTTTCAAATGTCAGACAAAAGATTAGTGCAAATGCTGGTTTTAGTTAAAAAAATTTATCAATATAAACCATTTAAATTAGAGATAAAAGCAAATAAATGTTTACTATTAAACATACGATTTACAAAATACAACCAAAAATACAATTCTCCAAAATATTTCATAAACTTAATTATGTCTCCTACACACATAATACTATAACACATGTAGGAGCATAATTGTAACACCAATGAATCAAATTAAAATAATCACCACAGTCTAACTAATTAGTACATTTTAAATTTCGCAGTGGTTTACAAAGTGTTAATTTCATTATTATTAAGGTGAGTTTTCAGAGAAATTGGCACTGCAAAATAATTTAAGAATGAAAAAACCTTGGGGATTTAATTATTGCTGCAATTCTGAGCTTGAAAACTGGGCTATTAATTATTAGAGAGAATGTCTGATCTCCGTTATGCTCCCACACAAAAACAACAAAGGACACATGCGCTAAGTTTCGAACCAGGCATTAAAGAATAAAAGATTGTAATTGATGATAATGGTTCTTGTTGTCAAGAACATTTTTTCTTTCTTCTGCCTTAATTAAATCCATCTTGAATTTTACAGACAAGGACATATTCAGAGATAAGTTATTCCCATTGTCCAGTGTTACTTTTACCATTTCAAAGTCTCTGGGCATCTGAGAGCTGAGAGGACACAAAAGAGGTTTCGCTTTTATATTCAGAGCAGCATGGAGCCCATCAGTTAGCCTTAGCACAACATGGCCCTGGCCCCATGTGTGTACAGCCTACATGCTCTCCCCATGTGTCTACCATGTAGGGCAAGTGAATCAGTGATGCTAACTTGCCCTTGGTTTGGCAGTGCCCTTCAAAAGATCTCAGCTCCCTCTATGTGTACCCTGTCCTATAAGCCAAACTGATTTCCATTAGCAGATCATTATGTCTGATACTAGATAAGGCATTCCTGAACACCGTAAGTCACATACCCGTGATTTAATTAACATCATTTTTCAAGTGAAAAAAACTTTCAAGACCATAAAAATTACGGACATTGTCTATACAGTTCAGTATGGAAAACACCATGCATCTCTACAGCCAGATGTCATGGAGCTGTTACCAGCTCTGCCTCCCCAATACCGCTTCTTTCAGGCTCACTAGTCCTTTAAGGAGTAAGCCAAGCCATAGGCACAAACCAAGAATGTAGAAGCCAATAATCCACAATGAAATGGACAGTGTTTTAAAACTTTCTATTATTTCTATTTCACTGTTTATCAGCGCCATTACCACCAGGCCCAGCAGTGAATGAATGAATTGCTTCAGCCATCCATAGCTGAGCATTGATGTCTTTATTTCATTATAATGTGGAATATCTAATTCTTGTTTTTCGTGCAACTTGGATAGATGCTTCTCAATTTCATGTATCACTGGAAACTCCAGCAGTACAATAAAAGAATACCTGTACATATTCAAAGATGTATATACATCCATATCATGACAAGTAATATCGAATTGAGGAGACAGCATTATGATGCAGTATTACAGAATGACAGTTTACCTGACAAGGACTGGCATCATGACCGATTCAAGTTATGAGATAAGGGAAACTGCACCTGGTGCGTCAGTAAAGGAGCTGATCTTGAATGATGGACTTCTAGTTCTCCTGGCTGAGAGGGGGAGACTGAATATAGGATTTAACGTTTGTTTTATTATCCTCATAATATCATATTCATTTAAGCTTTTGTTTCACTATGTTCATTTATATATCATACTCCATTAACTCTTGTTTCACTGTTATATGTAAAACAAAATGTGTATGCATACTGTAAGCATAGCAACAGCAATTGTGGTATCATAATTAATAATTATTTAAAAGGACATAATTTTTTAATTTATCATAATCAACTTTCATACCTTTGAAATGCTTATTTCATTTTTCACATTTGTTGAACATGGATCACTATATAAACAAAGATATGTGAGCGGGCAGGGCCCTTGCAGGAAATTTTAGGACAGAACTGAAGGGCCTTGTTCCAAGAACCTTGAAAAGTTAGCAAGATAGATAAGAGCTGGGCTAACAAGGAACAAAGAGACAAGCTAACGAGAAAGCAGATAAGCGCTCAGCTACCAAGGAACAAAGAGACAAGCTAACAAGAAAGCAGATAAGAGCCAGGGTAACAAGGAGCAGAGACGAGTTGACAAGAAACATCTGGCAAGTTCTTGTAGAGACTTGAGTTGCGGAAAAGGTATAAAATTTATACTGATTTACAAGTGGGGGCTCTTCTCCTTTGCATGTGAGGAACCCCTGTTCCAACAAACCTAATAACTGGGAAACTTCAACAACAACAACAACAAAAAAAAGGTGTCTGCAGTTTATTATTATGTCCATCCAAAATTTTTGACTTCCACAATTTCAGTTTAAGTTATTCCAATGTTTGGACATGGGACAAAAATACTGTTTGGTGTTGTTGTGTGAAAACATGAAAATAAGTCGTTTTTTACAAAATAACTGGTCTTGAATTTATGAAGTCTTGTGAAGACGACAAAAGCGGCAAATTTTTCATCTGATTATACCTTTTAATCTGTATTGTGATTAATATTATTCTGCTTTATGGTGATGGACTGATATCCCACCCAGGATGTACTAATACCTTGTGCCCTGTGCTGCCCGGGACGGCCTCCTGGTCTGCTCATGAACCTTTCCAGGATAAGTGGTTGGAAGATGGATGGATCGATTATTTTAAGCAATGGGATCAATAATAAATAAAGCACTATAGAATTATATATGAATTTAATAATTTATCTTTATCAGTTCTGGGTGATTCTTGAAAAGATTACACAACTTTTCTTCAAAACAAAACACCAGCAGACAAGTTTTTGTTTTTTATATGTGAAAGGTATATATAAACAAATCCATCTGAAAGGGATAAGCGAGCCGTGAAATTATTATTACCATCAAGTGATTTTGGGGCAGTTATCATAAGGTCCGCCTGTTAGACCGTAAAATTCCTGAGGAGATAAAAAACAAACACAAAAAAAAAATGAAAATCACAAAATGAAAAAAGTTATATTGAGTTAAATATGTGAAAGTAAAACATGCTGTGAAAGAAATAACCTTTTTCCCAGTTGAAGTCCATTGACAATCATACCATCCCCAGGATTTCCTCAGGGAACACGGCTGCTGATTTAGTGCCAAACAGGTAAAAAGGGGGGCGACGAAGGGCAACCCAGAGCTGGGAGCGGGCAGGGCCGTCCCCTCCGTGTTTCCTGGGCACCGGCTCTGACCCATGCTCATAGCTTTGCCTGGCACTGATCCAATTTCATCACTGGGCACTCAGTGGACAGCGAGCGGCCTGACGGCCAGGGGACTTATGTATACATGTGTTACTGATTGTCTTCAAACTTCTCAGAAAAAGTGACATTTAAGCACTGCACCCGCCTCGGAAAGTTTTCCTTGCCATTTTTATTGTTTCTGGACACGTATCATTTCCATCCGGAGTTAACATTTTTGTTATGTTTAAGGGATCATATTTTCACTCTTTAATATTCAATTCCTTTTGTTCCACTGAGTTTTCCCACTCCCAAACTGCTTTTAACTTTATTAACCAACCATGTCGCATGCAATATGCGATCCGTTATTCATGCGCGTGCTGCATGAGGAAACACACTGCTACGAGGGAATACATCACCTCAGACAGCAGAGGGCAAACCTGCTGATATATAATAAGGCAGAAAATCAACCGTGAGGGAGAATCTTTGTAATGCAACGTTATTTGGAAATAGGGTGTGTCCATCCTCTCTTTTTTTAAAGCAGACCTAAAGATGATAGGCAGAATTCTGGTTGTGTCCCACGTTCCAAAGAGGGATCACAATATCATTAGGACCCCAGAGGACGGAAGAACAGAAACCTCAGTCCACTGAGTCCAATTCGCCTTCTTTATGGGAATGTCATTTCCTGACATGGAGACACAGAGTGCTTTCACACCCTAGACATTACTCTGTAACTTGTTTTCCTGTCACCTACCCCATCACTCACAGGACTGTCAGTTGACTAAAGAACTGAGGCGGGGGGCAAATTGGTGACTCCCCAGCAAGACTCAGTTGAATTGAAATCAGTAATAGTAGGTTCCTGTGATGTATGAGTATCCCATCCAGGACGTCCCCGCATCTCCCTTGCTTCTAGATTTATTCAAGTAGATCAAAGTAGGTTAGAGTTCATCAGGCAGGCTGGAAGGAAGGCAGGTAGGTAGGTGGGTGGGTGGGTGGGTGGGGAGGTAAGGTAGGTAGGTAGGTGGGTGGGTGGGTGGGTAGGTAAGGTAGGTAGGTTAGGTTAGATAGGTTGGGTAGATAAATAAATTTAATTTTAAGAGGGCAACTACTTTTAATATTCCACCACCCCTATATTAATAAATGTGCTTCTTAATCACAGTTTTTATGCAATTAGCTGCATCCCTGCATTTATCAAATGCTACCCCTAAGCCCACAGGGCGTCAACTGACTACTGACTCTTATCCTTCGTCAGAAAACATCTGACATTCTGCTAGCACTAAATTACAACTGTAAAGAAGCAGATGTAGACAGAGGTGTTGGGGGTGATACCTCCATTTTCAGGTAATACAGCACACCATCAAAGTGTTTTACTCTCTATAAAAACTATGAAACTGAACACAGAAAATGGAGGAAGTTTTCCCCAGTAACATGTAAAAATGTATTGCTTTTTACCTGGTGGTTGAGTCTGCCACTCCATTTCATTTTCATCTCTTAAAGAAAGTTATTAAATCCTAGTGATGCATTTCCGTCCCAATGAGAGGAGCCGTCTGATCTAAAAAAAAATGATGGATAACGAAAGAGATTAAAAATAAACAAACCTTGACAGTGAAAAATGGAAATTGAAAAAGGAGACGTTAAAGTCCCCTGATCTCATTCATAGTGGTCTCAATGGTCTGAGATGTTGCCGCCCTGTAAGTCATGACTCAGAATAATTCCCTAAAAAACCTGCCATAATGTACCGTGTTATGATGTTAAATGCCACAGCCAAAGATCCATTGGTGTGATTGAGTGCCTGTTCCATTGCGACATTATGCACGCCGCTCAATCCATTTAGCGTGGAAAGCAAAAACAGAGATTGCTATTAAGTCAACAGCATCAGCTGCTGCTAACGTAACCCAGGGATACAAACCACAAACCTGGATTGTGTCTGGTAAGAATAAACAGTATTCACTGTTAATTAATCACTTAGCTGTCCCACCAGTTGTAGGTAAACAATATAGTTCCAGACATCCCATCCCTTTACCTTCTGTGTGTAGAAATAAACTCATTGGGTTAATTGTACATTTATAATGAGTAGTTTAAAATCAATGATTACCTCTTTTCCTCTTGCGTGTATGCTAGGAAACACAAAAATTTTAAGTTTCCAGTCAGTGGCCACTTTATTAGGTACACCTAGCTAGTTCCAGGTATGATTCCTTTTATATTAGGTACACTGAGGTTGGACCCCCTTCATTAGTTATACATGGATAGTACCAGATCGATAGGATCCCTTTATCAGGTACATCTAGCTAATGCGAGGTAAGACCTCCTTTATTTGGCGCACTGGGACAGGGCCAGGTAAGACCCCATTTATTAGGTGCATTTGTATTGTACCAGATGGGACCCCCTGTATTAGGTATCGTGGGATAGTACTGGGTATGACCCACTTTATTCTGTACACCTACCTAGTACCAGGAAGAACCCCCCTTTATTAGGTACACCCAGTTAGTACCAAGTGCAACCCCCTTTATTAGGTACAATAGGATAATAGCAGGTACAACCCCCTATATTAGGTACAAGGGGATAGTTCCGCGTAGGGCTTACTTTATTGGATACAATAGGATATTACAAGGTAGGACTCCCTTTATTAGGTACAATGGGATAGTACCTGTATTGTATTTGGTACACCATATTAGTAGCAGGTAGGACACACTTTAACCTTCCGCTTCAAGGATAGAAGAGCTGGGCATTCAGAGAATCCTTACTACACAAAACTGTTGTATACAGTTCTTATTTTTGCACTTATTGCCTTCCTGTTGGCTTTAAAGAGTCTATCCATTCTAATCCGACTACCCTCACCAGCAAGGTGTTTTTAGCCACACAAATGCCATCAGCTGGATGTTTTTTGTTCATCTCATTCTCTGTAAACTCTAGACATGGTAGTGTTTGAAAATCCCAGGAAGGTGGCTAATTCTGATATGCTGGAACCACTACTTCATGCGCCAACAATTACACATTCAGAATTGTCCCTGCCTTTCAAATGTTTAGTCAAGTAATAAATGAACCTCTTGACCCTCTCTGTGTGCTGTATGTATTCATTTCCAGTCAAACTTGTTTGGTGTTTATCAAAATTTATACATTACATTTTACATCTCCATATCTTTCTTGACATCTTGTGTAGCCAAGCTTTGTGCCCTATGCTGCCTGGGATACGCTCTGTACCTCGCATGTCTTGCGCTGGGATGAATGGTTGGTAGATGGGTGAAAAGATGAATCGATATTGTTATTAAACACATCAAAGTCATTGAATAAAAATGCTGATCACACCTGTGCAGTTTATAGGAGGTATTTGAACCATTTCTTTGTACAAAACTGTTTCAGATCATGTACATTTTTGGAATATTTTCTTTGAACGGCCTGCTTCAGAGTGCCCCACAGCATTTAACCCCTGTGTTATTTTTGGGGTCGAAGGTACCCCAGTCCATTTTCAAAATGAGGTTAAATTCTATAGATTCTAGAATTTAGAACGGAAGACGTAAAATACACAAGGGTTAAATGGGACAGAGGTCAGGATTCTGACTTGTTCATTATAAAATATGAAACTTCATCTGTTTGAAGTTCTTGATTTATTCCTGTGTTTTCTCTCTATGCCATTACCCACCTTCACATCACAGAGAAATGCTCTGTCATTCTGCAGCGCAGTTTCCTGGTAGAATTTGGAATTCACTGGTCTCTCAATGACTGTAAGCCGTCCAGACCCTGAGGCAGTAAAGCAGCCCTCCACCCTGCTTCACAGTTGGGATGAGGTTTTGGTGTTGCTATGCAGTGTATTTTTTTTCTCCAGATATAATTGGATAAACTTTTGTTTCATCTGTATGACAAGGTCATTGTAGACTGTAGAACATCCAGTTCATCTTTAGCAAATTTGGGCATTTTTTTATCCTCTTTGTAACCTGCTGTAAACACCACTCTTGTTCAGTATTTTTCCTATAATAGCCTCATGAATGCAGATGTTATGAAGAGATGCCTACAGATTTGGTCATCCTAGGGTTCTTAGTCACTTGTTTAAGGATTCAGAAGTGTGCTCTTGTACTGATCTTAGTAAGATACTCACTCCTGGGAGAGCAGTAATGGTGCTGTATCTTTTCTTTGTACAATCTTTCCATCTTCCTGACTGTGGACAGATGGAGACCCACATCTTCTGAAGTGTTTTTAACCCTTTACAGTCTTCTCAGTTTCAACCCCTCTTCTTCCTAAGTCCCCTGAAATCTCTTTGTATTGGGCTATATTGACCAGACGAGAATTATTTTCTGAGGAGCAGGAACCTGTGTGTGTTTTTATATTCTTATGTGACAGATTAGGATAAACTCTGCTGGAATTGATTGGAAAGGGGTCATTATCATGGGTGTTTATATAGTTTCTCCATCATTGACTTAGTTAAACTTCTTCAATAGAATATGGCAGCTTAACATGCTGTGTGTGTTGTTTGTTCTGTCTATGTATGACTTGGATGAAGATCAGATGACATTTCATGAGCCATTCATACAGAAATCTAAATAATTCCAAAAGGTTCACAAACTTTTTTTCACAAGTGTAAAACACCTGTGGCTGTTTGTTTTTTCAGAATTTTAATTTTTTTATTGTTGTTGCAAAGAATGTGCAGCCTGCATAAACTCCTATCAACTGTTTCTCTCTAAAATGTCTGAAATTCAATCCCTAAAGTTATTTTTCTGACTTGACATCTATGTTGGCTTTCAATCTATTCAGAAAATTGAATCTCAGATCTCTTCCCCTATGTCTGAGAGCTTTCTTTGTATAAATGGAAGACACGTGCTGAATCCACAAACAGATTTGAACTTACAGCACCCAACAATAAAAGCA
This sequence comes from Mormyrus iriodes, assembly GCA_011763525.2. Taxonomy (NCBI): domain Eukaryota; kingdom Metazoa; phylum Chordata; class Actinopteri; order Osteoglossiformes; family Mormyridae; genus Mormyrus; species Mormyrus iriodes. The sequence goes on from JAAGVU020000045.1 coordinate 20,319,746, forward strand.
GGTTTCAGCAGCGTGACTCTGCTATACCAAACTGGCAGGATTTTCCAGGCCTGGGGAAATATTCGTCTAATTAATAAACATGAACTGTACCGCATTTGCCACAGAACCAAGATGCAGAGATCGAAAACAAGTGCAATGTCAAATGTGATGAGGAGTCTGATCTTTGGTCACTTACACACACCTTTTGTTCTCATTAAAATGCCCAATGTAATGGATGAAATGGAATATACTTCCATCAGTGGTTCAACAGATTATTAAAACACAGAATATAATTTATGTGTCACTGTCTCATCATATAGTAACTTTGGCCCATAAAATTGATGGTCCTACCTTTCCTAAGAGAAATCATGGCTACTTCACAATCTATTGTTTCTGCCTTAAAGGGATTTCTCTAGATGCTGGTGAGCACATGAGTAATTGTGCGTTTAAGAAAACAGTTGGTGTAGACATAAACGCAATAGCTTACTACAAATATATTGTTTAATTTTCTTTCTTTTTTGGGTTGAAGTCAATAGATGGGATCAAGTCAACACAACACAGCAGCTTCCAGAAAAATGAAGGAGTCTATATGTGGACAAAGACCTATACAAAACATGACCAGCAGTGATTATAGCACTCTGAAATGGCATAGAAACTATGATGTGAGGTGCAGAAAGGTTGAAACAAAGAGTATAATCAGTTTTATTAACACCAGAGGTACAGATGGACTGAATTAAGTGGAGACAGCACCTAACCCTCCCTCAAAGATGTACAGCAGCCTTCACTCCCACCTCCACTTACTGAAAGATATTTATATAGTCGTTGATGTTCAGTTTAGGCAACTGGATTGAAGCCATTAAGGATTAAAGATAGATCCACAGCTGATGACTATGTCAGGATGTCATCGAGAATTTATGCTGCGTGCAGACGCTCTGTATATACTTTGCATCAGCTCCTCTGGAGTTAAAATGAGAAGCAGACTGGCTATAGTGGGATAATGGATGAGTGGAGAATACAGTTTTCATCCTGTCACAATGGCCCCAGAATGTGTGGTGACTGCTGCTTGTGACACATATTCAAGTGCTGCTCACATAGACTATCAGCGTATGTAGAGATATATATGTTTCTAAACTTGCTCCTTGTATTTTTGAAATACAAAAGATCAGACAAAGGGTCCAGATTATTTAGTGAATAAAGAACCAATCCAACTGAGTGAGACTATGAGTATCTGCCCAGCACCACCACCAGAACTCTCAAGTTTCATTATATTCCTACTCTCTGTCCTGACTGGAGTTCGGTCCAAAGGTCCATATTGACGTTGTGTGTTTTTTAAATATTCACAGAACACAGTGCAGTTGTGAAACTTTGGACATTCCCCTCTGCATGTTATACAATAATACCCCAAAAGGAGATAGATGCATGGGGGTATATTGGAGCCAGTGGGATGAATAGAACAT
>JAAGVU020000045.1:20354346-20365306 GCA_011763525.2 Mormyrus iriodes
AATAAAGTCCCCTGACGGGGTTCCCCAGTCTACGCTGCCTCCTGAGTCATTCCGCCCGGCACCATGCCTCGCCGCTCTGCCCGGCGGCGTGACAATTAGGTATACTAAGATTCAATTTCTCAACAGTTTGTAAGTCTCAGAATCCATTACAAAGGGAAACACACATGCTTTATAATCTTCCTTGATGTTATTTGCAAGCAACCATGTTCGCTACTCCAAACTCTTCACATGATTTTTGAAATCCTCCTGTGACTCTTTGAATTAGTCAACTTGACCAATTTCTTCTGCCAGTAGCTACCTGTAATGCCCCATTCCTTTCTTATTTGGCTGCTCTGCACCTTCATGCATGTCCTTGTATAATCCTTGTTGCCATTTGTAATATACACCCTTATAAAAACTAATTGAAACAAGTTGTCCTACATGCATGCAGTGGCCTGAGACCTGCTGGTTTGCACAGCCAACAGGGCAGAGAGTGTGCTGAGTGGACAGACAGAGGAGGCGCTGTGCCCACCGACCAGCAGGCCTGCTCGGGTGGGGTTACAGCTGGGTGGTAAGACTGTGCTTCTGCCATCCATGCATGTTTCAAGTGAATACTCTGGGGTGTGGGGACTTCTCTGTGTTGTCGTGGGGTTTCCTCTGGGTTCTCTGGTTTCCCCCATAGTCCAAAAACATGCTAAGGTTAGTTGGAGTTGCCAAATTCCCCATAGGCATGAATGGTGTTTGTGCCCTGAAATGGATTGGCGCCCCATCATGGGTTATTCTCATACAATTTTTATCAGTCCAGCAGGTCCTAAATCCAGACCCAAGGCAATAAGTATGACTTACTGTAATGTACAGTGGGTATAAAAACTGTACACACCCCTGTTAAAATGCCAGGTTTATGTAATGTAAAGATAGGAGACCACAAGAAATACTTTCAAAACTTTCCCCACATTTAATGTGACCTATAACCTAAACATTTCAATTGAAAAACAAAAAAAATCTATTAGGGGAAAAATATAGAAAATAAAAAAACATACAATAAGCTGGTTGCATCAGTATTCACCCCCTTAAACTCATACTTCAGTGAAGGACATTTTGACTCAGTCTTCTTGGGTAGGAGTCTATCAGCATGCCACATCTTGACATGGCAATATTTTCCCACTCTTCCTTGCAAAAGTTTTCCAAATCTGTAAGATTGTGAGGGCATCTCCCATGCACAGCCCTCTTCAGGTCACCCCACAGATTGTCAGTTGGAATGAGGTCTAGGCTCTCGCTGGGCCACTCCAGAACTTTAATTTTCTTCTGGTGAAGCCATTTTTAGTTGATTTGGATGTAAGCTTGGGGTCATTGTTGTGCTGAAAGGTAAAATTCCTATTTAGTTTCAGCTTTCTAGCAGATACCTGAAGGTTTTAGAGAAAAATTGACTGGTATTTGGAACTGTTCATAATTACCTCCACCTTAACTAAAACCCCAGGTCTAGCTGGAGAAACAAGCTCAAAGCCTGACGCTGCCACCATCATGCTTCACCATGGGTATGGTGTTACTTTGGTGATCCGCAGGGTTGTTTTTGCATCAAATATACCTTTTGGAAATGTAGCCAGAAAGTTCAACCTTGGTTTCATCAGACCATAACACGTTTTCCCACATGCTTTTTTTGCAAGATTTAGCTGGGCCTGGATGTTTTTCTTTGTTCCGTCTTGCGGCCCTACCCCATAGTCCAAACATTTGGAGAATACGGGAGATTGTCACATGTAGTATAATATAAGTACTTACCAGGAATTCCTGCAGCTCCTTCAGTGTTCCTGTAGGTCCCTTGGCAGCCTCCCTGACCAGTTTTCATCTTATCTTTTCATTAATTTTGGAGGGACATCCAGTTCTCAGTAACATCACTGCTGTCCCATATTTTCCCTACCTCTTGGTGACTGTCTTCACTGTGTTCCATGCTATATCTAATGCTGTGGAAATTTCTTTGTACTCTTCTCCTGACTGATACCTTTCTACAGTGAGATCCCTTTGATGCTTTGTAAGCTGTCTGCGAACCATGGCTTTTGCTGTAGGATGCAACTGAGTAAATGTCGGGCAAATCCTATTAGGACAGCTGAACTTTATTTGGGGTTAATCAGAGTCTCTTTAAATGATGGCAGGTGTATACCCAAAAAACACTGAATGCTATAATTAAATCAATAGGTGCTTCAACAGAGTATTAGTTTAAGGGTGTCCACACTTATGCAACCAGCTTATTGTATGATTTTATTTTTTTTATATTTTTCCCCCTAACAGATTTGTTTGTTTTTCAGTTGAATTGTACATGTTATAGGTCACAAAGTTTTGAAATTATTTAATGACAGGCAGAGGCAGAGGGTGAACCCAGGATTTAATGATTTTTTTACATCACAAAAACCTGGCATTTCTAACAGGGGTATATACACTTTTTATATCTACTGTTTCTGTCATATCCGTTTCAACTGTGGTCAGATGGAGCCTGCAGCTCCATCTGTATATAGATGAGACAACTTGCTTCAGTTAATTCGCATAGGGATGTATTTGGAAGCCATTCACTGAAATAACAGGCAGGATAGTGCAGCTTTGTTTAACAGGGGTTTAATAGTAAAAGCACAGTCAGCACGATTGCAATTCAGTAGTTTGCATTCTCAGTATTGTGTATGTGCATCACCTGACATATATAAACAGTCAGGTATAATTAATCCAGTCTGCTGTACTTTACTTAAGATACTCACCTGAGGTGGTGTAGTGGGGTTTTTTGGTTTTCTTGTCACTCCTGGTATTTACCACCCTACAAATACCCCACCAGCAAGAATGCTTTTTTAACCATCTGTAAATTGCATATTATATAAAAGTGAATGCTGCAAGGAGATTCACTCCATGATGGGGCAGAGGGATTATTTTGAAATTTCAAAGGAGTTCCGTCTTATTCTTTAATTCATCTCAGTCGCTCTACAGGAGTACATGAGTGAGCACTGTAGCATATGCAATAAATAATAAAAATAGAGCGTTAGGGAATCATTTTTAAAGGCCCTGGGGGCTAGTATGTAAAAGCTTTACATACTTTATGTTTTTACATATGAGCATTTTTTTTCCCCAAAACATTGCTGCGGTTCACATTTATGTTACTGACCCGTAAAATCATCTCAGGAGACATTTTCAGGAGACCCTAGCTCCTCCTGATCTTTGACCCTGTCAACAAAAACAGAGGCACGTGTTTTCCTCTAGAAGATTAATGGTACACCTTGGGAAGTCGGGGTTCTCACAAAGCCTTTGCTCACTGCTTTGCCAGAAGAAGGAAGAATGAAAAACTTCAATGAAAAAAGAAAACAACAGACAATCCAGTGAGTCACATGCTCGTAATCTGTGAGTATTTCTTAGTCGTGTTATTCTTAACTGCAGGACTTTGCATTGTTGATCTGGATTCCTGCATGTACTATGCAATAATATAATATTTAAAGAGACCCTATAAGGGAAAGTACCAAGTGCTGGCACATAGACAATCTATACAAATAGTCACCAGTCTGTCAAAATGGATAATGCGCTCATTTCTCTACATACAAAAACCCATATTTTTAATGACTCAACAGGTATAATGCAGTCAATATAACAAGTAAATAAAGCTTAGCTAGCTAATCAGAAAGCCATGGAATATATGCTGCAGTGACATTTAATTCATCAGGCCTTAAGATGTAATAGCCCACTGATTACAGCATTTTCTTAATTAGGATGTCCTGCAAAAAAGCCTTCTTCAAAGTCACCTACTGCATTCTCACTCATTTCATTTACATCCGAGATAAATGGAGTTTACTAGAAAACCCCATGTCATGATATTCATTTCTGCAAAATGAACTTGTTAGATAACATATCAGCAAAGAGATTATTTGTGTTGCTGCTTTAGAGTTAAATTAGCCCCTGTATAATATAGTTGTTTAATATGCGCACTGACAACACATTTAGCATATCAGCTACCAAGAAATACATTTCCTAGAAAGACGGTGTTCTGCTTTTATTCAAATTCAGCTACGTTGTAAAGAGCTAACCTTCACTTCTCTTTTAATGCTAACACCTATGGCAGCAATACGAGATTAGATTTAGTTGACATGGTTCACATTTATATTATGAAATTCTCTGTCACAATTTGACTCTTGGGAATAAAAAAATCTTTAAAATGTATGTCAGCCAATCCCTTGAGCCTTCAGTTGCATTTCTTCAAAAACTTGTCTCGACCAAAATGTTACCAAAATGATGAATAGTTGTACAAGAAAACATTCTGCTTTTTATATACAACATCGCTCTGTTCAGGTTATGATTTGCAGTTGATTCTGCTGGCAGATCTTACATGACCTACTGATTCATATTACACTGTGTTGAGAGGTTTAAGCGGCCTGTCTGTGTTGTTTGTTTACTAGAATGCTTCACATCAGCGAGGGGAAAATCTTTTATTCAAACGCTGTCAAGCTTCTCAGCTGTCGTAACAGCAGTTATAAATGCCGCAACAAAGGCTGGTTAATAACACATCACATGTCATATGTCCGGGCTGGTAGACAATCGTGTTGCAAGAAACTTGCGGTCTTGTTCATGTTTGATATGTGACATAGAGTTCAGACTAGTGCCGCTGTTATCACTGTTATTTTCCAAGATCTGCATGTACAGGTTTCTTCCACATAAATATTTTGTGTTAGTATGCTGTTGGTCTTTTTAGCAACATTTCACACATCTTTGCTTTTCATTCATATCTTACGCCCAGGTTGGTTGAACAGGCAAAAGGTCTGGCTTGGCAGAATAGCACGATAACCTCAGTTTGTCTAAAGCAGCTTTTTGAGTCCTAGTCCTTGAACCCAGAAAAGACCTGGCATATCTGCCCCGCAGCCTGGACCATGGTTAGAGAACTACTGTGTTCTTTTCTGGACTGTCTGAAAAGTCTCAAAGAGGCTATGTCATTTTAAGGTCATGCTTTTTGTTATGTACACAGAATCAATGGACAAGAGTTGTCTAAATTACCTCTGGATCACACTGTGATTTACAGCAGCTCACAGGAAAATCACCCATGTCATCTCGAGGAGGGCTTTGGATGTCTTTACATTTATTTAGATAACAGATGCTCTTATCCAGAGCAACATCCAAGTGAGAAAGCAAAATCAGTCCCTGGAGCAGCTGGGAGTTAATATAGTTGCTAAAGCACCATACAGAGACATCACTCAGCCACAGGATTTTAACCGGTAACTTTCTGATCATGGGTACAGTGGCCTAACTTGCTAAGCCACACACTGCTCCAAAGCCATTGGCTTCAACCTTAACTCAAAAACTGTATTAGCCCCTGGCACCCTTCCCAAGCCCTGTGACTCCTCTACCCAGGAGCTGGATACATATTCATTATTTCATAATATTCATTTATTTTTTTATCACTTTCCAACTGATGGCTGAAAAAGACACTGCTGATATATGGTTTTATTGCTCGTTTTCATGCTATTAATATGTTTAGTGAGCTTAAACTGATTGCAAATCATTACAGTCAACAGCTGAATTATAAATAGGGATGTGCAATTCATTCACTTCAGAGGATACATGTGTGATTTTGACGTTTCCTTAAGATTCTCATTTCAGTGAAGCTGCAATGCAGTCATACCCATATCACTCTGAAAGACACTTTTCTTACTCCCGTGTTCCCTTTCGTCTCCAAAGCACGTAACGTTTCACCGTTCTGATGAGGATCAGGCCAGAAAACAGTGATATGAATGCTAACTAATCCCACAATGTCAAACCAGTTGTGGCATCTTTCACAAATAAAGTTTGAGAATAGAACGTAATTTCATTTTAATATTTTGAAAATTCCGCTCTAACACTGCTTGGAGTTCATTGTTTTAATAAGAATGGCCGAGTAATTGGGGAGTCTCTAATGCATCCCTGGGGTTTCCTTTAATTTTATTGCCTTGTACTGCCATGCTTGTTTTTGTAGGCAGAATAAATATTAGCCCCTTGTAGAAACTTTACTCAAGCTTTCAATGACGGTGTACCAATTACACTACTGAAAATGCGTATCAACACTGCACTTCATCAAAGATCTCTTTCATATATTTTCTTATACAATACAGGATCATGGGGGGGGGGCACAGGTTTCATAGGGCTCAAGACATAGGTACACCTGGATGGGAAGCGATGGCAGTCTGCTAAAGCACACACACAAACATGCAAAACGGGCAATTTAGAAAAACGAATTAATCTGACTGCAGGAAGAACCTAGAGTACTCATAGGAAACCCTGTGAGAACTGGAGTACTTAAGAGGAAACGGGAGTACTAAGAGGAAACTAGAGTATTCAGAGGAAGCCCTGAGGAAACTGGAGTACTCAGAGGAAGCCCTGAGGAAACTGGAGTACTCAGAGAAAACCCAGCAACACAGAGAAATACACAAGTGCCACAAACAGAGCAGGAAAAGGAATCATAACTCCAACCCTGGAGGTGTGTCTGTGTGTTCGCAGGACTTTTACCTCCTGATGGAGAGAATTTTGATGACTTTCATCAGAAGTCTCTTCTCTATTTCTTTGTTCTGTGCTGAACTATTTGTAATAATGCTTTCATTACATTAGATGTTTCCTTTCACAGCTATGTTTTTTGTTCAAGCAGTACAGAAAATCATATTTCAGTGACGGGTTGACTCAATGTGGTATTAATCTTGACTATAAAGCATTCCTTGGGAAAAAGAAAGATATGAGGTTTTGGCCTCAACTTCAAACGTGGCACAGGCAGAGGGTGAAGACAGGATTTAAACTACACTGAGCATTACAATCCCAATTTCCTTTTTCCTCTTGCAAAGGATCCTTTTGGAATGTGCCTAAACTCCCAAACCTCTGCTACTGAAGCCTTTGACCCAAACGAGGCAGCCATCTCTTGTGGTTTGTTAAGGAGCAGAGCTGGCCTACAGGGTTTTAGGTATACAGTCTACTGCTCTGCGGGGTCTTCTGGGCCCACAGACTATCTGGACAAAGAGATCTAAAGCTGTTGCTCTTCAATGCAGAAAGGCAGCTCTGCTCCCTGCAGCCACAATTAAGCAGTCCTCCATACTTAAGCATTGCCGAGTCCACTGCATTTTATGGAGACCAGTTCAAATTAGTTATGGTTCATTTCAGATCAACCACTACATTTCTCAATTTTAAGCACATCGATAAAAGAGAAAATTTCTGGATTGATATATGAATGGCTCCTAGATCGTAATCTGAGCTTCACCTAAGGCACAATAATAATAATAATAATAATAATAATAATAATAATAAATAATAATCTTATTTCATAAAAAGAAAACATGCACAATAATTTACATTGCTGAATATTTATTGAGCTGACGGTTTAAAATCAAGGTCATTGTTGAAAAGGTGTAATGATGATACTTTATTAATCCCCATGAGGAAATTCTCTTTTCACCTACCCCATCCTGCGGTCCCTAAGACACACAGAGTGGAGCAAGCTTAGGGCTCACAGTGAGGGACCACCCACCTACTGTAACAACCGGGCATGGCAAAAGAGGGAAAAGAAGGAGATCCAGGGAATGGCTCACAGCAAATGGAGGACTTTATTAAGAAAACAGAACACAAAAGGGGGAACCAAAAATAAAACAGGAAAAATAAGAACTAACTGAAAGTATCACACATTAACACAACTTGTTTAAAACACAACAAGGGTTTAAAACAGGGAGCTAGCCTGGGAGACAACCATAACTACAAACCTGGAGAACAACTACAATGACTGAGGAAATTAACAAAGGCAGGCACTTAAATATACAGATATCAAGGACTAACAAGGGGCAGGTGTGGGCTATAAGGAACTAGGGGCGACAAGGAGCAGATGAGGTCAATTAACAAATACAGCAGGTGAAAACACCAAGGGAAACTAAAACAAGGAAAACAGAACATAATACAACTAGGGAGCAAATACAAGAGAATGTAACTGGAACACAAACACATACTAAACCAAGAGAACATAAAAATAATAAATGTAAAAAAAAATCAACTACTTGAGGGCTGGCCTCTGCCCACACGGCAGCCCAGGGAGTAGGGACACACACTATAGACCGAGGGGCTACAAGAAAGGGGGGAGAATAAGATGCCCAGTGACACCTGCTGGCCAGATGGGGGCAAGACACATGGGACAGGGTCAGACAGGCACCAATCTTCACACCTACAGTGCCTGTGGAGCTCGGGGTTAAGGGCCTTGCTTAAGGCCTCATGGACACGTGAGTATTTTGCGAAGGCCAGGGTCATTAGCTAGTGACCTTCTGATCACAGTATAAAGGCTTAGCCCGCTGAGCTACACAATGCCCTAGGATTATGGCCTGGATAAAGAGGTTTTGCAATCAGTTCAGCTGTTGGTTTCACCTGCCATTTCACATTTAAAAAAAAAACACATCTGATTACTTGCTCTTCATAACAGAATTCTGTTCAATATGACCTGATCAATAGAAAAAAAGCTGTTGAACGTCATAAGAATAGAAAGGTTTACAAAAGGATTTCTAAAGACTTTGGCCTCCATCGGTCTACAGGCAGGCAGATAGTTTACAAACAGAGGAAATTCAGCACCATTGCTACTCTCCCTACAAGTAGCAGTGCTGTAAAGTACTCAGATAAGTTAAAAAGAATTAATGGGATACAGCTGAATCTGAATCTGAATAAGAACAATTATCAACAGGAATTGGTGTTTATAGGGGGTTACCACAAAGAAATCAAACAAACAACATTATTGCCTGTCATGTTTGCTAAAGACCATTTGGATGTTCCACAGTCTACTGGATCAGTGGACAGATGAAACAAACGTTTCTCCAGCTGTGTCTGGAGAAAACAAAACACTGCATGCCAACACCAAAACCTCATCCCAACTGTGAAGCAGGGTGGAGGGCTGCTTTACTGCCTCAGGGTCTGGACGGCTTACAGTCATTGAGAGACCAGTGAATTCCAAATTCTACCAGGAAACTGTGCTGCAGAATGACAGAGTATTTCTCTGTGATGTAAAACTGAAAAAGTCAGGTAATGCTACATGAAATAGACCCAAAACACTGGAGTAAATCAAGAACTTTGTGGGACACACAGAAGAAATTTCATATTTGACAATGACCATGTCACAGCCCTGACCTCAGTGCCATTGAAATGCTGCGACATACTCTAAAGCAGGCTGTTGAAAGAAGACACCCTCAAAAAAATTTATGAAATGAAAGAGGTTTGTACAGAGAAATGGGCCAAATTCCCTAACTGCTGAGCTGGTCTAATCGATAGCTACAGAAAGCATTTGTTGAGTGTATTTCCGAGAAAGAACATTCCACTACATAAAAAGCCTAAATATAAGAATTACTCTAACTTTTCCGTCAATGACCATGATTGTTTAAACATTTGATCAATGTGATATGGTGATGTAAAATGCTGTGTGTGCTGTTTGTTAAATGTGTCTTTATTATAAAAAATATTACATGATCAGATTTAACTTTAGATGCAATCTGGTTTAGGTCAATTTAGATCAGAAATACAGATAATTCCAATGCGTTCTCACAATCACCCACTCATCCATGTTCTATAACCTCACAATATATTGCTTATGACATACAGAAGTGAAATTCATTGTAATATGAAACAATGTACACAATTCTGACAGTTGAAAAGCATTTTTCTTAGATATGTGCTTGTTGGTAATCAGTGATATTTAAAAATCATATATATAATCACATATATAATCATTTATCACACAGTTTATATATTCCTATCATTGTGGTATCTCTCTGTTCATTCAGTCCCTAACCCTAGCCCACCCCTAATCCTAACCCAAAGTAACCAAACAAAATACTATTTTAATTTTTTGATTGCATTCACAGATTTTTATAAAATTGAGGTTTTTATTATGGGGACCTGAAAAATATCCCAACAAGCTAAAAAGTAACAAGTTTTACCACATTGTGGGAACATTTTGGTTTAGGGTCACCATAACCCTGTACTGGTTACGGGAAATGTATGGATGAATATAATATATATACTGTGACAGGGTTACACAGAGGGCCTGGCTATGGAACACAGGGCAGAGGAATAAGCTGGTGAAAGATGGGTGGATGGATATATATAAATAGATATATTAATATCATAAATTATCCAAAGCAGAAATTTAGTATCCAGCTTTTTTTGCTTCACTGTCATTTTTATATAAGGCAACAAATAACTTTGTATAGCTGTATATTTTCTGAAGCAGGTTAAATGCTTTCCTGGGAGTAATACATCAGAGTCCCTCACAGAACATGAATCAATAACCTTCAGGTTAGGAGTCCGTGGTGCTACCCATTATGCTGCAGGGATTCCAAATCCACTTCATTTTCCATACATAAAATCAAGAACCATCTGGAATATACATGTGAAGGTTTTTCTAGCATAATGAAACCGGTAAAAAAAAAAACTCAGGAAGCAAAATGGACATGTGACTCAAGCAAAAAATTAAAAGAAATGCACAAAAACAAAATATGACTGTACGAAAATGAAATTAACAGTTAACGCAAACAAAACAGTACAACATAACAACTGTGTTTTCTTCAAATCAGTATGAATGCCATATAAAATGATCCATATAACCTCAATGATGAAATTACACCCTTCTTATTTATTGAGGTCTTGCCCTTTGAAGGTAGGAAGTTGTTAAGGCTATTAAAGTACAGTTCAGAGCAGATGTATCCAAGCTATTCCCGTCATCGTTGTAGGTTATCTGTTTGGGGTCGTTGGCAAAGACTGTGGGAGTCGGGCATACGGCAGCGCGAACACCACTGAGTACTGAGAGAAATTTGGAACCCAAGGAGAGACGAATACCAGGTGCGTTTCCTGAAGCCTTCTTAACGCTAAGTAAGTTCTATCTAAAGTTGTAACTTAACATTTTGCTGTGGTTCCCGAAACGTTCTTAGTTAAGTATGTCTTCTGTAAGAAATACTTTCATAAGGCTGGTCTGAGCCTCTCTTGGCTG
>JAAGVU020000045.1:20365406-20389731 GCA_011763525.2 Mormyrus iriodes
CGGGAATAATCAATTCTCCAGCCATCGATGTCAACCAATCAGGTGCTCTGGCGCCTATTAAGGTCGCTCTTAAGAAGGGAAGGGAGCGTTGGGACCTCTTAAGGGATTGTTCTGGAAACGCACATAGAAAAGTAAACACCTTTCGTAAGCTATACGTTTCAAGTCTTCATAAGTTACTAACAGACACTGTTATCAGGAAACCCGGCCCCAGACGAAACTGGCCAGGCCACGTGTAATTGACAGTATACCAGCCTTGTAAACTGAGAGGATAAGCCTGCAGCAGTACACATTAATTTATGCTGAGACTTCATTTCCATAAAATTCCAAAAGCTTTTGTTATACACACTGATGTGCAGTAGATTGCAGTAGATCTTACAGTACTCACATGATACCATAAGAACTTCTTTTGGTTTTGAAATGCATTAACTGATTACTGCTATTACTGAAAGCAGAGGCACATTAACATGGTCAGAGGCTATTTAAGTTGTCTGAGTCCCCTCTACTATTTCCTACAATGGTGTAGCTGTCAACCAGTGGGGGGAAGGGTGCAATGGTAAAAGTTGTAGACAAGAGAGGCAGGATGCTTAAAATGTTATTAAGAAGGTTAGTTGAGACCCCTTTTTAGTGGAGGCCCCAGGCTTCTGCCCGGGTAAGCCCCTGCATTAAAGCAGTCAAGACCTAAAGTTATTGCTGATTATAAAAGCTTCGGAAGGTTTATACAGTTCCACTGGATTTTCATTGAAGCTATTTTGTAATTTGATCAGAACATGGAGGATAATATAAGAAAGCTAACATAAGCAAGACGCATTGTGATCCGATCACTCAAACCACTTGCCGGGGTGGCCTGGGAAGCTTTCGACCACATATCCTTTGTAGTGTAAATGCTAATGCGTCCTGATGCATCCCCAACAAAGACATCACAGTAACTGCATGTGGGGCCATTTGACTTTCTAGCGGAAGTGACGTAGGCAGTAGTGAAATCTGAACACAAGTGGTCAGCTGGACATCTTGCAGACACATGACAGACACAAGTTTAAACAGTGATGTGTTTCGGCTGTCCATTGGTGATCCGTTCACCCAAGACACATTTGAAAATCAAGTGTAAATCTGGCCAATGTGTACTTTGGCATTTTGTTATCTGCCAAGTTACTTGTAACTTAATCAGCATGCAGAGATCAAATACGTTATACGGTTCATATACAATGGCAGAAATCTGGTTATAACATAGGGACCCAATAGGAAGGTGTAACAGTAATCACGGTAAATCTACAGAATTTCCGATATGGCATATTACAGTTAGCCACACTGTATTGATTTTGGCAAAAAAGTAGCTGTTTCCCTTGAGGAAATGAGTGAAAAGGGCAAACATTAACACTGTTCTCTTGAAAGGTGTCAGGTATTTCTTTAAAGTAATAACGGCAGTTATCAGTTAGAACACCACCCTGTGAAAGTTCCATTCATTCCTTCCAAATTCCTTCCAAATGCTTATCCGGTAACACTTTACTTCAGGGGGCACAAATACTTAGTAGCAGCTTGTTTACTACTGAAATACAAATCATGAACAAATATAGTAGCTACTTGAGATAGATGCGTCACATATTATTAACGATGAAAGAACATGACATCAGCGTTTCACTTGTGTTATTCAATATTTGTTCCTTCAGTAGCTCCCAAAGGTTTACAGAATTAACAGACATAGTAACTAATGCTTAGGATATAAGTTGCATCATGATTCATTAATGATAAATATGAGATCAGTATTTAACTTGTGTTTTGACTAGCTCCTTCAGTAGTTCACAGGGTTTAAAGAAATTACAGATATGGTAACAAATATAACAACTGCTTGAGATGAAAGATGTGTTACGATTCATTAATGAGATCAGTATGTGTGTAAGTTTTACCACTTGTCCTGGTCACGGTCCCCGGGGGCCCTGGAGCCCATCACAGCCAGCGTAGGGTACAAGGCTGGGGTACATCCTGGATTTAGAACACTCACATATTACAGGAAGGGGACAGGGAGGACATCTACTCCCCAATATTTATTTTGGATTCATTCACCCCCTTCCCCATAAATAGACCTTTGTATTTCTGATTAAATTTAGTCCCTCTCAATATTATTCCCTCTTCTACACTGTTCACTACACTCAATTTAGAAGACAATAATTATCCTGAATGCATGTTTCTAGTCTGCAGCAGAGAACCAGAGCATCAGGAAGCAGACACACAGCACCGAGAGAACATGCTAACTCCACACAGTGCAGAAGAGGGACTTTGAAGACCCTGGAGGAGTGAGGCACAAAGTCCCTCTGCAGCCCTAATTAAAATTTTGAATATATAATATAATGAAAGTTACTTGAAGTAGTTTATATTGTCTAGGGTACAGAAGTAGTGATAATGTCCGGGGGAGAGGGCTTTTTAACAACAGCGGGTATAACTCCACAGTGAAGAGGCTAATATGCATATTTATTCCTTTTGACCGTTTTAGACAACACTGCGTATTTGTTGATGTGAAGCCACGTATGACTCCTGTGTTTTATACCTCTCACGTTTGCCTCACGGGTCAGGACTGGCGCTTTGCGGATCGTGTTTATCCCTCCACGGCAGCAGATGGGTAAGGACGTATTTTCATCTTTTTCTCACACGCCGACAATCGGCAAGGGAGCTCCTTATTACATTTTAGGTATTTAGCCGCCAAACCACGCCAGACGCACGCTAGTTACTACCCCTTGATCTCGAAGTCACCGAAGTCTTCTTTTCTATTTATACAAGCACCCCGACTTGTAACTATACACTCGAGTCACCGCTTGCTTTTAAATACTAATTTAAAAATGAACATCAGGGACGCATCTACATGTGTCGCATGGTTATATACACCTAAAACTCCGTCTTTTCTGAATATTTGTGTTTTATTGACCTACTTCTATATTTTCGTGTCAAGCAGCTTACTAGTTTAATGAAATCATGATGAGTAGTCGCTAGATCGAAGGCATTTAAAAACCACAGAAAGCTATAAACGTGTGATTTCAGCGTGTGCTTCTTCCACGCTGAGAGGTGCGCTCATTAGCCCCATTTATTCGGCAGCTGCAAGGGGGCGTTTCAGCATTTTGCCTCTCCAATCCACGTGGATGCAAGAGGGATATTAAAAGCAAAGGTTGCTCAGCGTGTTACACCTCACATTATCACGGTAAAGCTGCCTGGACCTTACTGTTTCATTATGGACACATTATAAGCACTGATCGTAACGTACATCTGCGACTGGGGCGTGTTTTCTGGAAGAGGAAACCTACGACAGTCACTAAGGAGTACGAGGAGGTGTCTTGTCTGTGGGTTTAGGCAGCATCAGAAATGGAAATTTGAACAGAGGATGGAATGAATAAAACTCGTGGCGTTTTTCTTTTTTTGTGCCGGGAGTTGATCGTAAGTACACAAGGCATACAACGTCGCAGTGAGTTTCGCTGTGTGTGGTATTCTGTGAACTCTGTAGTTATTTAGGAAGCGATAAAAATTGTTGTGCATATTCTAATAGTTTACAGTTTTAACACATGCATATAAAATAGTGGTAAAGATGTTGACCAGTTCAACTTAGTTAACGCGTGAAACGGCAGATTTCTACTCCACAGGAACTGCAAACTCTAACATGCACCGTACTCCTCACTGCAGTCCGGGGGAGTGATATTAAATTGGGCATGTTATTTATTAGGTGCATGATTGCATATCTAATAAACCTTGCAAGGCATCTAGTCGGGTTGATTACGATGAGTCAAAATAACTTACTTAGTTAAAAATAGTTATCCGCATGAACTCTTTTCACATTTCATTTGAAATTCCTTGTAATAAATTCATTCGCCCTCAAAAGCATTTGCCATGCTAGACAATAAACATTCAAGAAGTAAAGTAATTCTATAGTTCAATTTTTTTCGTTTACTGCATTGACTAAATATTTCCATAGACAGTACAGAAGCGTTGTGATGTGCGTGTGTAAGGCTTCGTCGATCGTAGACAGAATTTATTTCTCTGGAGTACATATACTTCTTTAACTGAAATGCATAGGGTATGACATTCATAACATGAAATTATCAAGGTTGCAACAGAAACAAACAATTACTTAAGTAGAATTTAAAGGCAGATTGTACTAAGTACATTTTAATAATAGGCCTGTATATATATGAAATCTGCTTGTTGCTTATCTAAAATCTAAAGTATGTTGTTACTAAAGTGTAAATAATTCAGACTTAATTTTAATGCGGAGTGCTTTATAAGCCACGAATATAGTGTAAAAAAGTATTTTTGCTGGAACAGCGCAGGACATAGCAAGTAACTCATTTGCTTTTCTCTGTAATCCTTGACTGCTTGTCTTAAAAAAGTACTGTTGTACCTTTTCTGAAATGCTTCTATCTTTAGGGAATAAAAAGGTATCTGTACGGTGACCGTTTTGACGACATTTATGTTAATAAGTTTTTTGTCAGTGGCAGTTATAAAAACTAAAATTAAACATTTGACATACACGCAATGCTGTGGCAATAGCACGACGTTCTTCTTCTGTTATTATTATTATTATTATTTATTATTAATAATAATAACAACGGCAATGATAATTTATCAATAATAATAATAATTATTATTATTATTATTATTATTATTATTATTATACACCTAGTGATTCTCAAATGAATTGAAAATCATTGCAGTGCTCCTTTGGAGGCTCTTAACTTTTATCTCCATCTAGTGGAGAAATGCTATTTATTCCTTCACATCACTTCCCAGGAAGCTGGGAACCAATATAAAATGAGAATCATTTCATGCGGACTAATATCTCACTCCATTTTACCTACATGCATCAAAGGGAGTGATTGATTTACCTGCAGCATGCCAGTGCACAGCTAGTTAAATTCATGCATCCCAACAAGCTGAGATCATCAAGGTTAGCCCCTCACAGAACTTTGGTTAGGGATGGAAACATGACATTTCCTGCGTTTTGTTGAACAACAGGGCCGAATGGAGAGGGATCTTTATACTTGAGATGGATAGATAGATAGATAGATAGATAGATTATTTGCAAAAATATGTAACATATGAATAGCACATGCATATTAATATGTTATATATATGCAAACATAAACAATTACATTGAATGGGACAGAGTGTGTGGTTGTTCGGTTTGTGCTGTAGGTTGTGTGCCAGCTCAGGTGTTGCAGGTTTGAGAGGTGGCAACTATTTTTGTGGAAAATTTGGTTTGTAGTGGTGGCACAGTGGTTAACACTGTTGCCTCACACCTATGGGATCAGTGTTCCAGGCTCCGTGTGTGGATTTTCTGTGGACTTAACAAAATTGTCCATAGGTCTGCATGTGTCAGTGAATGGGGTGTGAATGTGCCCTGCGATGGGTTGGTGCCCATGCTGGGTTGTTCCCTGCCTTGTGTCCATAGCCTCCAGGATAGGCTCCGCACCCCCGGTGACACTGAATAGGACAAACTGTTACAGAAAATGGATGGAGGGACTTGGTTTTGTGCCTGGTTCACCATCACCAGTAACTATGATTTTTGTCCAGACCCATTCATATAAAAGATGCATGCATTAAAGGATGCTGAGAGGTCAAAAGCTAGTATTGGTGTTTTCTAGACTACACTGCCTCGGCAAGAGAGTACGAGAGGTTTCTGTACAAAAAAAAACTGTGGATGGCACATGGGCTTTTAGCAACCTCCCTAATTGTGCTATTAATGGAGGGGCAAATTAAAGGTGGGGACACGGTCTGGCCGGAATGTACGTGTGCTCAGTGTCGGTGAGCTTGAGCTTGAACACTGATCCCGGAGGAGAACCCTGCTGCAGTGTCTGTGAAGAGCCGGGACACAGCCTCCCTGTGTCACCTGAGTAGCCAATTGCAAGAGAGACAGGATCCAAACCACAATGAGTGTCTACCGTCAGGGTGCCACTATATCTTGCAGCGTGAACAGAAGGCTCTTGTGATTGTCTGTGCCAGAGGCAACTGCAAGGATGACTAAAGGAGGGCCACCACAGGATCGGCAGCTTTGCCTGGGTGAAGAGCGCTCAAGGGATAAAGCAGGATTGTCTTTGTGGAATTAGTCACCCTGGTTTACGAAGGAGGTTCTTTTTATGATGTTTTTTTTGAGAAGGGCAGATTACTAGGGCCACAATAAACCCATGTAAAACAGAGAGGAGATAAACAGTAATAATTATGTTCAACTGATGGTTCTAGAGACTGTTTACCAAAGACATTTATAAAGGTAGTATATAGTTTTAAATAGAATATTTTCACTAGATGTAAATTATACCCCCTGCATAAATGCAGGATCATTATGTCTGTTTCCAAATAGCCAACTAAGGATGTGAAATGTTATGTTTGTAAAGGCTGGGAATGACA
The DNA here is from genome assembly GCA_011763525.2 of Mormyrus iriodes. Taxonomy (NCBI): domain Eukaryota; kingdom Metazoa; phylum Chordata; class Actinopteri; order Osteoglossiformes; family Mormyridae; genus Mormyrus; species Mormyrus iriodes. The sequence goes on from JAAGVU020000045.1 coordinate 20,371,785, forward strand.
CAGGTGTCTTTCCTAAATTACAAAATGTCGCACTGTTTCATCCCAGTCTAAGGTCAGGCGCAAGAAAAAGTGGAGTCTGACCACTACTATGTGTGTGCTAGTGATTTTATTGGCAGAAGGAATAACTTCAGGAACCGACTAGGCCAAAATAACAAACAAAACACCTCTAACTAGAGAAAAAGGTACTCCTTTACCTAACCCAAATAAAAAGAAAATAAAAGCGCACCAAAAATTACCCATCTCCCTGACTAGCTACACACAGAGAGCACAATATTTACAGATATTTACAGGCTATTTACAAAACAAAAATCCAAAGTAACCAAATCCAAGAAGGGCTAATCAACATCAATGGTTGAACCACAACAGGGGTCAAGCATAATGAATATCAGCAACACAACAAGTACAAAGCAAATTCCAAAGCGATGGCCTGCTGTTCTTGTCTGGACAGGTTTTATAAAGTCGTAACACCCCTACACTTAAGAGGAAGAACTAGACCCAGTGTACACTTTGAAGTATTGAAGGGCCAGTATCCATGCAATAACTTATCTTTTTTGCAAAGACATGGGTGCCATAAATAGGTTTTATACAGGAGTCACAAAGTAATTCAGCTTCAGAATGTTCCGGATTGGGGAGGGTGTGGGCAGTCTCTATATTTCTACTTACGCCTGTATACGTTATGGGTTTTAAAATCAAGAAAAGAAATGTTTCATGAAAGCACCATTAACTCATTAAGTCAGAAGGAGGTTTTTGGGGCCGGAAAGATAACTATGCTTTTATTTGCTGATTTTATTTGTCTGTATTTTGTGATGGAGATGCTGCAAATTCTCTATAATCAATTAATTGAAAATGGCGTCATTATATTGCTGTTTTACAGTCACATCTGATTAAGTATTTTGCATTTTATCAGGGTTTTCTAAGCAAATGCCTTGTGGAATATGGTCTTGGTTAATGTTTGTGGGACTGCTTTAGAGGTTTAATGGCTTGTTTATTTGTTTTTCCGTAGTTTCTGTGAGGTTTTAAAGTTGGCTAGAAGCTGACTCTTCTGTCTTTTATTGTTTTTTTTTTTCCTCACCCTTGATAATGTTCAATCAGTGATGGAGCATTTTGTCTAAATAACATTTCCATCCATATAACCCCTTTTACAGAAATAATTGTTAGGAACTGCTTATTTGATTATTCTTTGCAAAGTTTTTTATTCAGAATTAGTTATTTGGGATGATTTTTAGCATATGCTGGAAATAATTATCCTAAAGTGTTTTATTTTTTAAGGCATTCATGCCTAAATAATTTCAAACAGGTGACATTCGGTCAACATAATAAGAGCAAAGACGGCACCTACGGTCTCTTACTCGCTTTCCCTTTGGCTCTAAACAAGCTGATAATTTGCACAAGGACGACTGGAAATAATGGTCAGGGTCACAACCAGAAGTTCATTCAAAGAATCGCATGAAAGAGGGAATTTATTGTTTGACAAGCAGCTGTTTTCATCCAAAGCACACTACAGTGTCACCTGATACACAGGCAAATGAGACTTAGCACATCTGCAACCACAACTTGAATGGTTATCTTTCTGAAAGATAAACAGGGAAGTAAAGAGAACACTGCTGTTAAAAGCAAAACAGACTGCTTTAGTGTGTTCAATGGCGTAGCTGTCAGGGACTCTGAAATGATCACTTTATTTTATCCTCATTCTGGTAGAAATTCTCTATGAGCAACATTAAATGGAAACACGTGAAGTAACATACAAATATGTTATGCTTATATATTTACTGATGAGCCAAAACATTATGGCCACCCCCACATGACGTGAATACGGTTGGCTGTCTTGTAACAGCAGTGTATGTCAATGGCTGGGATATATTACATGGTGGGTCAACATTTGGTACTTGTGGTCACCATATTAAATGCAGAAGTCATGTGCAGGGTTAAAGACCTGAATGACTTTGATAAGGGCCAGATTGTTATGGCCAGACAATGGGTTAGTGTATCTGGCAAACCGCAATGCTCGTAGGGTGCTCACAGTCAGCCGTCCTGAGTAGTCTACCTACCTATCTACCCGAGGAGGGGAGAAACGGGAACCACCAACAGGCTGTTGGGTGTCCAAGACTCGTCGATATGAGATGTGAATGACGGCTGTCCCATCAGGTACAAACCAACAGAAGGATTACTGTGGCACAAATAGCAGGTCATTTTAGTGATGGCTATGGGATTAATATATCATAACACACACATCGAGCTCTGCTGCGTAAAGGTCTGCGTAGCTGCCGATTGGACTTGTCGGTCCGAGGCATCCCACAGATGCTCAACACATAGCCTAATGTTGGGGGATAACCCTCATTTACATCCTACACTGATGAATCTTGGCCATCCAACATTCTGTCAGCAGTTCATGGGTTTTCCCTGCTCAGACTACTCTAAGATGGTACTCACCACACCAGACCACAAGCACCCCACAAGCCTCGCTGTTTTGGAGATGCTCTGACCCAGTCATCTGGCCATATCGATTTGGCCCTCGTCAGTGACACTTAGATCTCTACCCCTGCCCATTTCTGCTGCATTCAGCATGTCGACCATGAGTTCCAAATGTTGTCTTACCATGTAAAATATTCCAGTTGCACCATTCTTACAACATTGTCAACATGGCATAATGTTTTGGCCCATCGGTGTATATGCATCATTAATTTGAAATGTGTAATTTTGTTCATTATTGTAAACTTTATTAAATTTAAATGTATATATAATCCTTTTTTAATCATTTTTAAAGAGACTTGTCTCGTGTCATCTTTTGTCTTTCATATATTACAGTAAGTTATATAAGCTTATATAAATTTGGTTACTTTACGTTGGTAGTTCAGTAGTAGTGTTAAACCAGAGGGTAGGAAGATAAGCCACGTATGTGTTCATTTGATTAAAAAATTAATAGAATAAGGGAGAACAAGTTGGATAAAGAATGTTCCACAAGAAAAAAAAGGTTTTAGAGTTAATTTAAAAAACTAATTTGAACTAATTAGAATATGTAACCCTTAAAGTTAGATTGTTAGAATGCACAAGTGTCATGTAGTGAACGTAAAATTTTGTTACCCTTTCACGCCATGTTAACCTCCCTGACCACGTTTATTCAGCTCTTTAAAAGCAGTGTTCCCATTATTATGTCTGCCCAATATAAGTGTGTGCGGTCGAGCTATTAAAGCCCAAACAGATTGTATTAGGGACGCGAAGTGAAAGGGGGATGAAACGAATCGCGATGATAATATTGTCTGATGGTAATGATGTGCCATCTATGAACAGCGCCGGAGTAGAAGTGCGTACAGGAGCAGAAAGTGTGCTCTGCGCCAGTGTATCTTGCTTTTATGTTGTTCTTCAAGATATAAATATAGACTAGTGTAATATCTAGGTTGCAGCTAAATTTAGTTTCACAAGTAGCAAGGCAGCCAACGCTGTCATGATTGCAGAATCCACGTTGAAGTTCAAGGGAAAATTAAGGACCAATTAATACTAAATATGTGTTTTCTCCAGATAATGTCGCTAGAAGACTGCATCGAAACTGTAAGACTACTCTTGTAAGTTACCCGGATAAAAATCAAATTAATTCTACAATGAATATTAATTGCATAACTGCAATTAAAACTCGCTGCAACTTGGAGATATAATCGACTATGATTAGAAGATATAGTACTAATCGTAGATAATGTAAAGCCTGTATGTTATGTGTAATATTTGAACAGGAGAGGTTTAAAAAATTGAAAATTAAACGTTCACTAAAACAGTATATACGTTACGAAAAATTAGTTAAAAGCACTCTGAGACGATTTTTTTTTTTTTTTGCTTTGTATGTACAGGTTTATGGGTTTTAGATTTTAAAAGAAATTTTGCTGTGTGGCCCCGAAATGCGTGTTGTGAAGGTTTCGGATGAAATGTGTAAAATGTATAATATAAACGGTATCCTTAGCATCGACCGTAACAGTGTGTTTCCAGCAACAGCCGATAACAACATATTAATAACAGATAACTATATTAATAAAATTCATAAGGATTAAAATGCTTACTCCGACTTGTGTGTATATATAAATACATATGTATGTACATTGTTAGTGTCCAGTCATATTTGTTATTCAACAAGTACTTTAGTTTCTCCAAAGCTTTAAGGGTATGTTTTTTTTACGGCACTTTAATTGTTTTGTTCTGTATTGCGTAGCATTCATTGTATTGATATCTTATTAATATCATGCTGATCTTTGGTTTTCCCCACTCAAATCTAAATTAAAACCAGTTTCTCAAATGGAACATCATTGCACAGCTTCTTAATAATCGCCACCTAGTGGAGACTTGCTGTATATTCAGTCAGAGACTTCCCCAATCAACAGAAATGCTCGCTTCAGATTTTGTACTATAGCCATAACGGTAGTGTTTGAGTAGATGTTTCCCTTGAAATTGGTTCACTGGGTAACACTGGTGTCGCAACTGCAGGGTGGAGGGTTTGAATCCCACTTACAGCTGTGTGTGTGGAGTTTGCGTAGGTCTTTGGATACTTTGGTGTAGTCCTGCAGACAAGGGGTGGTTCTGAATTGCCTGCAGTGTGTGAACCACTGTATCAAAGGTGTCCCCTGCCTGGTGCCCTGGGCTTACTGGTATGGGCTCCAGTGTACCGCACGACTGGCAGATCATGGGTTTTCGATTATCAGATCACTCTCAATAGGTACAGACCACAAGCACCCCACAAGCCTCGCTCTTTTGGAGATGCTCTGACCCAGTCATCTGGCCATAATAATTTAGCCCTCATCAGTGTCACTTAGATCTTTACCCCTGCATTCAGCATGTCGACCATGAGTTCCAAATGTCGTCTTACCATGTAATATGTTCCAGACGCCCTGTTCTTACGTTGTCTACTGTATTTGCTTCACCTCTGAGACCCTCAAACAGTGCAGGGTTCTGCTCTCTTGATAAGGGGAAAAAGCTGGACCATCTGGGGGTCCCTGAGGTCCGGGTTGAAAAACACCGGGCTGGAGGATAGTTGGCTATTTTTTTAAATATAAAAATAATCAGATTTTACTGTTACTGTGAGCGACTGGCATACCAACTAAGGGGCCCCCTGTCTGGTGTAATTTCGGCTTCCAGGCTAAGTATATAATAGGAATGTGTGCCTGACTTGCCGTGCTCCCTAAGAAGAAGAAGCACAACATCAGTGCAGGCACAGGATCAAAGCCTTCGTATAAGAGTTATGTTAAAATAATCATATAGTAAAAACCATATACTAGTTTGGTGGGAAGATACAATACCAGTCAAAACTTTGGACACACCTACTCATAGAAAGGTCTATTTGTACTATTCTCTACATTTTACAATAATTAAAAAGACGTCAAAACTTGTGGCAGTGCGGCATGGTGCAGACAGGAAAAAGAGTGGACAGTTCACTTGCAAAAGGGGTTTATTAATAAAAACTGAACGCAAGGGGAAAACCAGAAATTAAAGGGAACACAAGGGGTAAAAACCGAAACAAGTAATACAAGAGACTAACTAAATTAATCACAAAGAAAACGAAAACTAATCAGGGAACTGGCGCAAGACTAGGGAACAGGCCGCACTACAAACAGGCAGTAACATGACAAAGTAGCATGAACACAAAAGCAGAGAACTAGGAACTCAAGCAAACACTGAAACCAGAAACCAGATAGACTACGTTAAGATATTAACAAGGGATCTAAAACAAACATGACTAGAAGTGTACCGGACACAAGCATGGCAAGCCTAAGACAGGGAAACAAATAGAAAATTACCCAGGGAAACAGAAAACCAGCAAATGCAAAATAACTGTTTGAGCCTATAACCAGAGGGGTAACCATCTGAGCCACACACTAAACACAGTGAGCTATACGGCAGTCCAGAGAACAAGGAAAACCCACTAGGGATTTAGTATGAAGACAGAGGGAACAGGATAGCCAGCAACGCTTGCTGGCCAAACAGGGACAAATTACTTGGGACGGGCAGTGACCCTGACAAAAACTATAAAATGACATATATGAAATTATGCACTGACCAAAATATTATTAAACAAAAAAATAATTTATTTTAGAATAATTTGTTGTGAGGGGGTAGCTCTGTGGGTTTGCACTCAGAAGGTTGCCAGTTCAAATCCTTGGTTCGGAGGAGCGATCCCGCCACTGGGCCCCTGAGCAAGGCCCCTAACGCCAATTGCTCCAGAAACTGGCTGACCCTGCTTTCTCCTCTACGCCAGTTTCATGATGTGGCCCCCTGGGATACTTTTGTCCTGAAGGAGGTCCCACATTTGCTGAGCTCTCATTGGCTGCTTTTGCTTCACTCTCTGGTCAAACTCCTCCAAATCCATTTCTACTCTGTTTAGGTCAGGTGGCCAGGTCATGTGATGCGACACTATCACTCTCCTTGGTAGGCAGCTTGGCGTATCCAAACTTTTGACTAGTACTGTACATAGATATATGTTTAAAACTGCCAAGTCAAAATTTACTTAAAATTAATTGTATCCTAATGGTGATCACATAGTAGTACATCTAAAGCATAAATGATACTTCTTAATTTTCTGTTGTCAATGTACTGGTTTTACGCATCCACACCTGCATACAGAGTAGTTACAGTGAAACTTTAATATTTAATATTTAGCCCGCAATAATATTTAGCTATAAATGTGCTGATGAAAACTTGATAGTGGTGTACAAATACAATGAACAACAATGAAATGTGCGGATAGCTAAGGACGATTTTCTTATTTTAACATCGCATTTATTTAGCAGTGAAATATCTGTCCTGGTAAGTCTGCGTCTGGTCAGTAAGTGTTCGTTAACTTCCTTATTCACAGTTACGTTCAGGGTGTTTGTTAAAGAACTAAGGAGTTTCAGTCGCGGTATTAGCAATTAACACCTCTGTTCAGGTGGACTTCCCTTGTGATCTTGGTCTGTGTAGGCCATTCCCTTTCCCTTTGGGCCACTTGTGACCCCAGAACTTGGCAGTTAAGTATATCGGAGTGTTATCCCAGTAGATGGGCAAGCATCTGCACTGACAGGAGTCTGTGTCTGCTAAATAAGTGTCTGTTAGTAGTTAGCTTCAATTTTATTTTGATAATGGTGACAATACAGGTTATTCAATAATTCTAGTAAGAAAATGGCAGGACAGTCTAGTTCCAGATATATGTAGAGTGGCATTCAAGCAGTTATATTTTATTGTCTCTTCCAAGGTTATGTTTTAGGAATATTTCCTTGGCTCCTAGCTTGATCTTCGATGTTCATAAGACATTCTGGTGTCTGCTCACCCTCATAATTGCTTTATTAAAGTAATTTTGTGGGTAGTAAGTCAATTTCTGTGGCCCTTGAGGATTGTAGTTGAAGACTGTAATAAGGCAATTATTATCTAGAACCTTTAACTGAAGTGATGAAGCCAAAGGGATGCTGTAGAATGTTTATCCAGTAAGTTTCTGTTTTATAAGACAAAATAATGTTAATTGATTTAATATTAAAATGCAAAATAATATGAATATCAATATGCATTTTTGACAGTATGATGTTTCCATTAAAAAGAGGAGGGATCTTTCAAAGAAGTGAGACCAAGTCACTTGTGGCTTGTGGCCCAGTGGTTTCTTCTCAGTGCGCTGCTTTCCCCTCACAGTTAAAATGTATGTAGTTAGGCTAATTGGCTTTTCTAAATTGCCCACATATATTTGTGTTTGCTTGGTGATGGCCTGGCATCCCATCCAGGGATAGCTCTGCCTTATAATCTTTGCTGCATGGAATAAACCTTATCAGTTCAAAGCTCCTGGAAGTATTAGCAATTGGGAGAATGATGGATAGGTGGTATTATTACATAATTATAGATCCTAACTTTATGCTGACTGTCAGCACCTTAGCATATTGCTAACATCATGTTAGCCAGTAATGCTGTCATGCATTGTGGTGGTAGTTTTGATACAAGTTGTTTGTATTTAATTTTTTGGGATATGTGAAACAAGTCATCCTGAAAGCCAAACAAGAAAAATTATAACCAGGAACTAGTGATCCTTGTTTCACAAGTAAGTGCTAAAATGTCTAATTTTGTATTTATTTATTTTTTGCTGTCTTTAAATTAGGTTTTTGTCAACCAAAGAAAAATGGTCCCCGTTTCTGTGACCTGATTTACAAGAACAACTTGACTGTCAAAGATTGTTTGCAGTTATCTGTCAGGATGAAGATCAGCGTGTCAGACTAGAGCTGGCCGTGGCAGTTACATTAGCTGCCTTTATTTATGGTCAGTTCAATACCACTAAAATTGTGTATAATCTACAGTTTGTTAGTCTTTTGCTATCTGTATTCCCACATTATTTTTTATTCCCGAGGCACTCATTTTCATCCTAATAAGAGAAAATCTGATTAAACAAACTCTTTTTTTGAGCACATTAATTTATCTTTCAGTGTCTGTGTCAGAAAATGTTAGAAATGTTATTGTCTGAAATGTGCAGGCATCGGCTTTTTCCAGATTTAATAGTGGAAGTGAAATGTGCCCCAATCAAGACTCACAGGTAGTCAGGAGACAGGAACAGCTTACAGAACCATTTTTTCAAACTACTCTCAGGCACTTATTGTACAAGTGAAGAGAATTCAACTTGCCAGAAGTGGTTGCCCAACAAAGATCATGTATAATACTTCAGGAGGCCGGTATGAACCTCAGGGTAATGGCTATAGATCTGCAGGCCTTTGCTACTGAATGTTAATGTGCTTCATTTGTACAGTCCTCTCAGTTCTCAGTCATCAGTGAACGTGACCAAGGATATGGGGGAACAATGATGTTGGTCTTTCTCTGGTTTGATATCACAGCACAAAGTAAACCAGGATGACAGTTTTACTTTGCTATGTGTTTGATCACATACCCAACTTCTGGGAATGACCACAGAAACATTGCCGTATACTTGGTAAATATGCACTTAGTTATATTGTTTTAAGTCAACTTTTCCTTGTTTGGGCAGTAAAAATGTGCAGTCCCTGCGTCAATATTACACCGAGGGATTTATTTTCAATTGTGTTAAATGTAATCTCTTGAATCTGTGACGTCTGTTGTCGTTAATGTTTGAAACCTTGGCAAGTTAAGGTCTTCATGTGACCCATTTAGCATGTTTGAAGCCACAGACTGTATATATGAACAACAGCAAAAAGATATGCATGGAAAAAGTATATATAAATTCTATAGTGTTCATAATATAACCTGTCTAATTCTAAATTTCTTCTCATTTTAGTTTGGAATGATTAACTGTCTGTCCATCTATCCATCGTTTAACAGGTTATCGCTGTTAGCTTCATGGGTATAGCGGTAAATAAGTAGTCCAATTAATACAAATGATACATATTTCCATTTTTTCATGAATGCCTCTTAAAGTAAGACCTTTCATTGTGTAGTGTTTAGCAATATTTTAGCGCAGAACTCTGTTTAAGGTGAAATCTTCTGGTTAATTTGAATAAGCAACCTTTTTTTATTTTGGAATTATTTTTCCAGCGAGCTAATGAGAGTCAACACTTTGACTGAACCCATGCCTGGGTTTTAATGGTGTGTGTTCAGACATTTGTGTGTCTGCATGGTCTTCACACTGGACAAGTGAGTCCCTGAGCTGTTTAACGATTGTGGTTTTACTTTCATTGCAGTCGACGTGATATCTGTCTCAGTCTAAGTACTAAACTTACACCATGAGATCAGTAGTGACTTCCTACCTTTTGCCGGTTTCAACCTTTATCGTTTTTCCCATGTCAGTTTCAGACAGAAGTGTAATTTCTCATAAAATGCCTGGTACAGTTCCTATCTGCACATTTCCCATTATGAATATTTGACATCAAAGAGTTTTCTTTCAGGAAATGAATGACAAAACCATGTGAAATGGTGACTGAACGATCAGAATAAGGACCTTATAATATGGATACAGGAGTGAATATAAATTTGACCAGCATGGAGTCTGACCTTATATGATTGGGGAAATTAATGAAAGTGCTGATCATGTGACCAGGACAACATATTCCACCCCCCCACATCATGCAGCATCTCACTTATTATCTGATGCATTGTTTGATATTTGTATTCGCTTTACACAAACGGCTAAGTCTGGAAGTTTACAGTGTGACAGGATGTCCTGATCTACACGAGGGAGACAAACATATATGAGGAAGTTAGAGTTTTCAAAGGCATTGCTGAATATTATTACGTAACATCTGTGCCTCTTTATTTGCATTTAGTATCTTGAGGCCTGCCGTACAGGTGTTGCCGTGGGTATAAATTTAGCAGTTTCGCGTTTGGCGTGAATGTGCTGCAAATAAATACTAAAATAAATACCCGTACTTGTCATTTCTGCTAATGAGGCTGTCAGCTTGGCGATTGCCTATATAAAAATTGGAAGATCATAAACATAAACCAAAACCTCAGGGGTTTATTACAGCGAGCTGTGCCTGCGGGGGGGCCTCTGGTTTAGATCAGTGTTTCCCAATTCTGTCCTCGGGGCCCCAGAACCGGTACACGTTTTTGCTCCTGCTGGGAGCTGGGAGGGAGCAAAAATGTGGACTGTCTGGGAGGGAGCAAAAACATGGACCTTCTGTGGGTTCGTGAAGACCAGATTGGGAAGCACTGGTTTAGATTGTTTATTCCTGTGTCTCTGCTGGAGCAATTTGATAAATGTGTGGTCACTCTTCAGTAGGACAAGGTCAGAGGGTTACAACCGAGATCTCCATGTTGTCAGGTGCAGGGGTGGCTCCATCTGTGTGCCTTGTCACCTGGCTTGTATGGCCATCGGTTGCCCTCCCCATGTCATTGTCAGCTGAGCTGGCAAAGACAGGCGGCCACTCCAGCCCCCTGCGTGCCGAGGCCGTAAATGTTAATGAAGTGCCAGGATATTTTGGGGACAGATGGGGACACCCCCACAGTAGCACAGAGAATCAGAGAATGCTTCCCGCAAGGATAATTGCAAAATGTCACAAATCCTAGAAACGCGATACGCCTCTCAGCATTGTTTCTCTGAGACTTTGATGCCATGAGGTGGGGGAAGGGAAACATCCTTAAATTATACATTTTTAATATCCAAAACACTATTTTCCGACTTCCTTCACCCTGCTCCATAATAAATGAGTAAAGGATTTGTTTATTTTGTGGAGTTTTGGAATGTTCCATTTTTTTTTTGTTTTACACTTAACAGCATAAATGTGAAACTTGTGACTTATAAGAAATGCAAAATAAATACAAAAAACAGGATTCAGAAACAGGATAAGTGGTTGGAAGATGGATGAATGGACTTTTTAATACAACCAACACTGGAAATACATTTCTTAAAATTTCAAGCATTTCAACATTTCAAGCACAACTTTACATTTCATCATTATCCCCACGGCTGTAAGTTTAACAAGTTTAAATAGTCAGTACAAAAACATCCATGTATGAATGTATTTTTTAAGCTCACAATATTCAGTTTTCCTTTTATAGATGCATCAAGAGTTTAGGTACATTTATGAATGCTAGTTAATGAGGTTCCATACCACCGAAACACGTTGGGTGTTTTATGAAGGATACTAAGGACAGATTGCAAGCATGTCAGCTTTGAATCATACAACCCCTGGCAAAAATTATGGAATCACCACGTGGAGGATTTTCATCCAGTTTCTTTTTACTTCATAGCTAATAAACAATAATAAACAGATATAACATGAAACAATTTTTGTTTGATAGCTGAACATGCAGGCTTTGTGAAATGTATCTCAAACAAATTAAATAGAATTATTTTAATTAATGGCAGAGTTTTGTCCAGATCAAGTAGAGGAAAAAATTATGGAATCACTCCACGTTGAGGAAAAAATTATGGAATCACCTTGTAATTTTCATTTCTAAAACATATAAGTTTAAAATGCAAATTAGTCTGCAGATAAAAGGGAGTGCTTACGGACCTTGTATAAGTTGGTCGACTTGCCTAATTGAAAGGAAACATGCCCCAACAAGAGTTATCAACTGAAACAATGGGAAGCATTATTAAACTCCATCAAGAAGGAAATCCAACATGGAGTGTGGCAAAAGATGTTGGTTGTTCCCAGTCAGCTGTGTCAAATATTTGGTGCAGGTATAAGCAGACAGGGAAGGTTGAAAAAGGAAAACATACAGGCAGACCAAGGAAAACATCAAAGCGTCGGGACAGAAAACTCAAAGCATTATGCCTTGAAAATAGAAAATACACAACAAAACGAATGAGAAACGAATGGGCGGAAAGAGGACTCAACGTTTGTGACTGAACTTTAAGAAATCAACTGAATGAAATGGGATTTACATATAGAAAAGACAAACAAAGCCGGCACTAACACCTAAACAGAATAAAAGAAGGTTACACTGGGCTAAACAGAAGCAATTATGGAGCATCTATGATTGGATGAGAGTTATATTCAGTGATGAATCACAAATCTCCATTTTGCCAAGGAGATGTTGCTGGACCTTTTGTCTGGTGCCATTCTAATGAAACATGTAAAAATGACTGCCTGATGAAAATAAGCAAATTTCCCCAATTATTTATAATGTGGAGTTACATGTCAGATAAAGGACCAGGGGAGATGGCATTAATTACCTAAGCAGTCAATACACAGGTGTACATTGAAATTTTGGATACATTTCTCATTTCATCAATAGAAAATAGGTTTGGTGATGATGAATTCATTTTTCAGCATAATAATTCATCTTGCCACAGACCACGTGACTTTGTTGTTTTGTCACATTAAAAAAAAAAAAAAACATGTTTTTCTTTGTTTCAGGTGAAAGCCTACAAGGAGAGAGAGAATTTCAAGTTTGCAACAGCAATCACCAAGCAAGTCCTCACACCTGGCTCAGAGAAAACTGGAACCTGTAGATCAAATGGGATAGTTCTGTCAGTAATGTAATCATTTTAAGGAATCTGATTGCCACCAAATAATGAATTTGCACACAATCCAACTATTAAAAGTTTAATTTGTTCTTGTTCTTTTCTTTCTGAGGCTCTCCAGAAACATCATGGACATTATTCTTTTAAAAGCTGGTATCAAAGGGACATAGACTTGTGGGACAAGCTCATTTTATTTTAAGAAAAGCTTTTTTTATTGTGTTAAACGGTCTTTATAAGTACACTCTGTATTTGCAGTTTATCACTTTTGTGTACTGTGGGTGCGCTGCATATTCATTTTGCTGTATGATTGTTAGCCACTATGATATGAATGACCTGAACATGCCCCTTGCATCTCTTAATCCTGTCAAACCCTGCCTTTGAGACACACCTCCCCACCCCCTTGCCCACCTACCCACTTTCTGCAATTTGCAAGATGTTTGTCATCAAGCACCGGAAAAGCCGAAAATTCGCTTTGTTGTGCATCGTCTCCCTGACGATGCTGTTTCTCAGCTACACCTATCACGACCCTTCACTGTACCTCCTCAGACTTGCCTTCAGGCAGCCCAGCGGCGATTTCTCCAAGGGGCCGTGTGCCTGCCGGACATGTATAACCGAGATGGACGATGATTGGTTTAGTGAACGCTTTAACCAGTCCATACAACCACTGCTCTCGAAGAAGAATGGTCTTCTTTCAGAGGACACCTACAATTGGTGGCAGGTAAGAACCTTCCAGAGTTTTGATTCCTTCAAACATGCCTCAGTCTGGTTAAACAAGTCTTCCCCTGTGGATTTTTTTAAGGTTAACCTGTAACAAACTTACTGCTGGCTTTACAGGGAAGTCGGCTTGAATCCCGGAATTCAGTCTGTTTGTAATTGTAATATTGATTTTATTTCCCTGCAGTGTTTCTGCCTCCACTCACACTGTGCTTCCTTATTATACCCCTAAATAAAACATGTACTCATGAAATGGTCCCACGTTGACTAAGATTTTATGTTTAGAAACAGTTTTAAAACTTTCTAAAAAATTTCTGTTGTACACATACATCAGAGGTTAGGAAATCAAAGATGTGTAAAGAGCAGATGAACAGTTAACATCGAAGGCATGTTATTGCCAGATCTAATGAAGGTGGGGGAGCCCGTGGCCTTTATATAGGTGTCTCAAAGTCACTTTCTGTATATGACACGGACACATATTCCAGTAAATTAAATGAACTCCCTGGGCTGTTACCCAGAGTGCATAAAATGCGACTTCATTATATTAAGGCCAGAGATTCATTTCAAGGTGGAGGGATCGGGGGCATACTGGCTTTAAACTATGCTTCAACGGCACATCACGACTTCCATATCCAATCGGAGTAAGAGTTCCAATTATGTTGCCGACATTCATTTTTTTTCCCAGTTATCATTTCACACGGGGCTTTGATAAAACCCCAGATTGGATGCTGTTCAGGGCTTCTCAGCAAGCCAGACGGTGACTCACCCAGTTCCCTGCCTGGCGCTATGCATTTGTATGGTCTATCCCCACCCAAAAAAATAAACATAATGATTCATTAAAAATAAATGAGATCAGGTCCTCTGGCTCTGGACTGAAGCCAGTCTGATTTACATACATGTCTTAATAGTCACGTGTCCTATGTAGCGGGTAGGTTTGCCTCTAACTTCTATCATCTCCACTGCTTTCTTCTATTCCAGTGTTTCCCAATCCGGTCCTTGAGGACCCACAGACAGTCCATGTTTTGCTTCTCTACCAGGAACTGGGAGTGAGAAAAAATGTGGACTGTCTGGCAGGGAGCTCAGAGGGAGCAAAAACATGGACCGACTGTGGGTCCCAGAGGACCGGACTGGGAAGCACCGTTCTATTCTTCTACCTTCTTAGCTTGCTCTTTTCTCAGTCATGTTTCACAGTGATTCCACTCCATGCTTGACAAGAAGACGTGTTTTTGCATGAGTATCAATGGAGACTTTAACCTTTCAGAAAATGCCTCAATGGCTCCCTATGCATTTTGACAGAAGCATGAACTTTACGACCAACTCTTAAAGATTACTGTGGGGGTCATTTCTGATGGCCTCTGGGTCATTTACCTTTTAACCAGCCCATGAGGACGTGCACCCCACTCCTCCAAATTAATCATACAACAAAACACAGCTAAGCATTGTTTATCCAAAGTGTGGAAAATAACATGCTGTTCAAATCACAAGCTTGTCTCTGTGATTGACTTAGTATTTAGCAATTAAATGAACATGGAGGTATGCGACAGAGAGTAAAAATAGCCATAATCTCTTATAGAGGTCTTAATGTTCCCTTTGCTGATTTGTGTTGCCTTGGTAACCTGCTTGTCATTAAATGAGTTTGATGTGAGGCAATCTTCAGTTTGACGCTTTTGTCTCCCCCTGCTGGCCACCACCAGTGGCTGCAGAGAGAGAAGGATCCAGCGAACTACAGCGATGTGATGCAAAGGCTTTTTGAGGTCATTCCCGATGTGGAGTGGTATATCGACTCAGGACCCAGTCGCTGTAGGACTTGTGCGGTGGTAGGAAATTCTGGGAACCTCAAGGGATCAAGTTACGGAGCGCTCATCGACTCGCATGATTTTGTCATAAGGTGACCGGACTTTTCGTCTAGAATAAACAACACGTTTGAAGTGTACAGCAGTCTTGTTGTATTGAAATGTGCTGTCATGTCCAACAACAGTCTACTCTACACAGCTCTCATTGATGAGAAAAACTGTCTCACCGGGAAGGGCTGTCAACAGCAAAATAACTGTGTACCTTTCCTTGTTTAGATGTCAAAGGGAACAGCTAGTTTGAAACCATTGTATGTTTGCTATATCTGTGGAAGAGTTATGTATAAAGGTTCTTTGACAGTACGTTTGTACATGTTTATGTATGTATTATTATAGTGGGGGCGTAGCTAGAAATTCTGGGTCCCCTGGTAAAATGTCACCTTGAACCCCACCCCCCGCCCAATTTTATATATGATTTCATGTAATCAGGGGCCTCTGTAAAGTTTAGGGCTTCGTGAATCTGCCAAGGTGACAATTAACTCACTCATTTTATTATCTCACTAAATTATGACCCCCTGATAGTTATAATCAGGGTATGCAATGGCAGCTTGTAGAAGCTGTGTTTGTCATCGTTAGAAGTCTGTTTGAGACTAGTCAGCAGTAGTTGGACATGAAGGTGAGCAGACAGGAAGAAGAAACAACAGAATGCAGTACTGCTCAATGCCTTAGGCAGTATAGGCAGCTGCCTGGGGCGCCATCTTCTGAGGGGGCACCAACTTAGCAAGCCAATTTCAATTGTTTCAGACGTGGAGCATCCTCTGTGAAGCTTGCCTAGGGTGCCACATGGTCTCTGACTGGTAATGACAGAAGGGGTAGACTTGGGTAGGCAGGAAGAGTGCCTACTCTACAGTACAGATAGAACTGAGCATATCAGACAAGCCCTGACCTCCAGGGGGCGCTGTTCATGAGATTTTGGTCAAAATTGGAAGCTTATGTCTATCACACATTACAATTTAAATTTATATTGATACTTTAAATCCTCACAAGTGTGTCCATACACAGCTTTGATTGTTGGTACTAGGCAGTTATGGTTTACAGCAGGGCTCTTCAAATCTGGCCTTCATTTCCAAATCCAGGCCTTGTTTTCAGTTCTCCCAGGTAGTTAGTTTAATAATTACTGATTCTGACTGGGCACAGAGGCTTCACACCTGGCTCACAGGTGAAGGAAGACTGGAAAATCAGCAGGGCTCGGACCTGGAGGACTGTAATTTGAATAGCCCTGGTTTACAGTATTGTTTGAAAGTCCTCCCTATAAGGCAGAATGACTAATATATCTTTTTTTACATAGAATGAACCACGCGCCTACATTGGGCTACGAAGATGATGTCGGGAGCAAAACCACTCATCACCTCATGTACCCCGAAAGTGCCAGACATTTGCAGAACAGTACAAGCTTGGTGCTGGTCCCCTTTAAGACCCTGGACCTGGAGTGGATCATCAGTGCATTAACCACAGGTACCATCACCCAGTAAGTAATCCTTGATTAAGCATCACAGTGAATGTTGAGGTTTCTTACACACATAGCACCATTCTTTATCATGTTTGGTATAAGCAGCGCAGTGAATGTTGAGGTTTCTTACACACATAGCACCATTCTTTATCATGTTTGGTATAAGCAGCGCAGTGACACAGTGGTTATCACTGTTACTTCACACATCTGGAAGCAGGGTTCGAGCCTCCGCTATGGCTCCCTGTGTGGCGTTCACGTGCTCTTCCCATGTCGTTGTGACGTTTCTGCTAGTTTCCCCCAGAGTCCAAAAATATGCTCTGGTAAGTTGGAATTACTAAATTTCCAATAGGTGTGAATGGTGTGTGTCAGTGTGCCCTGCGATGGGTTAGTGCTCCGTTATTCCCTGCCTTGTGCCCATAGCTTCAGGGATAGGCTTTGGACCCTGAATAGGACATTCAGGTGGATGGGATTTTTGTGGATACAGAAAATTGATGGTACAAGAAACTGACCATAACTAATGGGAGCGATTGGTGTTCTCAGCATTACTGTGTTTCAGCCAAATGATATAAAGCTCACACCCTACCTCGGAGACAACTGTTTACTTACCCATAAGGAGGGACACTTATCAACAACCAAACAAAATGATGTTTTAAATGCTAAGCAGTGACATTCTGCCATATGAGTCCTCAACTTCCAGTTTGAGTGAAAAGTTTATACTGTAAGGCACCTTTGATCATTGGGTGATTTTTATTGCGCTGACTTAATGAGCAGAACAAAACCATTCTCAATCAGTGCATTAATTGACTAATAAATGGAATGAGGGAGTGCCTAAGTTCACTGTTTATAAGCAGATGCATTTTGTATGTTGGCATTTGGACACTGCAAAGCCTCTTAATCTAATTAATATAAATGTAATCTATCATGTTAAATTATGCCTTTAAGCTAATATTGTTGAAACTTAGATGCCATGTGGCAGCTGGATATATTCTGTAGGTATACACTACTCACAAAAAGTTAGGGATATTTGGCTTTCAGGTGAAATTTATGGAAAATGTAAAAAGTTCACACTAC
>JAAGVU020000045.1:20398386-20411903 GCA_011763525.2 Mormyrus iriodes
GGGAGAACATGCAAACTCCACACACATGGAACCCGGGCAGAGACGTGAACCCTGATCCCAGAGGTGTGAGGCAACAGGGCTAACCACTGCACCACCGTGCCGCCCCACTGTTTATTCTTTGTTAATTTAAAAAAGTAATAAATACATGTTGGAAGGAATTCACATGTTTAAGATCTCATCCTTACCTGCATTAGAATATAACCCAGTTAGTATTCTGATGGTATGTTGTGGTAATGCAGCGTCATATGTTTTAAATCTATTACATCTATTATTGACGCTTTAAAAAAAAATTATATCGAAAATCAAATTGCAATCGCAATATCTGTCAGAAAAATCGCAATTAGATGTTTTCCCTAAATGATTCAGCCGTATGGGATGATGTAACCAGGGGAGTGAGGTACAGTCAAACACTCGTGACGACACGGAGAAAGTGGGACATTCAGGCACATATACACTCAGTGACAAAAAAAGTTAAGCACCAAGACAGAGTGCTGGAAATTAGATGAATCTGCACCTGGTGAAAGGTCATGTGACTGTATCGCAACCACTGCTGGTCCCACGTTAGTAGGGTGTGGCACCCCCCCAGGCCTGGATACATGCGGTGATACTGTGCGGAAGGAAGTCGTGCAGCTGCTATGTCCTCTCCAGCAGCAAGTTGGCCCACAGCTGTTGTAACTGGCCCTCGAGATCCTGCAGATTGGCATTGGGTCTGAGTTGACGTCTGAGCTGATCCCACACAGTTCAACTGGGGAAAGATCGGGGGACCTGGCTGGCCACAGGAGGACCTCAACATGATGCAGGCGGTCCATAGACACACGTACCGTGTGTGGACAGGCGTTGTCTTGTTGAAAGACTGTACCAATGTGCTGTCTCAGAAGGGGTAAAACATGTGTACGTAGCACTGTGCCTTCCAGGTCCCTCGAATCACTACCAGAGATGACCTGAAGTTATTCCCTATGGCTCCCCACACCATGATGCCAGGAGTAACACTGGTGTGTCTCTCCACAACATCGGCAGGATTTGTCCTCTCCCCTCGACGCCACCATACACACAATACGACAATCCTCCCTTGGTGTGTTCTATCTTGGGTGACCAGAACCTTCACGACATCTGTGGGTCCCCTCACGTGCCCATTCGTTCCAACATCGGATGACTGTGACATCTGCATGCCGGGCAATTGCACGATACGACCACCCGACCTAATGCAAATTAACAATGCAACCCCTATCAAACTCTGTCAAGTGCTGGTAATGCTGTCTAATGCGTCTACGAGGCATCCTCTGTGTCTGGTGACTAGATGCGCCAGCTCCTTGCAAATCGAATCATTCACATACCCATCGCTGGTCTGCATGCGCACAAAATTACATCCAAATCGTACAATTGCTTCTGGGTGCTTAACTTTTTTTGCTACTGAGTATCGATGGGGGTCACTTGGGAGGAAAACAGGGTCAGGGGGAACAGGCATACAAAAGCACATAAGAGGACACAGCCAAGAAAGAGCGGGGCAGAAAAGTGCTTGATTGTCTGACATAAGACAAAACCTGGCGAAGTCTAAACCGGTTCTCCCGGTTTTATGCTACCAGTAATAAAAGCAAAAACAGGGCACCTGTTAGAACTCCAGTGAGTCAGATCCAGCAAGGGGGTGTGGTCGCTGTGATCGTCCTCAAAATCAGGGAGAAATGTCTTTGTAAATGCCTTTGAATGAAATTGCAATGCTCAATTCAGGGTACCCATGCAATAAGAGAGAGCTCTACTAACCCCTGTGGGGCATCAGAGTTGCATGCAGTAGGGGCTGTCTCAACTGTAGGCAATGAGGCCACCATATCGCTCAATGTACCTCTCATCCATTCCAGGTCATTCAGTGTACCCACTCTTCATTGAGCTCTGGGCACCCGGGAATCTGGAAGATTACAGATTTAGTGAGTCGTTGCTATCGGTGGCAGTTTCTAGAAGCTTGAAGATGTCTCCTTCTGCCCTATTTGTGTCTAATCCAAGTACATCAGACCCCCTGGTCCTACATCTCAATGGATTTCATCACTGACATGCCCAAATCTCAAGGCTGTACAGTGGTCCCTGTCATCATTGATCTGTTCTCGAGGATGTGCCACTTGATATCTCTGACCAAGCTGCCATTGGCACTGGAACTGGCAGAGGTGGTCTTCTACCATGTCTTCTGGATGCATGGAATGTCCAACAACATAGTAAGCGATCAGGACCCCCAGTTTACGGCTAGGTTTTGGTGGGTCTTTTACTGGTGAATGGGAATCTCCTTAAGTCTGTCCTCGGGTTATCACCTCCCAGACAGATGCTCAGCCTGAGAGACTGAATCAGGAGACGGGCAGATTCCTGCAATCATACTCCATTAACAATCGATCAGATTGGACCCAGGTTCTGCCATGGGACAAGTATGTCCAGAACTCACTGTACCACGATTCTCTCCATCTTACCCCTTTCCAGTGTGTTTTAGGTCACCAATCCACACTGTTCCTTTTAGAGATGGAATCCAGCAAGATACTAGTCATGGAAAAAGAGTACAGAAAGTCGGCGAAACAACACATATTCTGAAGACACAAGAGGGCAGCGGATCGTTGTCGCCGCCCTGGTCTCCAACTGGGGTAAAGAGTATGGCTAGCCACCCAAGATATCTGGCTCCACCTTTCATTCAATTCAATCTGTTCCTATTTGTTTTTCATTGTTCGTGTGATACTGTTTTTGTTTCTCCATACTGTTGCTTGTTTTCTCTGCTTGGACCACTCTCAATAGGTACTCCCCATGGCTGACCGTGAGCACCCCACAAGCCTTGCCATTTCGGAGATGCTCTGACCCAGTCGTCTGACTATAATGATTTGGCCATACACATTTCTACTGCATTCAACATGTTGACTACGAGTACCAAATGTTAGCTTTCCATCTAATATATCCCAGAGCTTGATAAGCAATGTTTTTACAAGATAGTCAGCATTATTCGTTTCAATGGGGGTGGTCATAATGTTTTGACTCATCGGTTTATATGCATACACCTTGCCATGGTAGAGCAAAACATATTAAGATACGGGGGGGGGGGGGGTTACATTGATTTGTATAAGAAGTCCCTCCCGTTTTGAGGTAACTCCCCTGGCCGTCAGTATAACCACCTTAGACAAACTGCCCATTCATTCTGGTCTCTAGATGTCACTCTTTACAATATTGCAACACATTTCATAATATCACAACTGTTTTTGGCTGAGCGAAAATGTTTTAAGATGACAATAAGATTTTACTAATAAGTTATTTCATAATTTAATCTCAAAAATAGAAAAGATACTCGCTCCTCTATGTCGGCGGATCAGCCGCCTCTGAGCACCACTGTGTAAGACGTTCCTCTCACTTATAGGTAATCCACTAAGTCACACAAACACATTAACGGCATAACACTTCACCTGGGAATTCGTTTCAAATTTACTTGTAGTTTTAGAGGAAATGCAGCTTATACTCAGATGCAACAACAGAGTATGATATTCTGCTATTACATTTTAGCTGTGACTGTATAACAAATACAATATAATAAACGCAGCACTACGCATCCACAACAACCAGGTTAAAGAATACGTAAGCCTATGGTTGCGAATGTTAAAATTTGTGCATAGGTAATATAAATCTACATTGTGATTTACTTTTGTAGTCCGTGTCGCATTTCATTTACTCTTCATCCTCACCCCTGCTTGTGCGCAGCTGCGTAGGATCGGGAAGTAAGAGCAGCAAACGTTTCCGTGTAAAGGCGGCCAGGGGCACTGACATGACGGATTTCACGATCCAGCAATAATTCGGGTAAAAGCTGCAACGTCAGAACATACTGCCTAGCATAGCATGCATTTCCTGTGTTTCTTAATATAATATTTATATCAGTTTGTCAGCTTAATGAGTAAGTCTTGTACTAATAATATCGTTTTTAGCTGCCTGTAATGATCGTCTGCTTGTTTCACTTTTCTTTCCGTGACTTTTCGGAGTTGAACTAGCAGCGTGGTTGGGGTTTTGTCACATTTAATAATGTTTTTGTAATTAACGTAAATAATCCTGTGTTATTGATAGTACAGTATATGGTATTGGATGATTTCGGAAGTATTAAAGAGTAAGTCCAGTTAGGGCGGCGCTGAGTGAGGTAGAACTTAAGCTATTTTGTTTCAGCCAAACAAGAATGCCGGAATTAATATATTTATCCATAATAATGTTTGCACATCTGCAGTTATCTGATTGTTCTTTTCTTTCTCTTTCGTTTCAGTATGTCTGACATAACCGTGGAAAACCGGACTTTGGAGGTGTCCGGGATTCCTGAAAACTTTACGGACGAGTTTTTGACTTTGTATTTCGAAAATAAAAGACGGTCTGGAGGAGGACCGCTTGTTTCTGTCCAGAGGAATGGCAGTTGTGCTGTCCTCGTATTTGAAGAATCCGAAGGTAAATATACATGTGTTTCATTTCAAGTCACCTTTTGATAACATGTCATATTCCTATACTTTAAATAAAGTATTTCACAGCACAAACCCCGTAAATGTTGTTTTACGTGTATGGATATATCTGTTCTCAGCTGCTGAAAGAGTTCTGGCTAAAGGAAGCCATACTGTGCAGAATACTACACTTTTTGTGGGGAAAAAAGCACCACATGACCCCAAAAGACTACTGCTCCGTGGGATAAACCCTTGTACCAGCTTGGAAATGGTGCAGTTGTATGTGGAGAATATTACAGACGTAGACACCCATGAATATACTGTAATCCGTTCTCCCGGAGGAGACCTGGCACTGATTACCTTCCAAAATCCCCTTCCACAAGGTTTGTTATATATATCAGATTGTATAATATTCTTCTCTCTCTCTGTCTCTCTCTCTTTCTCTCTATCTATATATATATATATATATGTGTATATATATATATGTGTGTGTGTGTGTGTGTGTGTGTGTATCCCCACAAAATAAAGCAATTGGTTTAATAGATTGATTCTGACAGTCATATTTTTATGTGAATGGTGAGTAAAAAACTGAAATTAATTGTTGTTATCTTGGCAAATAAGTGAATAATGATTGTCAGTAGCATTAATTTTCCACCTTATATATATATTTGGGCAGATTTTCAAAATGTTTCTGTGAAAATTAAAACGAAGATTTTGGATGGTGCCACCATTCATCCCGAACAAGTAGAACAGACAGACACCATTTTGGTGCAAAACCTGGCTCCAAATGTCTCAGATGATCTTCTCAAGCTTTATTTTGAAAGCAAGCGTGGTGGCGAGACAGAAGTGAAGGAAGTTATCATGATACAAGATGGAATGGCCAAAGTATCCTTTGAAGACTTAAACGGTAAGATATTGGTTGTAGGGCACAATGTATTATAGTGCTTAATTAATGCAAAATACGAGTGAAATTCTGGTATACTGATAAATATTATGTTAACACTGTATAGCTATAAACCTTTCATCTTTATTTTAAATACTTTTTGTCAGGTGTGGAACGGATCCTTGGGAAATCCCACAAACTGGAGGAACAGGACTTGAAAATTCAGCCTTACTTTGATTTTCTACAGACAGAAGATCTCCCACCGACTTCGAGTCTCACGCAAACACAAAAAACGGGTCTTGACTTGGAACAAAGTGACAATCTTGGGCCAACAGAAAATGACACAGAAAAACAAACCCAGACCAGTCCCATCACAGTTACACATGGTGACATGTCTGTTCCTGAACAAGGAGTGGTTGAGGAGATAACAATGGATACTGTAGCTGGCATGTTCGTCTCTGCTATTACACTTCCTGACCCACTGAAACTTAGTCTTTTTAAAACAAGCAAATACCTCAAAGACCTTGAAAAGTCTCATCCCGATTATGTGATTGGCATTGTGGACAATATTGTAGAAATTGCTGGGCCAAGCAAGCCAGGAACAGAGCAGCTGAAGAGCCAAATTCTGGAGTTTTTCACAGGCATTGCTCAGGCCTATGTGACTCTTGAAAAGGCAAAGGCCATGTTTCTCTCAAGAGTAGGAGTCAAGGATATGATTCTGAAGAATCTAAAACAACAGGGCCTAGCATGCATATACGATGTGTCAGACTGCACGATGATGGTCCTGGCATTGTCGCTGAGTGTGGTGGAGGAGGCTTGTGACATTATAAAGTCTTCAGTTTTTGAATTTAGCATACCGGTCTCTTCAGACATTGAGTGCATGATGTACTCGAAGGAGTGGCCAACGTTCATAAATTCCCTAGAGTTCTGCTCAGTGACAGTTTCTGGAAAGGGTGATAAAATTGACATTTTGACAGTCAAAGGTATGGAGGATGAGAAGAGGAGTCAAATTTTGGAGTTTCTCAGTACGCAGATTCAGACAGAGGTTGTAATCACTATGGAACCTGGTAGGCTAAGATACATTCAAACCCATTATGACCAGATTCTGGCAGACATGGACCAGGTCTCAATCTTACCCTTGGAATCAAAAGATGTCTCTGGATTTAGAGTATGTATATTTTGCTTTGATTTTATTATTACTTTATGGTTATTGTAATTTGTGCATTTGAAATTGCATATTAAAGCAAAATGTATTTTCTTTTTACAGTTAAAAATCTGCTTTGAATCGCTCCACATGTCTTGAAATTAATGCATTCTGTTTCATTTTTCAGATACATGGGAACTTCATGGCCTGCCAAGCAGCAGAAGATCTCCTGCGTAGCATCATGACCTCTATTCAGACCAAGACAATAACATTAAACCAGCCTGGAATAGCTCGCTTCCTAGTCCATGGGGAAGGAGTTGAAATCCTGCAGGAAATGGAGCTCAAGTTTGAGGTCCACGTCAGCTTGGAGAAGGTTCACTGGGAGCCCGTGGAAAATGAGGTGACTTGGAGCTCCCACCAATTTCAGCAGCTGCTTATGAAATATGGTTTGCCGTTATCTGGAACCTGTGGCTTGAGTAATGAGAGGTTAAACCCATGGATCCACACAGACAGTGCTGGTGGTTAGTGCCATTAGTTACTAATAATGCACGATTTTCTGTGCTCTTTTTATAGTTTGGTGATCTGAAAACAAGGGCAGTCTTCAAGGATTTGTTTGTTTATATATTTATTTAACTTTATACTTTTATGTTGGGTTTACTAAGTCACATATTCAGCAAGTTTATATGGAAAATGCATGGATGGATTTTGTACCTTGTGAGAATACTTGTACAATGTCATAATTCTAACCTGCTGTTCATTCTATTGCAGGACATATTGGATTCAGCATGGAAAATGATGTCACAACAAAACTTTAATAGAAATTCCTTAAATCGGGCTGATGCTCCTGTTAATGGTGCTGAAGGAGGTTTGTCAGTATGAGCACATATAAGACCATTAACCTGACTGAACCTAATAAAAATACTAATGCTAGCTCGTTTTCTTTTATACAAGTTTCCAAATTTTTCAGTTGCTAGAAGTGTATTTGTTTGGAAGGTGATGCTTTTACCCTGATAACTTATTTTAAGGTTTTTAACTGTCTGAAGCAGTGTTTCCCAACCGGTCCGACGGGCACCCCCAGACGGTCCAAGTTTTTGTTCCCTCCCAGCTCCCGGAGGCAAAAACATGGACTGTCTGCGGGTCCCCGAAGACCGGGTTGGGAAGCGCTTATCTAAAGTAAATTCTCTTTAATGTCGTTGTTTAGGTATCATAGAAGAGGCTAAAAAGCTTGTCTCCGTTATCCATATGGATTCAGGCTTACCAGATCAGAACTGCTTAGAGGAATGTGATGCTACCACAAACATTGCAGACCAGCCAGAAGATGACATAAGTGAAGAAGACATGTTACAGGCCACAACAGGAGGAGATGACGAGACAGTGTTGGACCATGCCACCCAGCTTTCTCTGAAGAGTTACCATGACCTTGAGGAGGATGCTAAACTCTGTCTGGCAATACAACTCTCCATGGAAAACAGCACTAGACAGGCAGAAGCTGAAGATGATGAACTGCAAAAGGTCTTAGAACTTTCCAGGAGAGAACAGGGTCCCACCGCAGATTCCCAAATGGAAAGAGCCATCCACATGTCCCTTCAGGATGCTATTATGGCAGCCAATAATGCTGAGATTTTGGTGTTTGCACGTTATGGCCATGATCTTATTAGGGTAGACATTGCCCTTGGGAAGAAGGTTTATGTACGGCAGTGTGAGGAAAAAGTTGAGCACAAGTGCTTTAAGAAACTCTGTGAACATCAGAGGAAATGTATAGACATCCTCAGAAGAAAACATGCAGTTGATATCCATATTCAAGGGACTACTGCCATGATCTCAGGATTCAAGGAATATGTCCAGAACGCAACTTCAGAGCTGAAGCAGCTGTTGAAGTGGATTTCAAACGCTGCATCAGATTCAGAAATTTTGCATACTGTGCAGTGGGTGTGGCATAATGCCAAGTCGCAGTCGGTACCATACCCTGGCAACGCTAATATTTTCATAGAGAATTCTTGGCAAATGAAGCTAAAGAAGATTGATATTATATTTGACAATCAGCCTTACATCATAAATTTTGAAACAATGCATGAATATAGCATTGCTTCAGGAAAATCAGTTCCAATCAGAAGAAGAATACTCACATCAGGAGATATGACCATACCAGGTAAAACTGCCGGCAAGCAAATGATTTCTGAAGTACTGTATGTTACTACAATAAATGTGATTTGTCTGTTTGATTGTAGATACTGTATATTTTCATTATTTATTAATTTACTTTTTGTCTTTAGTTAATTTATGTGCTGTGACATTAGAAAGTATTAACGTTGGGTCCTGTTTTCACGTTTGCCCATGTATATGCTTATCTTTTGCTAAGACGAAGAGTACAGTCTTCTGTCGAATATGTCTGAAGCAACCAGAGTTGAAGAGAACTCCAATGAATTCTCCGATGTTGTCAAAAAGTTTTATGAAACCATTAGGGAATACCACAACAAAATCAAAATCATAAAGGTAAGGATTTGTTTGCACGCTGTTTAAAATGTATGTGTCAGTTTTCAGGACAGGCTCCAGACCCAAGTTCAGGTCTCTGCAGGCTGAATCTTGAAAGGTGTGTGGGCATGTTGAAAGGTGGGTGTGTTACTAGCAATAGTGTGTGGCAGTGTGGGTGGAACCACACATATACTTTCTGAAAGTATGGCGGTAAGTATAAACAATAGGACATGTCTTATGCTACCTTATGCTAATATGAAACCGGCATTTAATGGTAGAGATCTGTTAATCATAGTCATTGCCTGATCTATATGTCTGGTGAATATCTGGTCTCTTACTGAAATAACGTTTTTTGACAGCATTTTTGGTCAATATGAATAACCTTTTAGCATGCCTGCTCTGTTGCATGTGTGACCTTTCAATATGCCCACTACTCTAGCCTGCAGAGGCTCGCATCTCTCTGGACCCTCACAACCCAGAAATGGGCAAGTGCTGCAGAAAATGAATGAATTTTATGCAGTACCCCAGCAAAGCAATTCTGTTGAATCGATTTAATGTCACTGGTTTTACATATTATCAAGAAAATACAGACATTGTGTTTTGCTTTACAGGTGGAAAAGATTACAAATAATCTTCTACTCAGCCAGTACAAGTTGAAAAAGGCCAGCATTTTGGAGAGCTCCACTGAAACTGAGGTGGAGAGAACTCTGTACCATGGAACAGGGGAAATGAGTGTGAAGGAAATCTGCATTCATGGGTTCAACAGAAGCTTCTGTGGAAAAAATGGTGAGGAAGAAAGCTACACTGAATAGCAACTTATGTTTTTAAAAGAAATACTATTTGTAAAATTCAAATTCAAAAATTATTTGACTGTGTAATAGAGACTGGACAGCGTGGTGCCTCTGGCACTTGCTGATGCACTAGACCTTGAAGGTTGTGGTGGTTTCAGATCCCAACCCACTTCTATGTCTGGTTGGTTTGCTTGTTCTCTACATGTTGCAAGTGTTTCCTCCTGCAGTCAAAAGACATGTAGTTAGATGTACTGGAGGCTCTGTGTTTCCCATGGTGCCTGTCTTGCGATGAACTGGCATCCCACCTATGGTGTCCGCTGCCTTATGCCCTGTGCTGCCTGGAATAGGCTCCTGCCTCCATGTGTTAAAAGTAGAGGTGCACTGCTCCGATATTCGGGTCGGAATCAGCAACTATCCATACATATTAAATAGATCAGGTATCGGCCATATATGACCGATCCACGTCCGATACGGACTTATTTAGTTTTGTGACTTCCGCCTGCTGTGACGTCGTGTGCGAAGAAAAGAGGGTGACAAACTGGGCGTATTCTACGCTTTTAACAACAACTAGTAGCACAGCGATTTGCTAGTGGAAGCAGTGTTTTGCAGAAAATCCCGCTAAACAAAGCGCACGCATTGTGCGAGACAACGCAAGTAATATGAAAAAAGCAATGTATGATTTGGGAATCGCCAGCTTGGGCTGTATTGCGCACTCGGTACCGCTTGTGATACACAAGGGGCTGCTATCGCAACAAAGTGTAAGTGACGCTCTTGCCAGTGGGAGGTAAATTGTGGGGCATTTTAAGCATTCGCCACTTGCGTATACTCTCTTGAAAGATATTCAGATTGAACTTCAAATGCCTCAAAAATGCTTAAAACAAGATGTAGAAATGAGGTGGAACAGTACGTTATGTATGTTTCTCATAGCCTAATCAAAGATTTTTTTGCCATGCATTTTTTTTTTCATTTGTATGTAGTAGTTTTTAAAAATATTTATAATATCTAAAGTATAAACACATATTTATTATATTAAAATATTAAAGTAGATAGAGCTCTTGTATCAGAATCGGATCGGAACTGTAAAAATGTGGATCTGCCTATCCCTAGTTAAAAGATGGACGTAACAGATTATTATTGTTAATTTTATTAATTGTTGATTAATTGTGATGCGATTCCCTGAGGGCGATCTGGCTCACAGGATTCTCATTGGCCAAGGGGACACCCACATAATACCTGGCTGAGGCAGATAGATGGGCACTTCCAGAGCATGGGACTGGACCACACATCAGCCTGGGGGGTTGCCAACTAGGATCCTGAGGTGTTTTGTCATGTGGTGGGTGCGGCAACACGCTGAACCAGTGTATGCTCCCCAACCTGACCTGTGTTCATTTTTAGCTTAGCACAGTGTTTTATGTTCATATTTCGTTGCTCTTTATACCCACAGCTACTGTATACGGCCAGGGAGTTTACTTTGCAGTAAGCTCGGCCGTCTCTGTCCAGGATCAGTACTCACCCCCCAACGCCGATGGCCACAAGTTTGTGTTTGTTACCAAGGTGCTGACGGGGGACTTCACTAAGGGCAACCATGACATGAAGACAACTCCTCTGAAAGAAGGTTCAGAGGTACCCCTGAGATACCACAGTGTGGTGGACCGTGTAGACAGTCCCACAATATTTGTCATCTTCAATGACACTCAAGCCTATCCAGAGTACCTTATCACATGCCAGAAAATCCATGGATGAAAGACTCATCATGGAAACATCGCCATGATCCAGCTCCAACAACATACTTCCTACAGAAATAGGCTTTACAAAGAAATTATGACATAAATTAATAGAGTGTGTGTTTACTGATGCTAGGATACTAGAAAGAACATTTCCTTTTTTGAATTTGGTAATTAATGGATTAGTTCAAAATCATAGCTATTAAAGTCCAAAACCATATTTCCTGGAATATTATGCCAATTTTAAACACATTTTTCACAAATTAGCATTTATCTCGCTAAGAACACTTCTTGTGACTCTTGACTCAAGCAATCTGTTTCCTCCTTGGCTCAACATACATTTTATTTTTTTCTGTAAATACTGTTTAGATTAAATCCCTTAAATTAACAGATGTTACTTTAAAGCTGTATGGAACGCTTTAAGTTGCAGGCAGTGTATGGGACACACATACGTATGTCAGTTGTTTTAGGATGCTGGATTATCAATCTGTTAGATGTTACTGTGTAACCCTCCTTTGAGTTGATAAGTGCTGAATGAATTGTCTTGGATATACTGCATTACAAATGTCCTCCAGTATGCGTCTCATATTTAACCAAGCAACAGAGTTTATTTTCTTTTATGTAAAGGTTTATAATTGATCCAGGATGTACCCCAGCCTTCTACTCTGTTTCTTGGGATAGGATCATAAATCCTTTCTGAACCTGACCAGGACAAGCACTGAAGATGATTGTATGTGAGGATGACTGCTCATATTAACATTTTTTAATAATATTTACTTGATTTTGTCTGTGTAACTGTTGAGAATATGGCTTCCTCAGTTTGTGACTGCAAATTTTCTTTCATCATACTTTGGTGTG
Source organism: Mormyrus iriodes (assembly GCA_011763525.2). Lineage (NCBI taxonomy): Eukaryota > Metazoa > Chordata > Actinopteri > Osteoglossiformes > Mormyridae > Mormyrus > Mormyrus iriodes. The sequence continues at coordinate 20,410,683 of JAAGVU020000045.1, forward strand.
ACAATGAATGTTATATTTAGCATTGTGGTTTTTGAGTACTCGTCATTCTAATAAAAACATATTCGAACAACCCGCCTTTATGTCATCTGTCTCATTTTTAAAACCTTTGTTTTACATTATTTAATGTCTAGAGCCATTTAAATTTGCAAATTAGCAGTAACCCAGCAAGGTAAGTAATTTTTGGTGTCCTGTGAATTTATGATTGGCATTTTTCAAAAAGCATTTATATGTGGATTGACAGATCAGATAATTGAGTTAAGATGTTTTGTAGCCTCAATTTTGACATGCATATCCTGAATTGAATCTCATTTTTCTGTATTCCGTATTATTTGTTCTGGTTCTGATTTATATATTAAGAAAAATTGTTTACCTATGAAATGCATTCAATAAGCTATGTAGGGCTACAGGAAGATGAATGAAATATTCAGCCTCTCATTTCCAGGCTTCAAATCTTGCTTCTGAATGTTCTCCCATGATTGCAAAGGTTTCTTCAGGCATTCTGGTTCCTCCAACAGTTCAAAAATATACAGTGTGGTGAGCTGGTGTTCTTAAATTGCCCATTTTATGTGTGTGTGTGTGGCTGCCCCATCATAGACTAGCAGTCTGTAATAGATAAACATTTGTCACTCAGCCTAAATTGTAACGTGCTCTCTTCTGTGACAATGCAGGCAGAGCTAAACTCTCAAGAACCAAATGTAAATATAGGACAATGTGGAATTCATTGAATAATTAAAATGAATTAATATTTGAAAATAACACAACCAATCATTATATCTTCATGTGGTGATAGCCCATTAGGTCATACACTGTATTGAGCAACTGTCCCTCCTGGGATCCCTGTGAGAGTGCATCTATGCAGCACTCATGCTCTTCACGGTCTTTCCATAAAAGCCAGCTGAGGCCTCCTCACAGCATGACCTACCTCTGGAAGGTACCCATTGCCATCTGTTTGTCTTCTGACCTCTAGCTTGGGTCTTCGGTCTGAAACGCTCCTTCTTTTTTCCAGCCCGTCTGTAACAAAACGGACGTTAATAGTACGTTAAAAAATTGCGTTTCTTAAGTTGTTCAAATTAAATGTGCCCTCTAAACCAGGACCTGGGAGAATGTTTGATATTGGGGGGCACATCTGTAAAATACAAATTTCCTTTTTTGATGGGGGGGGTAAATGAAGCCAACATTATATATATATATATATATATATATATATATATATACACACAC
>JAAGVU020000045.1:20412966-20436170 GCA_011763525.2 Mormyrus iriodes
CATAGTTTTACACCAACATAAAGATCATTTAAACATCATCTTCTTTGGCTGCCTAAGACTTTTGCACAGTACTGTGTGTGTGTGTATATATATATATATATATATATTTATTAGTTGGCTAATAAATATATATATATACACACACGCCTCTGCCTCTAATGAAACTGCATGAAGGAGAACGGCTCCTGTTGGGAACCCGAATCACAGCGCCCGTTTTCACTCCGGCAAATATTTGTTCTCCCACCGGCGCGGTGCATGCCGGGATCTGCTGTGAATGGGCCGCTGTAAAGCAGAAAGCGCCGTTGATCTTGGATAAAAATGACACGCGGGAACATGAACTAGGGGATTCAATAAGTCTGTTTATTAAAGGAGGTAGTCAAAATTAAGGAAAGTGAGCAATCGGTGTGTGTATAAGTTTATTTATTTTGAATTTAAGCCGGATGCCCGCTGACCAGTATAATGTTACCGCTGCTGATATCTTCCACAGCTTAGCTAGCTAAGTTGTATTTGCTCTTAAATCTTCCACGTTATACATGCTATTTCACAAAAATGCTAGTTTTGGGCGCCAAAATGACCGCATAATCCATTTTGACAGTCCACTGATAATCTGTGTAGATTGGTAGGGAGAGAAAAGGGTCCATCACTTCTGTTTTTTGTAGCATGTCGCGTACCTCGTACATTTGTTTTCTTTGAGCCGATTAGTTGGATAATAAAGTATTTCACGGAATACACGACCATTAGCTGCGATTCACATCCATCGCGTGTTTTACCATCCAAGCATGTTGTGATGCTCTTAGTGAGCATGAATGAAAACGATGCTTATCTGTTTCAGGGATGACTTGGTAATGTGTGATGTGTAAGTCCACTTGTGTATCTAGGTGTAAGAGAATCGAAAGCATTTTTCCATCTCATGGTCTTCATCCATTTATAAGGTATAAAGGCGTGCCTGATCGGGTGCGAGCAAGATGTACGCTGTTTACCGGCAAGTCCACTGTCCGACCGCAGTCGAGTTCGCCGTGTACTGCAATTTCATCTCCGGCGAAGAAAAAAACCTTGTGGTGGCCGGCACTTCACAGCTCTACGTCTACAGAATCATTCATGATGTGGAGGTAGGTGGTCTCTCGTATTTGACACTCTCTGGGGGTGACACAATTCTTCATTGCAATATTGTGTTACTCTGATGTGTCAGTTGTTTGTACTGAATTATGTTAATGAAATGTACACATGGGAAATTGATGAAATTCTTACAGATTTTTCCTTGTTTTGTTGTAGGGCTCTGCAAAGTCGGAGAAGTTATCAGGTATGAGCAAATATTACACTTTTTAATAAATGTGGTTATGGTGGCTTCATGGCACTGTGGTTTCATACCTCCGGGGCTGGGAGTTTCAGTCCCTGTTCACTCTATGTGGAGTTTGCTTGTTCTCCCTGTCTTGCAAAATTTCCCCAGGTACTCTGGTTTCCTGTCATAGCTCAAAAAATGTGCCTTTAGGTGAATTGGTGTCTCTAAAATGCCTGTATCATATGATTATGAGTATATGCTCTGTGATGAACTGGCATCCTGTCCAGGGTCAACCCCATCCGTGTGCCCTGTCCTGCCTGGGATAGGCTCCAGGCCCACTGCGACCCTGACCAGGATAAACATTTGGAAGTTGGGTGGATATCAGTGTTGGAATTAATTAATTAAGTAATTGATTGATTGATTGTGTTATTATAACTTAATGTGTTAGGACATCACACAAGACATGACATGTCAATTTTTGTCACTGGTAATTGCATTGCATGGTATTGCACCTTATTCATCTATTTATGGTACGCAGGTCCACACTGGGTTTATGGTGTTATTTGTTATATATATTTGTTATATATACTTATATCCAAAATTGTTCATATTACTTGTTTGTGTGAATGCACCGATTGGACTGCTGCTGAAATTTCGTTGTATTTCGTATAATGACAACAAGGGATCTGAATCTGAATGGTTAGTTGGGAGAATTCCCAGGGGGGTACCCTATTTGTGGGCTGGTGACCAGTTAACACTATAGCTTACTAAGTGGCTCTTGAACTGTGTGTCTCAAACTGAGCATTCGACTCTCCCCACCCCAGAGGCCTGTCTCAGGTGTGGACTGAAACTCAGTCCAACTCCGGCCTGGATGGCTGTGTTGGTTCCTGTGAGTATTTAAATGCAGTCTTAACCTTGCTAATTCATCAGTGCGCCCTGGAATTTTTCTTAGATGTCAAGAGTCGCAAGGAGAAGCTGGAGCAGGTAGCCTCTTTCTCCCTCTTCGGTAACGTCATGTCCATGGCCAGCGTTCAGCTTGTAGGGACCAACAGAGATGCTCTTCTGTTGAGCTTCAAAGATGCCAAGGTAAGAATCAGCAACCCGACACGGGAGTGAGTCCCCACATGCTTTACGGCACACCTGTCTAGCTATTTCTGACATGTGGCACTACTTTAGGATACTTGGAAATGACTTTCTGTCTCATTAATACACTTTAAGGCTTTTTTCTTTTTCTGTTGTCAGATGACACATTTAACTCTCTATTCCAGCTGTCGGTAGTGGAGTATGATCCAGGAACACATGACCTGAAAACTCTGTCCCTGCACTTTTTTGAAGACCCGGAGCTGAGGGTGAGTGTGTGATTGCCTTGCTAAGCTGTTATAAATCCTAGCCTACAAAGATTCTCTCTTCTGAGTTTATATTGTGGTGGTGTTGTCGTCAATGATCAATATTTATTTGAGCACAAAATGTCAAAGAGACGTTTCTAGGTAAACTTTTAAAGATGCAAATTATATCATGTATGCTAGAGATATTTCACATAAGTGACGTGGAAGGGATATTGGACTTACGTTCCACACCTGATCTCTGCATGTCTGTGTGCAGGACGGATTTGTGCAGAACGTGCACATTCCCATTGTCCGTGTGGATCCAGAGAACCGCTGTGCTGTCATGCTGGTCTACGGCACCCAGCTGGTGGTTTTGCCTTTCAGGAAGGACACCTTGACTGATGAGCAGGAGGGTATAGTGGGAGAAGGGTAAGCCACCAGTGAATAGCCATATTTACCCTTACCCTTACCCTATATTTATCCTAACTCTAACTGTGTTGAGTGGCTATATCTTGGCGGGGAGTTGTTGCTGTTTTTGCTTTTGAAGTTTGTAATGAAAATGTTTGACCCGTCAGACCAAAATAACAGAGAATGTGAGGGCCGTGGTTACCGTGGGGTCACCGCTGACTGGTCTCCACAGTTTTTTTTTGCATCTTACCCCATTGTAACATTACTAGTTGTGTAGGTTCATCCGCTAAATCATGTGCAGGTCTCGGTGATTTGTGTTTGTTTTTTACGTTTGTTTTGATGTCTGCATTCAGGATTTGTTCCTACCCTTTATTTCAGGCAAAAATCGAGCTTTCTCCCCAGTTACATTATTGACGTCCGCGAGCTGGACGAGAAACTCCTCAACATCATCGATATGAAGTTCCTTCACGGATACTATGAGCCCACACTACTTATTTTATATGAACCGAACCAGACCTGGCCTGGGTGAGCTCCAGTTTACACTGATCTACCGACCAGGGCAGTTCAGGTTATGGGGGGGGGGGGTTGTTATACTTAGGCAGCTGAGGATGACCTAACCAAAGTGGTACGTCTCCACTGGTAGCCCTGTCGCCGTGTCTGTATTATTGTCTCTTAAGTCTTTCTGATGGTGAATCATGCTCTCGCTGATTGCCACCAGGCGCGTGGCCGTTCGCCAGGACACCTGCTGCATCGTGGCCATCTCCCTCAACATAATGCAGAAGGTGCATCCGGTGATCTGGTCCCTGTCCAATCTGCCCTTCGATTGCACGCAGGTCATGGCAGTGCCCAAGCCCATTGGTGAGGCTGGGGGACCCGGGGTGCGGCTCATTGATAATACCGCTTCTCCTGTAATATGGCAGTGGTCTTTATGTGGCCTGTTTTTCTACCACTAGGTGGCGTTGTCGTGTTTGCTGTGAACTCCCTGCTGTACCTGAACCAGAGCGTTCCGCCCTACGGTGTATCGCTCAACAGCCAGACCAACGGGACGACCGCATTCCCCCTGCGTGAGTGCCCCCCGGAGGCCCAGACACCTTTTACCTTCATTTAGATTACAACCTCTCATCAGGTTACGATGGGGTCATGTTCCGATAAACCTATCATAAGGGGAAAATGCATGTTAATACAGTACACCTAACGTAACAAACATCATAGCCTAGCCTACCTTAAATATGCTTAGAACACTTACATTAGCCTAGTGTTGGACAAAATCATTAACACAAAGCCTATTTTATGATAAAATGATGATTATTTCATGTAATTTATTGAATAATGTACTGAAAGTAAAAAACATTTACCCATCGTAAAGTCGAAATATTGTAACACGGACCATCATAACCTGGGGAGCGTCTGTACTTGGGAGAACCCGGGGCAAAAACAATTCTGTTTAATTATAAAAGGATATAAATTAAATGGAACTTTGGAAAACGTCTGCTGTGCAGTTTCCCAGCCTGTTCGGCCGTCCTGTGAAATGTGGCAGTTAAGTCAGCATTTTTGTTTAGCTTTTGACTGTAATGCTGTTTTTATAGCGTTTTCGTGACGATTATTCCTTGTGTATTTTACTTCTTCCGTTCTAAATTCTAGATTCTATAGAATTTATCCTCATTTTGAAAATGGACTGGGGTCATTTCAACCCCAAAAATAACACAGGGGTTAAGTGGCTATATTGTGTGTTATCTTGCAGGTGTGCAAGAGGAAGTGAAGATCACTCTGGACTGTTCCCAGGCGGCGTTCATTGCCTCCGATAAGATGGTTATTTCCTTGAAAGGGGGTGAAATGTAAGCAGTTACTGCCTGCGTTTCCCTGTAGCGTTTGTTCCTGTGTTAAGCGACCCTATCTTTCTGTACAGATATGTACTTACCCTAATCACGGATGGGATGAGGAGCGTGCGAGCATTTCACTTCGACAAGGCTGCTGCCAGCGTGCTGACCACCTGTGTGAGTTACTGATAAGCCAGTCGATTGGTGTCGTGTCTGCCTCTTTAGGGGCGTGGCTTAGCCATTTAGAAGGCTGGCAGCCAGGGCCAGCGACGGAACCTGTATCAGTGGACGGGACCTGTCGTATGACCTGCTCTCTGCCCACAGATGATGACGATGGAGCCGGGATACCTGTTCCTCGGGTCTCGTCTGGGAAACTCTCTGGTCCTGAAATACACGGAAAAACTGCAGGAGACACCGATGGAGGAGAGCAGAGAGAAGGAGAAGCAGGTACGGGTGTGACATTATGGTGAGACACAGACACACACACACAGACACAGACACACACACACAGACACAGACACAGACACAGACACACACACACCCACACACACACACACGTATGCCTCATATACCCCCCCCCCCCCCTTTAAAATTGTCATATGGTATCTTCCTACTACGGTGCCTTAATGAGGCAGAAAGGCCGTTTTGCCACAAAAACGTTACATTTACAAACTGCTTAGCATGTAAAGCTGTCCTGTACCGGTCACAGCTAAAAGGGTAATTGCTGTTTTAGCCTGAATATTAAATGACACCTAATGTACAGCCAGTAACTAGATAATTTACACCATCTACTGCTGTATGTGTATAATAAGACATTTAACTCTAGTCCTTGAATATAGTGACAACCCTACTTTTTTAGATGTACTTTTTTGGGAAAAAATACCATCTTATATTTGGACCAATAAGGTAATGGAGATTGTTTCCTATGTAATTTTAATTATTCCCTTTCAAACATCAGGAAGAACCACCCAACAAGAAGAAGAGAGTTGATTCTACGGCCAACTGGTCAGGTCAGTGGAATAATTAGTGTGCTCTTCACCCTTAGGAGCAGTGTGTGGCGGGTTAGGACTCATTGCCTCTGACTGAAAGGTCATTGGCTCAAATCCCATGCCTGGAAGAGAGATGTTATCGTTGGGTCCTTGTGCAAGGCCCTTAATCCCTGTTGCCCCAGGGACACTGGATGAGCCTGATCTCTAATAGTCACTTGTGTGATGCTTTGGACAGAAGGTTTTGCTGAATAAATAATAGTAAGCTGAACTCGAGCGTGATCATGCTGGTTCACTGCTTGTGCTACAGGTGGGAAGGCCCCGCTTCTGGACGAAGTGGATGAGATTGAGGTGTATGGTAGTGAGGCCCAATCGGGCACCCAGCTGGCCACCTACACCTTTGAGGTATTACTCTTAACTCCTCTCCCTCTTCCTTTTTATAAGCTGGATTCACGTCCAACACGGGCCATAAGCTGAATATGGCAGTAAGACGCTTCTCTCTTATGCTGGTGTACAGGTGTGTGACAGCATTTTAAACATCGGCCCTTGTGCCAGTGCCTCCATGGGGGAACCAGCCTTCCTGTCAGAAGAGGTACATGATAATTAACCTATGTCATAATACTACTTTAAAGGGATTGGTAGCCTTGTAACAACGCTTTACGTAATAACACCGCATTATGTAATATCAAAGTGTGAATGAAGACATCCATTTTCGTTGTTTATTACATAATTCAGCATATTATTGCATTTTTATCATAAAAAAGCAACTTCCGCATTTTGTAGTAGTCAACAATATGTAATTATATATGAGGGGAAATTCATGACATTGTGTTTAAGTTGGCTATAAGACAATGCATCAGATTATTATGAAATGTGGATGCTATTACGTAATGAAGTGAAAATTTAATACATTTTGTTGAGGCATTACATAAGGCAATGTTGTTACCTAATGCATAGTTACAGGCCCTTTAGGAGGTATGCTGTGTGCCTGATATGGTTGTTCTCTCTCTCCTTAGTTCCAGACTAACCCGGAGCCAGACCTTGAGGTTGTAGTTTGCTCAGGTTATGGAAAGAATGGTGCTCTCTCCGTGCTCCAGGTAAAACGTGCCCGGGTCTGAACTGCTCAGATGCACTTGTCTTGTCGATCATCTTCTTCATAATAGAAGTGCATGGTCTGGCAGCCCAGGCCAGATTTCTTACTCTATTGTTCAAAGCTATCAACAAAAGAAATCCAATGCAGTTTTTTATATAGCGCTTTTCACAGATCTCTTTGAAATCTCTCTGGATTTGCTTGTTATTTTAAAAGCATGCAGCGTCTTTGCAGTGTACTGTGGTGTGCGTGTGTGCGTGTGCGTGCATGCACCTGCGTGCCCGATGGAGGCAGCGCTGCACTGTTCCAGCCCTGTGACAGTGAGGCCAGTCTGCCACAGGCCCCGCAGCGGTGCGACAGTGATTTCCGGGTTTACCAGGGCTGCCTCAGAGATTCATGGAGTAGCCTGGAAACACTCGTGGCACAGGGGGTATGGGAGGTGGGGGCACCCAAACAAGGGAGTGTGGGGGGAGTGTGGGGCTGCTGCGTTAAACGCCCCAGGCTTTTACCCCCATGACTGTGGCTTTGTTCCAGAGGAGCATCCGGCCACAAGTGGTCACCACCTTCGAGTTGCCAGGCTGCCATGACATGTGGACGGTCATCTCCTCTGAGAAGAAGGATGGGGAGGTGAGGTCCCTCACTGTCACCTCTCCCCATTCAGTGTGAGGGAAAAACTTCCATGCAGGAAGTGCCTAAATGACTATTGACGCTCGTTAACATTCCCTGGTTTCTCTGGGACTGGTTAGATATGACAGAGGTCTTCGTCCTACAGGATGTCTATGCTGTGGGTGCCAATATTTATTTTGCTGCTATCAGTTGGGGGTAAAGGGCCTTGCTCAAGGGCACTGATGATTATATGTCCACCCTGGGATTTGAACTGGCAACCTTCTGATCACAGGCACAGTGTCCTAACCCACTTAGCCACACACTGCCACATGTAGCAGTATAATATCACAGCAGTGCTTCTGTGTGACCATAGTGCACCTTGTGAGATTGAGAACCCGTTTGAGGTAGGATTATGTACAAGTGTTGGGTTTGGATGTGGCCAGATTTCCAGGGCAGGTTCCGTCCCTAACCGAAAACAATCCACACAAACGGTCAAGTGTGAAAAGTCCTACTGCTAAAGTACTGAACAGGTTCGACATGCGAGCTGTTGCCAATAGGTACCACCTGAGGGGGAGGGCGAAGCCTCCATGCAGCCCCCTCCTGAACCCACCGATGACAACAGGAACAAGCATGGCTTCCTGATCCTCAGCAGAGAGGATTCCACCATGGTACTTACCTCCTATACCCATAGATGTAGGGTTTGTGGGAACCCTGTACGATTTCGGTTACCGGTGATTCTAGATTCTACCCAGCTATTCATTACTATTATTACTCATGATTAGCTTGGTTTTGTTTCATCCTGTTGTCTGTTTCATAGCAATCCCAGAATTGGCTTCGGTAATCTTGTGATTACTGGACCTCATTTCTCCCATATCTTGCGTTCTGTGCAGATCCTGCAGACTGGACAGGAGATCATGGAGCTTGACACCAGTGGGTTTGCAACTCAGGGCCCTACTGTGTTTGCTGGCAACATTGGTGACAATAAGTATATCATCCAGGTGTCACCTATGGGCCTCCGGCTCCTGGAAGGAGGTAACTGCCCCGCCCCCCCCCCCCCCAGCTCTGCTCCGCCTGTGATGATGATAAACTCACGGTCCTCTCCGTCCCGTATCTTCTCAAGTGACGCAGCTGCACTTCGTCCCCGTGGATCTGGGCTCGCCCATCGTGCAATGTGCGGTCGCTGACCCCTACGTGGTCATCATGACGGCCGAGGGGGTGGTGACCATGTTCGTGCTCAAGAGCGACTCCTACATGGGCAAGACGCACCGGCTGGCTCTGCAGAAGCCCCAGCTGCACACTGTGAGTGGCCTTGCTCGCTGTCCCCTTTGTCTACACCAAAGGGTTCCTTCCCCTAGCTGAGTGTGGAGCTGTGGAGTGAAGGTGTCCTTTGATATGCTACAAACATGACGATCGTTTAGTCAAGAAATTGGGTAGGAAGGTAGCTCCTCTTGGGACTCATGAGGAATGGGATCATCCTTTTCACCGCTGTTGTTTATCTTTCACTGTCAGAAGAGGGAAAATCCCCATTTTCCTCATTGTAGTTGTCTTCTAACAAAGCAGATCAGTGCCTTAATGGTTTTGAGGTGCAGCATTCAGAGTGACGGTACTATATCGAGAAGGAGTAGCAGTAGCAAAGTGCGTCTGTGTCTTTGCCTCCCGGACAGCAATCGCGGGTGATAACGCTGTGCGCATACCGGGACATCAGCGGGATGTTCACCACCGAGAGTAAGGTGTGCAACCTGACTAGGGAGGAGACGGCCTCCAGGAGCCAGTCTGAGACACAGACCATCATACACGACATCAGGTGAGGCTTCCAGCAGGGACCCTGGGTCATGGCGAGAGCCCCACCTACACTGGGGGTCCTCTTGTGTCCATGATGTATTATGTTAGATGTACTTTTAAGGGAAATGTGAAGCAACGTGGTTAGAGTTCAACTTACTTAGTGTAAATTGTTTCTAGAAAATTGTTAGCATGTTGCCTGTGTAAATAAGTTTGTTTGCGAAGTCCTATTGGGTAGTCTTGGTTCTTGCAATATGACATCAGGAACGAATTCCTATTGTGAGGCATATCCTTATGTGTGTCTTGCTGCATGTGGCCTGCAGTAACACGGTGGATGACGAGGAGGAGATGCTTTACGGAGACTCCAGCCCCCTGTTCAGCCCGACTCAGGAGGAGCCGACCGGCAGCATGGGGACGGCCTGTCCCGGGCAGGAAGGGGTGGCCCACAAGACTGAACCCACTCACTGGTGCATGGCGGTGCGGGAAAATGGCGTTATGGAGGTGAGGCCTTGTCCATGTGCTTCTTTCACAGCCCGAGTTCCGCTTATCTTTACAAGGGCAGAACCACAACTTCTGTCGATTTAATTGTTACATAAAATGATCTTGTGCTTTTGGGGACCAGATTTACCAGCTACCGGAATGGCGCCTCGTCTTCCTAGTGAAGAACTTCCCAGTCGGCCAGCGTGTGCTGGTGGACAGTTCCTCTGGGCAGTCTGCTGCTCAGGGGGAGGGGAAGAAAGAGGAAGTGACACGGCAAGGAGAGATCCCATTGGTCAAAGAGGTGGCCTTGGTGGGACTGGGCCACAACCATTCTAGACCTTACCTCTTGGTGAGTTTCTGAGTTAACCTGTGAATTTACTGCTTGATTGATAGGTCTTATATACTTTCACTTTTAGACATGGTTTTTACTTGTCTTTAAGGAGCTTAAAATGAGCTCCTTTAATATTTCATTTGGCTTGTTTTTGTCCATGCCAGGTCCACGTTGACCAGGAGCTCCTTATCTACGAAGCCTTCCCATATGACCAACAGCAGTCACAGAACAACTTAAAAGTGCGGTTTAAAAAGGTCAGAGATGAATCCTTCAGGAACAATTTGCCAGATTCTTACATATGTTGGTCAGGAACACGCGTTCATTTATCCTTTCCTCAGATGCCTCATAACATCAACTTCCGTGAGAAGAAAATGAAGCTGTCGAAGAAGGACAAAAAGACCGAGGGTGGCCCCGGAGAGGAGGGTCTGGGGCCCAGGGGCCGGGTGGCCCGCTTCCGATATTTTGAAGACATATCTGGTTACTCAGGGGTAAGGTGTTCCTCTCTGCCTGTTGCTCACATGCTCATATTCAGAACTAAAACCACTGCTCTTAACACTGCTACCCGGTGTATTGACCCATGTGACTTTCAGGTGTTCATCTGTGGACCCTCTCCTCATTGGATGATGGTGACCTCCCGTGGGGCGATGAGGCTTCACCCCATGACCATCGATGGCCCCATTGAATCCTTCTCCCCCTTTCATAACATCAACTGTCCCAAAGGATTTCTCTATTTTAACAAGCAGGTATGGATCAGTATGAGTCTACATTATTTTGTTGTCATGTATCTGGTTTTTTGCTTTTTCTTGTCAACAAATGGGTTATATTTTTTTCATCTTTTAACCTTGATGACCCTACAGCAGTTAAACTGTGCAAGTGCTTTACATTTAGCTTTATGACGGGCAGTTTACGGATTTGGAGTCGGAACCATATTGGAGTTAAAAATCACGAATATGTGCGTGTCAGTGGTGTGAAACTAGTGTCTGGTTTCCCTTGCGCAGGGTGAACTCAGGATCAGCGTGTTGCCAACCTACCTGTCGTACGACGCCCCGTGGCCCGTGAGGAAAATCCCCCTCAGGTGCACCGCCCACTATGTGACGTACCACGTGGAGTCCAAGGTGAGAGCTCTTCCTAGGCTGGTACTCATTTCATTACACGCTAAAAACCTTACTGCCATTTGGGACACTGGGTCTCGGGATTCGTTTTTTCTTGTTGGGTTCGTCAGGCGGTGTGATGGATTTCTAAAGACGCCCTGGAACACCGTGATACGTTTTGTTCCCGTTAGGTGTACGCAGTATGTCTGAGCGTAAAGGAGCCCTGTACACGTATTCCCAGAATGACCGGGGAGGAGAAGGAATATGAGGCCATAGAGAGAGGTGAGATCCTTGCCGTCCATCTGACAGTTTATTTCTGCAGCCTTATGTTTGCCGTGTGTCTCAGTGCAGGTAGCAGTGATAGACGGGCACTGGGAGTTGCCTGTCATGCATTTGGTTTATCCGCCTTGCTGTGCCCCAGGTCGTCTCCTCGTTAATAGTACATGTCCTTGTTTATGCCCTCAGACGAGCGGTACATCAACCCCCAGCAGGAGAAGTTCTCGATCCAGCTGATTTCTCCCGTCAGCTGGGAGGCGATCCCCAATACACGGTAAGCTTGGAACAGCAGCTCTGCAGGGCCCATCTGTGCCGCTCGTCAAGGTGCCAGTTCTGTTCTGCGTCAAATGATCAAATGAATCATGTGGTACTGGAAGATGTACAATAGTCACATTACATTGCTGGATGGCTACGACACCCCGAAAGGAATAATGCAGATAGACAACCAACATGTTTGGACAGTTAAAGTAGCCTTTCCGCACAGAAGCATTTAAATGGTTGTATGCATGACTGGCGTCCTCGGCAGAATCGATCTGGAGGAGTGGGAGCATGTCACGTGCATGAAGACGGTGGCACTGAAGAGCCAGGAGACTGTGTCAGGCCTCAAGGGATACATAGCTGCCGGGACCTGTCTGATGCAGGGAGAGGAGGTCACATGTCGAGGCAGGGTAAGTGGTCCCACACCATGTGGGAGTCACAGTGGCCAGGACCTGTTGTATGATATGGATTCTGGCCTCATTTAAAATGAGTTTGGACACAGGCTGACTGGTAGTTTGACTCCCATGTGCTTCATTTAATTGTCACTTGATCTTTTTTTCTTTTTTGGTAATTAAACAAAAATTTCAGTGCAGTACTGAGGGCAGTTTGTAGTTCCGTTCAGCATTGCGTGGTGTTTTATTTAGTTTTTTTTTTTTATTTAGTTTTGTTGTGTTTATCTCCTTTTTGCTTCCAGATCCTGATCTTGGATGTTATTGAAGTGGTACCTGAGCCTGGGCAGCCCCTCACCAAGAACAAATTCAAGATCCTCTACGAGAAGGAGCAGAAGGGTCCCGTCACCGCCTTGTGTCACTGCAGTGGCTACCTTGTCTCGGCTATCGGCCAGAAGGTGGTGCCTTCTCTCACTGAAAACGCTGTACACTTTTTAGGGGACTAAAAACATATGACTCCAAGACACAAATGAAAGCTATACAGATTCACCCTAAGCTTTTCTCTATTAATTTGTAATGTAAATTTCATATGAAATATACATCAGTTCTTACTTAGAAGAGGGAAAACCTATCCCTGGACCCGGACTGCAAACCTCTCGAAGTTCTCCAAAATAATGTTTCCTGAAATCTGAGCTCCATTTTTCCTAATGCCATAGATATTCCTGTGGAGCCTGAAGGACAATGACCTGACTGGCATGGCCTTCATCGACACCCAGCTCTACATCCACCAGATGTACAGCATCAAGAACTTCATCCTGGCGGCTGATGTCATGAAGAGCATCTCGTTGCTCCGCTACCAGGAGGAGAGCAAGACGCTGTCGCTTGTCAGCAGGGTACTGCAAAGACCTCACCCTCTCACCCTCAAATGGACCCAGAATCAGAAAATTAGTCCTTGATCTACAGATTACCTGTCCGTTCAAATAATTGCTTCTGTGAAGAATCTGGTCAGGATTGAGTTAAAACGATCATATTTTGTGACCCTCTTGAACTGAGTATGGGTCGTACTAGACTTTGCCATGCCATCATGCTAATTGGCCATTGAGCTGTTTAAGTTTTCTGACTTTTGGCTGTGTGATTTCAGGATGCCAAACCACTGGAGGTATACAGCATCGAGTTCATGGTGGACAACAACCAACTCGGATTTCTGGGTATGTTTTCGGGCAGATCTGCTGTGATTCTGGGACTCGGAGTGCCTCGTGTTTGGTTCTCTAAGAGCGGCTTTTGTTTCTGTACATTCCAGTGTCAGACCGAGATAAGAATTTGCTGGTGTACATGTATCTACCAGAAGGTATGTAGCTCTTAAATCATCGTCTGGACAACAGTAGCCAAAAACGAGTGCACGTCCGAATGGCTTTGCGTTTCCTCTTGTAGCCAAGGAGAGCTTTGGTGGGATGCGACTACTGCGTCGTGCCGACTTCAATGTAGGGGCCCACGTCAACACCTTCTGGAGGATGCCGTGCCGGGGAGCCATGGAGGCAGGCAGCAAGAAGACCCTCACCTGGGACAACAAGCACATCACCTGGTTTGGTACGCCATGAACTCCAAGCCGTCCGTCTCTCACAGGGAACGGAAATTGTTTGCAGCGCCCTGAGTCTGAGGACAGGATCACTGATGAAAATCCACACTGAATCTGAATTCCTAACTTTGCATCAGCCTAGAGCAGATGAGCTACATGTATGTCATTGATAGATTGATTAGTAATTAACGCAGCCGGCGTACTACGCCAGCATCACTGCCAGTGCCCAAGTACTTTTAGGGGCACAAGCAAGCCGGTGCCACTTTCTTGGTTGTTGTGTGCCACAGGCAATTCAGCACCACTAGCATCCACCTACGGGACTAACCAGCTCTGGTAATCAACAAATAAGTTGAAAACAAACCATTTCCCCAGATGAACATAAGCGATTTCATGTTATGCACCTTGAGTGCAAATCCATTAAGAAGGGTGACCATATGTCCCTTTTTCTGGGTTTGTACACTTTTTTTTGCGACCTAAAATGCCTGAAACGTCCAGGATTTGCTTTCTACAGTAATAATATTTTCTGTGTGCATATTTCTGTTGCTTTGATGCCTCTTTGTGTCCTGCTCATGGTGTCCTCTTTTTTTTTGCAAAGCAAAATGGTCACCCTCAACTTAAGTTCGCTGTAGAGAGTAGCTGATTGCTCGGACTGGGCAGGCTCAAATGCTCTCATATGCAGGAATCCATGGGACTGAGTATAGAGTAGGCCCAACATGAATGGACGTATCCCAGTATACCCCACCACTTATGAAGGTCTGCAATGTGGCCAGAACTACAGGTTTCCTTTTACTCTGCACAGCGACGCTGGATGGAGGCATCGGGCTCCTTTTGCCCATGCAGGAGAAGACGTACCGTCGACTGCTCATGCTCCAGAATGCACTGACCACCATGCTGCCCCACCATGCGGGACTCAACCCTAAAGCATTCAGGTGTGTGTATGCAGTAAATTGCCTGTTTGGATCTCAGTGAGCCTTGTTCACTCAAAGCCATGAAGAGTTTCATAAAGTCATGCAGGCTGATGTAATAATTTCTGTTTTGCAGGATGCTTCACACAGACCGGCGCACTTTGCAGAACCCGGTGCGTAACATCTTGGACGGGGAGCTCCTCACCAAGTACCTGTACCTCAGCACCATGGAGCGCAGCGAGCTGGCCAAGAAGATCGGGACCACCTCAGACATTGTGAGTAGAGCTCTAATCATACCTGGCAAAGATGAGGGTTAAGTAGTCGGTTTTGAGTATGACTATAGAGCATGAGAGAGCTAATAAACCACGCCACAGAAGATGCTCATGGGAGTTGTACTTGCAGAGAAATGAATGGTTCAGAGGGATAATCAATCATTGTAGAGGTGGGACCAACCAATCAGATATCTTGGACCCCCTCGACTTGTTGCTTGGACCCACCTCCTCTACAATCTGTTTGGTTATCTCTCCGAACCAATCAATTTTTGTTCTGCCCTCACAACATTTCTGTGTAAGTAAAATTTCCATGAGCCCAGTGCATGATTTTAAGGCCAAACTGAAGGAAGACATCCAGTCTTTCTAAGTACAGTATATATCATTTTTCCAAATGACATGTAGAGACTACATGGTGCGCCAGGAAAACTGAATTTTGAATACACTTCATTTTGTTTTCTCCTGGTTATTTCAGATTTTGGATGATCTTCTGGAAATTGACAGAGTGACAGCTCACTTTTAAAATGATTTTCTCATCAAAATGATCCTGTATCGTTTACTGGTTTTGATTGTTTTACAAGGGGTAAAAACATTTTTCTTAAACTGATGTTCTTGTTTATGGTGTTTTTGTAGTATGTGAGGAAGACAGATGTATCATTTTTCATAAAGATATTATTTTGTAAGCAAAATAAAAAAATAAAAAAAACAAAGAAACCAGAGTTGTATTGAAGCAGTTCATGAACTCTGATCCCAGCATCAATGAGTTAAGAGATAAGCAGGCAGCACTCCCCTCCCGGTTCTCTTTTACCTTGTTGTTACACGATACCAGGGTAAAGGTTATGAATGTATCTATATAAATCTGAACCACAAGACCTATTAGTGACAGTCGTGACAGAGAAGTGGCACAAAAACTAGGCAGAAGTTAATCACCAAGCTTATTTGCAGCTGTGCATCATATCACATTTGTATACTACTCTCAACAGTATATACCATACTGAGAAAGTGTCACTATAATACACATCAAAGTTCTGGCTGTACGTAAATTCACTGAAAAATCAGGTTTACAGTGACTGATCTGACCACAGTATCCATCCCAGCATCCATCAGATAGGTGGGTGTGGAAATGAGGGGGCAGAGAGGTAAAGGAGAAAATTTAACTTTTTTCTTTTTTGCATATTCATTTGTCTATTTGTGTGGTTTCACATGAACTAAAATGATATACGTTTTATACGTGTGTAATATGATTTAAGACAGCTTGTTTCAGGAATATTACAACTTTGCATATCTGCATTAACCTATCATCCTGATAGGGTCATTTATTCAGTCAGGTTACACACAGTAAAAGCCATAAAAATGCTGACGGACAAAGTAATGTCTGATCTGGCTGGGGTATATAATTCAGTTCTTAGATATAGACATCATGATTTTTGTCTGTCTAGCAAGCTGCAGTGCACCCTATGTCAGGTTCTTTTTTAAAAAAAGGTTGGCTTTCATTGAATATTTTTAAAATAACTTTTAAAGTTTCCTGGAATCATCTTTGCTCTATGCAATGATGGCCTACGTTAAGATCTATAATTTGTCATGCCCGGTTCTGTCCAGCTGTTCGATCCAGGGTGGGGGGAACCCACAGGTAATCCTTACATTACTATCCCCTACTTTATCTATACCCTCCGTTGACCGGAGTATCACACCCAACAGAGTCACTGTACTTTGAACAGCTGAACTTTGTTTCTTCAAAACTGAACTTCACTGGTCCATAAAGGCAGCCAGCCAAACAGGTATCAACTTCAGTTCAGTGGGTGCATACACCATTTTCTGCGTCAAGGTTAAAAAAATAGATAAATTACTGGAGGTACTGATGGATTTTGTCATCCAGTGTCACCAGGCCAAAGTAGGAGAGAAGCCGCAGTAACGAGCGAGTCAGACTCATCTTTGCCATCTCTGACCTGCAGACAGAAGAGTTCTTTTAAAGTCCATAAGCCAGGCGAAAGGGACATTACATGTCGGCGGAGGTGCCCTTTACCTTAGAGCGCACTCAAACTTGAGGCCCTCCCAGGCTGCTCGAAGCCAGTGAAGCATCCAGATTCTGGGTAAGCCCCGGGCCTCCTCTGCCTGGATGCGGCCCCAGCCTCTCACAGCACTGGGACCAGGTTGCAGAAAAGAGGGGGCAAGTTAGTCAGACCCAGACACCCTGAGGCACGGGGCTGCTCCCTGCTGCTGAACAGTCAAGCCACCTCACGTCAGAACATGATTCATTACCGGGTGGTCACAGACTGCTGAACATCTAATGTCAAATGACCATTTGAACGCTAACACTAATGACTGAGTTATACATAACCTCAAGTTAACCTAGAGTGTTTCTAAGATTATAAGGAGGAGCCATACTGCAAAAGACCTACATCTACCCGGAGCCTCCAGGACCGTAGAGGGTGAAACAACACAAGCTGACCTCTTGGCCATGACAGAGTAGCGGTCCACGGGCGCCCCCAGGGCGATATTAATGCTGCGCACTGTGTTGACGTTACGGAACACCAGGAGCATGGGTCGCGGCAGAGACTTCAGCACCCGCATGATGCTCTCGAAGTGGTGCTTGGCCATGTCGCGCATGTAGGACATCTCCTCACGGGTCAGGATGTTTCCCAAACCCAGTTCACGCATGTTGATGGGCCGCTGTAGCAGCATCTCGGAGAACAGGAGGTAGTCTGTACGACAGGCAGGTACGTATGGAATTAGGTTTATGCTTTTACCGTGTTTAATGTTTAGAAAAATCCTTGTGTACGACATGTACACCTTGGATTGCTGCCCACCTTGTATCAGACAGAGCAGTGTTTCCAAACCCAGTCCTCAGGGAACCACAGACAATCCACATTTTTGCTCCTTCCCAGCTCTGAGCAAAAACGTGGACTGCCTTCAGGTCCCCAAGGACCGGATTGGGAAACACTGAAATAGAGGTACGTTTTAAAAACGCAATAACAGTGTGCTTACCTTTGACTCCAAGGTCACTGGAGTGTTTCCTCATGGCATCCTCATCCCGCAGGATGATGGCACGCCACAGCTTACACAAGGCAACCCGGTCGCTGAGGGGCCGCGGCAGACACACAAATGACATCACTTCAGTAATGCATCATTTCCACACCTCATCTACAGCGCCTATAATTTCCAAGATCCCACTGAGAGGTGATGCTCTTAGTCTGCAGATTCCATTAATGTCTTACCTTTTGCTGAGTAACTGATAAAGCCCATGGTCCAGAAGAACCAGCTCTGCTTTATCATCTGGTCCTTTTCTCACCAGTACTGGAATGTGGGAAATAAGACCTATTTTTAAACTTTTAGTGAGAACAAGCTCCATCTATCCATTTTCCATACCTGCTTGTCCTATGCAGGGATTAACGGGGATCTGGAGCCTATCCCGGAAGCTACAGGCACAAGGAAGGGAATAACCCAGGACGGGACACCAACCCATCACAAGGCACACACACTGTCACACCTATGGACAATTTGGCAACTCCAGTTCACCTTAGTGGGCTTATAGATTGTGGGGTAAACTGGAGAACCTGAAGGAACCCCCAGAATGACACAAGGGGAACATGCGAATATGAACATTATAATGCTTATTATTACGCAATATCTGTAATTGTTTCCCAAAACAGGTTCTAGCTAAGCTTGTACCTACATAGACCAGTAAAATAATCATGTGCATATGGTCCTTAAACCAAATCCAGCTCATAAAATTAATATGCTATACAGACACTCCTCCCTTAACAACTGACCTGTTTACCGACCACCCAGACTAATGACCAGCTCCAAACAGTCAGTATTGTACGCTGTACGACTACTTTGGTCGTAGAAACTTCCATGCAGCGTCTCAGCGTCAAGCATCTCATCTTGCGTCACCCTGTCCCAGTCCCAGTCTCAGTGTAGTTCCCTCAGTCAGTATTAACCACATTAGCATTCGCAATCTCCAAGATTACATATTTTGCCTAGAAATACAGATATATAAATATAAATATATGCGTATAAATATACTAAAAATGTTTTAAATGGTGCAAAGGTGACATGAAAACAATATCTAAAGATGGTTGACACAAACCCACTACCAGTACAGTATGCTTGAAATATCGGTAAGGGGCAACCAACCAATTCGCTTAACGACCTATTCTTAGTAACGGAACTCGGTTGTTAGGTGAGGAGTGTCTGTATTAAGCTAGTGAATGTGGAAAATACTTAAGCATTTTTTATGTAACTAAATGGAACTGGGTAATATCAGAACCTGTCAGGGACGGGCATGAGAATATACCGACTGCAGGGTTTGACCCAAAATGCTCCCCTGTTATCACCAATCCTAATTTTCCAGAAGATGGACTACACTTTAAACCCTTACTCCTCATTCTGTGATAAGGCAGTCCCACCAACAGTATAACTAATCATGAGACAGGGGAGAGGTTTGGGTGTGGCCAGCCTGAATAGGTGAACAAAGTGAGCGTCACACATCTACCATTGCCAGGATGAGGGTCAGCATGGATGAACCCAGTGTAAAAGATCTGCTCTGCGAACGTCCGGATCAGCTTGTCGGCAACCTGAGAAGCAAGTGGGAAGAATCAAAGGCTGCCCCCGCCTTCACATCCAGTCATCTGCTCCGAATCATCAATATCCTGGAACCTCCAATTGTAAAAGCAACATCTGTACTTACATCTCGTAAGCCAAGCCCTTGCTGTCGGATTCCTTCTATGTTGTTTATCTTGCAGCCTTCACAATATTCTGCTGTGAGCACCCTCTGCAAGGCCAAGTAAACTGGTTTGATTAGTCTGACCCTCACAAAGGAGCCACCAGAACCAACTGGAGTGATATAATGAGTTGCATCCATTTAAAAAGGCCCATATGCCAGTGTGCTGTCTGGATTATGTTTGCACACCTTGCTAGTCTGATCCCAGAAAACCTTGGGAACTATGACAAATCTGAATTGCTTGAGATCATCTGCGCAACGTTCAGAGTTCCTAGCCTCATTCTCAAAGTCCAGCTCCTGCGCCAGTGTCCCCTTCAGGTCCTGAAACACAAGCACACCGACATGACTGAAGTAGGTCTAAGCGGCATCTCTGTCACCTTCTTCTGTATCAATGTTAGTCCTATTCAGAGGGATCGCTATAACGCAGATATGCCATAAATGAATAGAAGGTCCTTTGAGAGGACAATGTTATCTTACACATATGACACACCTGTAGGACCCATCGGAATCCAAAGCTGGGATGCATTAATTTTATGATATCCAGAAGAATCTCCAAAGTCTGAATATCCCCATCGAATCGATCTCTCAGGTCTATGTACTGCACCTGGGAAAAAGATCCAGACATCTTGCTGTGTCATACTTCCTAATGTATATCCATTTTCAAAAAAAAAAATCCCAGCACATAAGCATGATTACACACCTTAACCGCCACAGGAGTCCCATCATGCAACTCTGCCTTGTGCACCTGAGCTAAGCTTGCAGCCGCCATTGGCTCATAGTCAAATGTTTTGAACATCTTATCTGGTGTAGTACTGAAATCTTCCAGAAAGAGTGCATCTACCTGTAGGACAGAGAGGAAGTGGGAAACAAGGAGATGTGGGCTGGTGTGTAGCTCAGCAGGTTACGGCGCTATGCTAGTGTTTGGAAGAATGTGAGTTTGAATCCCAAGCCAAACAAAGTGATCATATGATTGCTGGGCCCTTCAATAAGGCCCTTAACCCTAACTTCTCCAGGTTCGCGCAATATTCAGAATTTATGAATTGTGCCCCAACCATGAGTTGGAATTTGAACTGGCCACACCCCACAGGATGTTCAATCGGAATTTTAATTGAAATGACAGGAAAAATAATAATTCAATTCAAAGATATTCAATGCGATCACACAACACAGGAATGTCAGTTTATCAAAACACAAATAACTATGTAATAGATTTACTTTCTAGATGGCAGATGTATGAACTGACCTTGTTTATGCACAAGTGAGTGAAGTGCACTTTATATTTGCATGATTGTTAGATAACTTATGCATAAGTTTTAGCCTATTCTAACAATTTGCATTTGATTTTTCATGAGCACATATTTATTGTTTCTGCATATTTAACCATTTATGTGTGTTACCATTTGTGAGTCCGCAGTATCTTGTCTTGTGAGTGTCTATAGGCTGTCAGACGGACAGGGTTAATTGTATGACTGCATGAACTGCTCTTGCAACATGGTACAAAAAATGACAGTTAAACTATTTTCCAGGTGACACTTCAAATATCGCATTCTTTCATTCTGAATAACATGACATTTTATAGCATATCATACAGTATATGCTGTGTACATTAACATGTTTGTGTGTCATTCATATTGAAATATTAAGCTGTATTGTTACAGCTGCACCTACACTATGTATATGAATTTATGTGAATTCAATTACATTTCAATTCTACTTCCAACAATTGTAATCAAATCAAACTGATTTAAATGGAGCAAAGGTGACATGAAAACAATATCTAAAGATGGTTGACACAAACCCACTACCAGTACAGTATGCTTGAAATATCGGTAAGGGGCAACCAACCAATTCGCTTAATGACCTATTCTTAGTAAGGGAACTCGGTTGTTAGGTGAGGAGTGCCTGTATTAAGCTAGTAAACATGGAAAATACTTATGCATTTTTTATGTAACTAAATAGAACTAGGTAATTCAAATTCATGAGCTTAATTATAATTTCAGGGTCGTTCTCAATTCAAATTCTGAACAGTGCACAGCCCTGGCTTGCTGAACCTGCTCTCTGACCACAAGCCTTCCACACTTCACTTCACACAGTGATTGATCTCACCTCCTTGTACTTCCGGTTGAGTGCCTTGTCCTCCAGCACCTGCAGAGTGCAGATGTACTCTGGGGGCAGCAGATGATTGAAGGAGCAGAGGCCCTGGCCCAACTTAATGTACAGGCCCCCATTCTGTACGGCACCGCTGACCATGCTCTCTGCTGCCCTCTGGTGGCAGGCCGACATGCCAGCCTTAAAGGCTGGGCTGCTCTGGCAAGAGAGGACAGGTCTTTCATAGAGAGCACAGGTAGGGAATGATGTCACTGTACAAATTTTGTTTTTAATAACTTAACCAATACATCAGAAACTGAACGAGCCTTACCTCATCCAAGCTGCGGAGCGTTATGTTGGACGTCCACCAATAATCAATGGAAATCTGCATTCCGACAAACAGGGACCTGTCCGACAACAGTTCAGTGCGAGATATAACTTTTTACAGACACAGAAAGCTACCCAACCTAACCCAAACCGGTGAGACACACAAAGTAGGTGTTTGTAACAGTCACTGCTTTAACTGGGGAAGAAAACAGGTACTAGTAGCTCCTTTGTTATTCAGTGCTGGCATGCAAGAAACATTCCTTGTATTTTAAAGGGAGAAACAAAGCTGTGTCAGTTCTGCATCCTGGTGAGCACTGGGCCGCTTTAAGCACTGTTAAGTGTACTGGGCATACAGCTCTGTAGCCGTAGCTGGTGAAGAGGTTCAAAATTAGTTTGAAATAATTAGTTACATTATTTCTAACTTCTGCAACCATACTCCATCTGTCTTTATTTTACATACTTTAAAATTCATATGAATTTGCAGGAAAAACGCAGGGTGCAAAACGCACCTACAGAATCGGCTAACCCCCTCTACCAAGATCCTCATCTTCCGCCTCTCTCGAGGGTCTGATACACCATACTGGACTCCAGCCACCAGGGGGGTGCTAAGCAACAGGCCTAGCAGCATCTTCTTCAACAGACCTCGGCCTTTTCCCCGTCTGCAGAGGGAAACCCCAGTGAAGAGCTGGCTGTGTATATCACCATTTTGCACTGAGACTGCTCCCTCGATTTGTACAGTACATACTGGACCAGGAATCTCACTTTGGGCACAATCAGCTAATACAGCAAAATCTCTGCAACAATTCCACCAGTAGCCTGTCAGCATTTCTCATATTTCCAGTTTTCTGAAATCTTTGATATTTGTTAAACTTGGCGTTTTTAGATCTGTACAGTAATCCCTCTATATCGCTATATCGCGCTTCGACATTCACGGCTTCACTGTATTGCGGATTTTATATGTAAGCATATCTAAACATATATCGTGGATTTTTCGCTGGTTCGCAGATTTCTGCGGACGATGGCTCTTTTTATTTCTGGTACATGCTTCCTCAGTTGGTTTGCCCTGTTGATTTCATACACAGGACGCTATTGGCTGATGGCTGCCAAATCGGCCGAAATCAGCCGAGAATGTAAACATTACCAGAATGCAAATGGCGCGTGACTGCAGTGTTCGTATTTTAGAAATATGATACTAATATTA
>JAAGVU020000045.1:20455109-20473137 GCA_011763525.2 Mormyrus iriodes
GTGTGAGTCCCTTAGGGTGGTCTGTTGGGGTTTTGGTCATCCTTCAGATACAGTGTACCTGCAGGGGTCCCTTAGGGGGGTCCGTTGGGGTTTGCTGTCATCCTTCAGATACAGTGTACCTGCAGGGGTCCCTTAGGGGGGTCCGTTGGGGGTTGCTGTCATCCTTCAGATACAGTGTAGGGGTGTGAGTCCCTTAGGGTGGTCTGTTGGGGTTTTGGTCATCCTTCAGATACAGTGTACCTGCAGGGGTCCCTTAGGGTGGTCTGTTGGGGTTTTGGTCATCCTTCAGATACAGTGTACCTACAGGGGTCCCTTAGGGTGGCCCCTTAGGGTTGCAGGTCTCTTTCTGATACAGCATAGCTGCAAGGTCCTTTTGAGTATGGCCCTTGCGGTTGCGGTCCTTCTTCGAGCATGGCGTAGTTGGGGGGTCCCTTAGGGGTGTTCCTTAGGGCCATGGTTCTCTTTCTGACTCTGCTAGGTCAGCATATCTTGAACCAAATCATTTAGACTCCTCTTTGCCTTCTTCAACAGGTGGACCCTCGTGCTCCCGCACCCTTAAGCCCTACAGTTTCACGTCCCCCCTCTAGTTTCCAAAGCAGCCCCTGCATCACTGCTGCGGTGGGCCTCTCTCTAGTGCGCTGGACTGTGAGGCAGCCGAGCGCTTTGGTTCATAATGTTAATTGTCATTTGTGATGTACATGGCTAAGAGTCCTCCTCTGTACTGCCTCTGCACAGGCCTGCTTATTTAGTGCCCTGGTCTGGAAATCTATATGCAGCATTATATTATTTTTTTAATTCCTGCCCAATTTGGTTTTTGAATCGGGCTTTATATCATCCTGACGTTAGTCACTGCTTGTAAATATTAATGGCCGGTGCTGGAACAAGCACCGTGACTGATTTAGCATCACGGGCCACAGCTGTTGGCGATTTTCATCAGATCTCCAGCTGCTTCCCAGCGCGAGAAAAACGGCGCGGCGAACGCAGAAAGCGTGGAAGAATAAATGCGGGGTGTTCAACGCGGTGCTGCGTCAGCGGACGCGGCGGGCCGAGGCGCCAGGAAAATGTCAGGAAAACGAGTCTCCCCGTGTGATTTCCATCTCGGAGGCTTGCTGCCATTCCGCTGAACGATATTCATTATTTACGCTCTGGCGTAGGGTGTGTTTAAACCACACCACCTTGTCAAACAACTTTAATTACTCACTTTCCATATGTTAGGAGTGAATGGAAGGGAACACATTTTTATTGCATTCATGGGGTCTAGTGGGGTCCAGACCTTCACTTGTCCCTTGATCAGTGGGTAGCACTGTTGTAGGTGAGGGGTGACCTTCACCTGCAGGACAAGCGTGGTTACCATGGATTCCCTCTGATTGGTCAGTAGCCCTTTTTATGGGGTAACGTGCATTGTCAACAGGGGGTGAGGGTGGGACACCTCATGCTGCCCAGAAGCTAGACGCATAACGTGTTCCGGTAACCAGAATGGGATTACGAATCCTTGTTTAAAAAAGTATTAAACACTTTTCAATGGCATGGGAGCCAAATGTTCTCAAGCCATCTGTTTGAACTCTGCGGATAACTGCGTAGTAAGTTTGTGCTTTGGGCTACACATCGGCTTGATAAACACCTTTTGAATTTTGAAGTGTAATGTGCTGTTCTGGGCCTGGTTTTGTGTGTTTTTGCCAGTGAGGGTGAATTTCCAGTCATGAGGACCCGAGGGAAAATCACAGTAGCTTTCCTTCACCCCTACTGTAATACCCTCCTGCTGGACCGGGGGCACTCATTTTGGCAGTATGCTGGTAGTATTTGGCAGTGTGCTTATAGTATTTTAGTATTATAGTAGTATGCCACCTGTTTGTGTTATAATGTTCATGGGAAGCAGTGCTGGAAAATCAAAGGAACTTATGTAGTAACAAGGCATAATGATAATGGAGCAGTGAAAATTAGCATAATAATATGTTAAGATGTTTATACACCGAACTGAATGGCTAGGATCTTAATGAGGTTTGTTAGCCCCGGACCAGCCCTGAGGAAGGCGTGTTATTGGGAATAGTTAGGTGGGCAGCTGGATGCCGGCAGGCTGTCTCTACATGTCCAAGGTGGAGATGAAGGCACTGTGCTCCTCTGTTCTGTGCGTTCTGGAAACCGCATCATCGCTGGAAAGGCCCCCATAAGTCAAAGCCAGCTGGGAATCCGCCTTCTGTATAACAGACCCAGTGTAAGGGAGCGAGAGCTTACTTTTGTTCTTCAGTCAGGTTATCGCTGCACAAGGAGAGTTCACTAGCTAAATAAAGCAAATTGAGTAGTCTTGTCGTTCCTATCAACACACATAAGTAGTAAGCGAAATCCTGTGCTTACTTGAGCTCTGTAGTAACTCCACATGTATTTTGGGTAAAAAGGCCATTCAGAGCCATCCCTGCTTCAATCCCCAGCATGCCGTGCTTCGCATCAGTCAAAGCCACGACTGCTTGTGTGGGATTAGTGGAAAATGACTTCAGTGGCAAGTTTCTGAGAGCGTATCATTTCCTCATTGGTCATCTCGAGTGATCCGACCGTTCTGTTTATTTACGATGGGTCACGTCCCCCTTCAGAGTTTGTAACCCCCTCCCGCGGGACACCGTCAATTGTGCAAAGGGCGATGCACAAAGGCCCCAGACTGCGATGCGTGTCCTTCATTTCGCTGTCGTTTTCCGGTGGAAAGCTATTTCAGTTTCCATGGTTACCAGAGTGTCCCTGTGGGGTCTCTGCTCACCTGTCTGTGTGCGGCCTTTTTCTATAAACCCTGGGTCAGGCGTTTAGTATCTGGAGGAGATAAAGTGCAACCAGCAGAAGCTGCTTGTGGAGAATCTGAATCGCGGCCTGTTCTGCCACGTGCTCAGTCTTAGGTCCTGCGGGGCGGAGGGTGGCTGGTGACTGCCCGTCTTCTTAACGTGTTTGCATGTGTCTGTGGTGCCTTGCAGGGCGGTGCATCCCCCCGCCCAGCAGGACAGGGCTCCCTCAGGCCAGGACGATGAGCAGCCGGGGCCGTCGCGGAGGAAACGGGAGCCCAGCATGTCGGAGACGATGCCTCTCTACACGCTCTGCAAGGAGGATCTGGAGAGTATGGACAAGGAGGTATGGACACCACCCAGATGCCTTTGAAACCAACAGAGTGGAAATAGGGTATGGGGGGGGAAAGAATGCCTGCAGAGAACAGAGGGCTGACTGCCCAACTGCCCCTCAGCATGCTAACATTACAGGAAGTGGGGAAAATGTTTTAATTAAAATAAAAGCAAAGTGTAAACCGTGGTCATGCATGTCGTAGATCATAGGCCGCACTCACAATGTCATGCTTCCGTGGGATGAAATCGGCACTAAACTGGTTCAGACATGCGCCATCCAGACATGGATTGACGGATGAACACAGTGTGTCCGCATACCGTATTTCCTCTAATAGTGGCCACGGCCTTTTACCTCAGCCGCAGAAGTAACAGGCCTTTAGTTAGAGGCTGGCTTATATTGGAGGCAAAGCTGTATTTCTGATTCTGTTATTGCATTATACTGTTAATACAAATTCTATATATGAATGAATCAAACGCCACCATTGTATCAGTTTGAACCCTGTAAAACATACCAGGTACACTTATTGGAAAGATTCTCTTGAAACAAACTGTGTAACAGTAGATTACAGTATTGGAGGGTCATCAGTACCAATAATGCCTTTTGAAATTGTAATCAGAAAAATTAACTTTTCCGGTTACAAATGCCACGTAAATCATACATGCGATCAGTTTAACTTGTGTGTAGTATGACCAGTCACTTAACGTGGTCTTTATCATAGTTACACCCAGGCATCACAACATAAAAACAAAACAATTCTTGAGTTACTCTAAATATTATACTATAAGGCGTTCCCCTTTTTACAGCACAGTCAAATATCTTATAAAGATCAGATTAAGTTTCAAGCAAAATCTAAACTGAAAAACTAGGATACTGAATGTTAGTTTTCTGTCATGTATAACAAGAATGTTTCTGTTTTTATTAACGGCCTTTTCACCAAATGCTACGACTGATTAAATGCAACTTAGATACACATTTCTCTCTGAACTGAAATGTTTTTTCCGTTTCCCCTAAAATGTCTGTACGGCTGCCCTGGACCATTAGTAAATGTTTAAACTTTTTCAGGGTTAGGGTTTATTTCTGTTGTTTCTTTATATGTCCCAGAATCTTCACATAAATGTGCATGTGTATATTTCTCATATATTCTGTTCACACAAAGTCTTTATAAATAAGCCGCCATCAGTTTATGCACCCGGCCTTTATTTGTTCATGTCGACCATTCCCCCAGCCATTATCTGAGACCTGGCCCTTTGTTTGAGGAAATGCAGTATACTGCAGCACCGGCAACCATAGTTACAGTGTGTTATGTGTTATGGTTTGCTTAAGCAGGACTGAATTGAATAGGCCATCTGTTGAAATTCTCCTGTCTGATCTCAAGGTGATGTTGAGCTCTCAAATCTGAAACTGAACACAGCAAACTGTCAAAGTCTTTCGTCAGGTTGGTTGTTATTCTCCGTCCTTTAGGGGATGTGTTTCTCCAAAACGCAGAAAAGTGAAGTTCTGTTTAGGATCACTTTGTCTAGCTCGGTAATGAACAGGCCGGCCCCCTCTTTTCATGTTGGCTAAGGGGTCGTTCTGGTGATGAAAGCCTTGCCGCTGTTCCAGCCGCGGCGCACTCTCCTTGGCTGGTGGCGCCGTCTCCGCCGCCAGGCTGTGGAGCCGCCGCTCATAATGGCCGCTAATGGAGACTGAGTACCGTCGGCGGCTTTGAGCAGGACGTGCCTGGGAAAGCCTTCGGCCCCTTCTGCCATCCCTCACAGCCTTTTCTCCCACAGAAGTGAGTTTTTCTGCATAAGAAAGAGATGTAGTGCAGTTATCTGAGGGTTGGACTGAGACTTAGAGCCAGGATTTCAGCATCCCTCTAACCATCTACCTGTATTTAAGTTCGAAATGTTAGCTAGCCAGGGATTGTTTGCTGTTTGGGGCCACTGATTTAAAACTTAGGAGCATTTTCTGCAGTTTTAGTGCAGTGCTGGCAACTTGTGCAGTTTTTTTGGAGGGGTATAAGAGAGGACGGATGTTACGAGAAGTATTTTCCCCCTGCAAGAGTGAATCGGTGGGTGGTTGGTTCTGTTCGGGTGTGCTGCTTGTCTGTCTTGCTCCTGTATCCTAATGAACGCTTCGGGGAGCCGATCCTGAAGCCCCCCCACACCCCCGCATCTGATTATTAAGCCCCGTCATGAAGCTCAGTGAGGAGGCTAATTAAAAATGGGAGCATCCTCTGACACCTTTTCACAGTTACTGTTTTTGTTGTTGTTGTTTCCCCTCAGCTTCCTTCCCCCGCCCCAGCAATTAGCTGCGTTTCGAGAGGACTCTCACTTGCCGCTCCCTAAACGGCTCGAGCACAAACTGGTTTGAAGGATCAAACCAAACCGGGACTGGCGAAAGCTCAAGCGAACCAATCGAGTCACAGTTCAAAGGTCATGATTGGAGTAACATCAAGGAACGGTTGATACGCAGCTGTTTGTCAGGCAAGGACAAAATGGCCGTACCTCCCTTAGGGCTGTCGGTCACTTCCCTGATAGCGTGGTCTTCTGCGGCAGATCTGGAAGCTACTTTACTTGAATTACTCCTTCAGGCTTCAGGTCTTGTGTTTTGTCTGGCGTGGTCACCCATCTGCCCCCGTTTCCTGTGACATCCCGCCAATTCCTGCTCGTGCGCCACAGGGGAGGCTCCCTTCGTTATGAGTAATATAATGAAATTAATATACGTTCTAAACAAGACTGCTCCCTGTTAGGTTCTGTCCACAGTGATCCGAAAGCACATCAGACAATAAAATAATTAGCATATTCATCATGACGCCAGTCTTCCTGTGCTCCCGATGAGGTGTATTGTGCCATTTCACTGGTACTAATTAAACGTTGGGTTTGGGTGCAGCCGTCAGCTGCAGCTGGCTAACTGTTTTGCGAAGCTGGGGAGCATCTTTCTGTTTTGGGAAATGCGTGTGAGTCCCGGGCTGTGGAATTTGGAAGGCAGACATATTTCCTGTACGCTCGTTGATGGTATTTTCTGTAAAAGATGCGTTATTTGTACTGATGGAAGTGCCGTTGAACAAACTGATCTTTATTTGTATTTTTTTTTTTTTAACTGTTGATGTTTGAGGGTCTGTTACTGTTTAAGGACCTCTACAGAATCAGAAGTACGCGAAGCCGAAAGTGTCACTTAGTACTCGCTCTGCTCTGGCATTGTTATGTTAAAGCTTTATTTGACAAACACATTCAGTTTGGTCTCTGAAGCATGTCGGTAAACTGTTGCAGACTCGAACAACATGGTGACGGTGTCTGTTTGTGACAGGCCTGTACATATTTAAAAGCGTAATATTTCGATCCTGTGGGGACATTTTTTCGGTCCCAGCAATGAGAAACTCAATTGAATAAAAATCTGAGAATGCAATCAAAAAAATGCCAAAAGTCTTGTATTTTGTTTGGTTCCTTATAGAGGACGTTATGGATTAAGGTCAGGGCTGTGTAGGGGTTAAGGTTCTCATAGCTGGGATTAAGGTTTTTTCCGTAGAAATGAATGGAGGATCTCCACAAAGATATGAATACAGACCTGTGTGTCTGTGAGTGTGTGTGTCCTTGTGTTTGGAGGCAGACAGTTGCTGTCGGTCCCTGCTCCCCTTATTGTTTCATGATGCTGCACGCTGCTCTTGGTTTTTTCTGGGTGGGGCGCCTCGACCACTGCCTGCGTGGTGACAGTGGGTCGGGATGGATCGGCTCACCGCTGCCCATGCAGGTTAATGCCTGCCGGCGTGGTGTGACTGCACCTGCATTATTAGAGTGGAGTTTCTAAGATCCTGTGCCGGGAATGTCAGTGGGGGCCCAGTTTGCGGTTAGCGGCCCCTCGGAGAGGCGGCAAGGAATTTCTGTAACAGGCTGAGCTCCACCCACTGCCCTGTAGCTGTCGCTGTAGTGCAGCAGTAGGTGGGGAACCCAGCCGTATAACCTTCCCTCTGGACCGCAGGCCAATTTGCACGTTCGGTGGCGGCTCGCCCACAGACCAGTGATGTGACCCAGCAGGGTGTCTCGCTCCGTGACACACCTTTCCTTTCCTGATGGTTCCCTTCACAGGACCGGTGCTGGCATAGAGGCACTTTTGGCCCCGGTCGAGGCTCTCATTCATGCCCTACAGCTCAGGTTCCTGCTCATTGAGTTCTTTTTCATTTTGGGCAGAATTATTGTTGCCCTAATAGATTAAACAGCATCCTGTTGATCCAAAAATTTCCACCCTGAGTCATTTATCCATCTGTCGATCCATGTATCTGTCATCCAAACCCACTTAAATTGGACCGGTTCATGGTGTCGGGGACAGGCAGGTCTTACCTGGTATACAAACATTACAGTCAATATTGATGTACCATGAATTATGTAAATTCGCCATTAAACTCTGGCTCTCGGAAGAGGACAGGCAAAAGTTGTGTAAATGTGACATTTTAGCCACAAATTAAATATTAAACCATTCTGAAGTTCAAATACCAGATAGGGTATAACCAGTTCACTCTTCAGGCTTGGAATCCTCATATTTACTTAATTCTGTGCATCTTGCTTGCTTTCTAGCGAAGGGCATTGTGTTTTATTTTGAATGACAGAATGGCTCTTTATGTCCCTGCTGTGAAATAAGAATGAATAATGTGAACGATTACCCACCAATCGCGTTAATATTTTTATTTTTGTGTGCCATGGGGAAATGTTCCTTTTATTCAGATGGATCTTTTCACGGTCTCTTGTTGGAATCTGGTTTTTAGCTTCTGACGTCGGGAATAGCACAGACGTGACGCGCAATGCCGTTTCTTAAAGGAACATGCGCACATGAACAATAATTAATGACGCCCCCTAAGATGACCATTAGCTGAGGATGCCCAGTCGGTGCAGCCGATCGTATTAGGCGAGTCGATTGTGTGAGGCGCCTAAATTTGCATTCTTTTTTCTTTATCTGAATTCTGCCTGTGGTGTGAAAAGCCAAATTCCTAGTGACAAAAAGCCTTGGGGGTGGGGGTGAGGGGGACAGCAGTCACGCTCCAGGGGCAGTGGCAGACACACCGCGGGAATTCGGCATCTTAAATGTCAGCGCCTCTCTCCCGTAGTGACACCCCATCGGCAAAGCCCTGAACCTGCCCCTAATTGGCCTGGATGGTTGATTTTCACGGCGGACGGCCACGGTCCTGGTTAAATGTCACAGGTGGTCTCGCTGGCCTGCGGCATGGCTGCCGCAGAGCTCCGTGCGGTTCTAAGGCCTGGTATATTTTGCCGGTACCTGTGCATACGTGTTCCGTGACCCCAACATCTGGCAGAAGCTAAGTGTAGCTATTAGCCTATAGCAGAAGGCTATGACGTATTCCTAGTGCAAAATACTGGATCAGATTTCCCCTTCTGTAGATGTTTCCGAATCCCCGAAGAGGACCCCATATCACAGGGGGAGGATCCCCTTAATCGACAGAGGCTAATCCCACCTCTTTGCAGGACCCGGTCAGAGTGGGCACCGTGCGTTTCCCACATAAGGGATGTCTGCAACTTGAGAGGAAGAGAGGAAGTACCACTGTACCATTGAGCCTGTGCCCCGAACCTGCCTCTGTGTAATCAGTACTGCCGCCTCTCGGTGCCAATTCGTGTTCACATTTCCCCTCTCCGCTGGACCTTCATTATTTTTCTGTCTCAGTAAAACAAGGTGCCAGAGGCTGTGAATTTTGCGCCGTACCTAATGACAGCACAGCAGGGTGATTTGTGCCAGAGATGGCCCTTATTTATCTATTTAATCACACCTTGGGGCATGTGCGAGTTAATCTGCCCCATCGGCCCACTGTAAGTGTACAGAAATAGCTTTGTTATAAAGCCTCATGGGACTCAGTGAAAGCCACAAAGAAATAACTGTGTTATAAACCTTTATGGGACTGGGTATACACCCTACTTTTATATTTTTTTATCAGCTTTGTTTGTGCGGCCAAGAGTGAAAGTAGATTTAATTGTAAGTGATCAATGACACGTGTGTTAATGACAGGTGCTGACTCTGTAAGAGCGGCCCGTGCTTCACACTGTTAAGGCTGATATTGTTTTTAGTTTTGTTCTATTTGTGTATTTATGTCTGAAGACTTTATGAAGAGAATAGCTTTAGTTTTAAGTCTATCATCTCACTGGTCACACTGTGCTGTAGTCTTGCTGAAATTGTGTTTTGTGTAGCGAATGTTAATGGCAGATAATCTGGCCTGGGGGGGGTGTGGGGGTGTTCAGTTTACCCTCTTCCACCATCAGAAAGTTCTGACTACTTTTCATTTTCTGTCTGAAGCACACAGAAATTGCTCTTCTAAACAGACCATGAAACTATTAAATGATTCAAATCACTGGAGCGATTATCTTCTTGATTGAGCTATGCTCGGGCTTCCTTAATCCTGCCGCTGACGGGCAGGGAGCCATTGTTCCGACTGTCCAGCGTCTGCCGTCAGTCAGCCATTAACCAGCGCTGTCGATTCTGACGTGTATTTAGTAGGGGTAATTAGTGTCGTTGCGGAGGATTGTGCTTAAGTTTTGTTTTTTTTGTTTTTTTTTTTATGAAAAAATTTATAAAAAATTTTACCTGATTAGCTGGTGGGTTACCTCATGTGGGCAGTCTGGCAGCCATGTTTTAATAGCTTTTGTTCCTTCCCTGAGGGTTTGGGAAAAGCCCTTTTGATTTCACTGAGCATTATGGGAGAGCCTTAGCTCAGAGGCATGCTAGTGTTGACCGCGGTTGGGTTGTGGAGAGCGAGAGTTGATTACATTTAGGGGACCTGGGCTTTTGTTGGCAGGTGTTTTCATAGTGCATAATCTGGCCAGTGTGTGGCAGGTGTTCAGAGCCCGTATCCGGCCGTACTCTTAACTCCCAGGATCCTCCAGCACTGAAATGGGTTTGATGGATGGGCCACACATTCGTATCATCAGGGTCATTCTATGTCAGCGTGGGTAGGGGGGTGGAGGCCAGGCTGGGCTCCTTTTTAGGATCGGCGATGCACTTTATGCACATAAGCAGTGAGACTACCGTGGTCACGGTGCCTCTGTGTTTTACACGATACCGCCTCCTGTATCAAGGTCCCAGCAATGATGCTGTCGTGAGCCGCTCAGCTAAGCTGGACTGTTAATAAATTTAATGCGGCCATAGCGAGGCGGTGGTGGGTTCAGACTGCTCCCTTCGCAGTGCAAACACATCACTTTAGTTTTCCTCCTTGCTGAAGTTCACCTCCAGATAGTTTCTGCCTGTCTGGTCCCTTGCCAAGCAATTAATTGAGAGAGCAGAAACAAGTCCACGGTCCAATTAAAACGGTCCCTGAGCACACGGTGGGGTCGCCCGCTGTGAACGCCTCCGGAAATCTCCGTGGGGAGGGGAGCCCTTTAAACGTGGGATTAGAGTACGTTATCAGAATGTACCTCCTCGGTGAATGGCTAGGAAAGGAACGGCTGTCTGCATTTGGCATGCCGTGCTGCCTCAGGCGGACAAAGAACGAGAGCCGCTAGCCCCAGCCTGCTCCGGGGGAAGGGGGAGAGTGCTCTCCGAGGAGCAAGCACAGTGTGGGACCAGGGGAAAGGGGGGGCGCCAGCTCAGACCCAGAGACCCCTGGAGGGTTCATCAGACATATTTTGTAAATGGATGACAAGTGCAAAATGAGACGCATGATGGGCTCGCCTGGTGAATGTGTCAGCCAGTCAGACGAATGCAATGCATGATGGCCAGTGGAGCCGTGGGATGCCATTTGGTTTTGGGTCTTTGTAGAAGCAGTAGGACTGTGGGCTCTGGCCTCTCCCTCTGTAGCTGTAATTTAGGCTGTGTGCCCCCGTCCCGCACTGAGCAGATCAGACAGGGTGAGTTAGGGGAGACCGTTGTCTCTTCGGGTAACGCTTGATGTCTACGTTCCTGTAGCGCAGCAATAGTGGGCCGGGCTGTACCTGATGTGGATATTTACGGGCTCACGGATGTGACCGCAGGCAGTTAAGGTCCAGCTCGGAGCAGAACCGTGGTTGCGTTGTGGAGCGCGAGTGCGGAACATAAAATGTTGATCACATTTTGGGATCCTGGGCTTTTACTGGTAGGTTAGTCGTACCAGGCTACTTAAGAATGTCAGCCCCGTTTTGGAAAGTAAAATGTTAATCTGGCCATCCATCCGTCCGTACGTGCGTCCATCCATCCATCCATCCGTCCGTCCATCCATCCATCCATTTCTCTGCTTCCAACTTATTTGTTTGAAACATTTTTACAGTAAATGTTAAAATAAACATGCTTTTTTTCCATGTACTATTTTCAACTTTTTTAACAGCAAAATAGCTTAACATGGTGTCTAATTTGATTCTGAAAAGTGCCCTTTCAGTGAGTGCTGGAAATTGGATGTTCTTTTGTATTACACAAGCAGTCCGCACTATAATTGAACGGAGCCCCTGAATTCCATTAAAGGCTGTCGGTGTTCAGTCGGGCGAGGAGTCGTTTCATCTTCAGCTGCACTGACAGGCACAGAGCGCCCATCGGCCTCTTCACATGACAGCTGCCATTATTCTCAGCCACGAGAGACTGCTAAGTGGGGTTGTGCCGCTCAGGACAGTGCCTGACTCTCAACCTGACTCAATCCGAATATGAATCTGAGTCTGACTCAGTCTGAACATGAATCTGACTCATAGGAACACAGGTCTGGGACACTGGTCAATGAGTTGAGACATAGTTATAGTAGCCATTCAGTGTACACCAGTCGAGCAGTACGGTGCTGAAGCTGCCCGGTACTTCCTGTCACCCCCTCTGTATCGCTCTGGCAAATAACTTTTCTCTTCAGCCTCCTCCCTTGCTGGCAAAGACCCTCTCCTTCTTGTGGAGTGAATAGTCAGTCTCTTGGTCCTCTCTCCTGGAATCTATCCTTCCTCTCTTTCCCATTTCTGTGCCAACAGAAAATCTCTGGCCCTAAATAGAAAGGCTGGAAAGAAATGATGGTGGTCTATGTAGGCTGTAATAGTGCTCACCCTAGTTGCTGTGTCGCGTTAAGTGTGGAGGGGGGAGAGCTCCTGGTGGAGGTGTGCCGATTCCATCTTGCTCCTGGGATGGAGGGGCGGCTGACCGCAGCTGCCAGTTGAGCCTCATCGCCCTTCCATGTTTCTCACATGTCAGACAGACAAAATCACCATGTTTACGTAACTCTCCTTGCATAGCTCTGTTCATCAAACAAAGCACAGTATTTGTCAAGAACAGGCAAAAAACTAAAATAAAATGAAAGCTTATCCTGGTTTTTAAAGAACCTCCCTCCGGCTACAGAGAAGTATTATACGTGTGGTCTCTCTTCCTCTGTCAGACACACACTGTCACTTTATTTCCTAGCGAGAGGAACCATGTAGCCAACAGCAGTCAGGACACGATTGTGAGCCTTTGAGGAGGCAGTAATGAAATCCTCCTGGCCTCTTGGGGGCTCCTCATATCAAACTCGCTGGGTGTCGTGTTGTTAGGAGGCCCGAGGCTCCGATCCGCAAACACCTTGAAAGATGGAAAGTGAACAGATGGCTGGCTCTGTTTTCAGCATCGATGCATAGTGTTTTTATTAATCCATTTTTCAGGCTCTCATCAGCACCCCCCCCTTACCTTTTACTGGAAGGCGGATGGTCTGTCTGCTTCGCCAGTGTTTCTGTTTGTGCCCAAAATGAGATTCCCTCTCTCAAACTAAAAAAAACTGTGGAACATTGTTAACATTAGATGGAAGACTTCTGACTGCTGCCTTGTGTAAAAGTGTCATTAAATCTGGCTTCATTGCAGCCATTTAGTGTTGTCTAGGCTAACCTCCTGATCACCTGATTCTCTGCTTTGAGCATTGGTTTTCCACACCAGCTAGGCCCAACCTTACCAGTCAGTCTGTGGTGTTAGGCTGTAAATTCCCCCTGAAAAGTCCCCCTCCCTCGTGGTTCCCAGGAGCTCATGCAATAAGGCTGTGCAAACAGTGTGAGTGGCCTGGCCTCTCAAACCCCTGGCCGACTCGTCGGGTCCCATGGTTTCCTCAGCTTTTGTCTGTTTGCCATTGCCCCGATTATTGCGCTGCTCAGGCTTGACATTTCCATTTTATTGCAGTTTTAGCTTTGCCTCATCTTGGTTTGGAGCATTGTGAAAATTTTAATCACGGATTTCAGCATTAAATGAGTGCCCTTGTGTTAGAGGGTAAATGCTTCTCTCTTCTGTATGCTCATCCAGCACATCGCAGGCCACGTAGATATAGTTATCAATTATGGGCATTTCAAAGTTACCGACTGACTTGACCACATGTATTTGGACTGCAAGAGGAACCCAGAGTAT
The DNA here is from genome assembly GCA_011763525.2 of Mormyrus iriodes. Taxonomy (NCBI): domain Eukaryota; kingdom Metazoa; phylum Chordata; class Actinopteri; order Osteoglossiformes; family Mormyridae; genus Mormyrus; species Mormyrus iriodes. Next base: position 20,468,481 of record JAAGVU020000045.1, read on the forward strand.
CCATAAGAAACTTGCACAAACCCTTCACACAGGCATGGGATTCGAACCTGCCACTGGGTGCCCAGGGTGCTTCTCCACTGCACACTTTTCCACTTTAAGTACTTTTCCATTAACTTCTGGTCGAGTACCAGTACCAAAAAGTACAGTACCCAAAGTACCAAACCAGCTGAGGCCGCTATAAAGTCTGGACACTATGAAGGTATGAAAAAGTCTGATCTCAACCCAGCTGACTATCACGCTCATTGCGATGTGAGAATTGTATGTGCATAACATGTGATGCTGGTATTAATATCGCACACCGTGTAGTCCTATAATATACTGTAGTGATTTTGTTCGAATTCAGTACAAAATACCCGCCTCGACTTGTAATGTTATTTAACACCGGTACCAGTTCTTACGCCAGTAGAAAACCAGCACCTTAAAGTACTGAAAGTACGGTACCTGGTGCAGTGGAAAAGCGCCCTCAGAGTTATAAGTAACTCTAAAATGACTTCAGTTCCGTTGTAAATTGACTATAATTACTGTCTTTAGGAAACGTGTTCATAAGTTTTTAAGTCTCTCTTTAAAAGCGAGTTCTTGTGTTTTTTTTTGTGTTTCCTGATATTAAATAGGAAATAAGCAGTAAATTCGTTCCCGATGTGGAAATAGCCAAAAAATAATGGAGACGGGAAACTGTGTCAGCCACATTCAGTTTGTGTGTCACTCCACCCCTGGCGTCTCTGCCAGCAAGACTGCATCCGAATGTTGCCCCTAATACCATGTGTGCCCACCCTCCCCAATTCCGTGACTCCTGGAAGGTGCTGGCAGTCACACGTGTGACAGTATTGATTCGACTGGCCGGCCGCCCGGCTCAGCCCGTGACAGCCTGCAGCGGTCATTGTCACGGCGACAGCCAAGTGAGTGGGGTACCACTTCAGCTTTCTGCATCTGCAGCATCTTATTTTAGGCCTAAAGCTGCAGCTTTTTTTCCCCCTGTGTCACTGTGCATATTCCATCAGCATGATCCAGCCGTGTGAATCCTGCAGCTCTGTAATTCCAGGCTCCGGTATCAGAGTTGGGCCCGGCTTGGTGGTTGTCTGCATCTAATCTGTCGTCTATCTGCTTCTTGCTAGTGATATTTCTATTACCCAGTAACCCGGGGACAGTGAGGCGGGGCTGTCTAATTAACATGGTCGCTTCAGACACAGGTCCCTGAGAAAGGGGGTGATTCTAAGGGTCTCAGAAACCCTGCCATCACCTGCAGCAAGAGACCTCACCCTAACCCAAGGTGTCAAGTGTCCCGGATCACCCTTGAGATTCATGCATTTTAGCCCATGTTGCCATTGCTTAGCCGTGAGATGTAAATCTCATAAGTTGTCTCTGCTTTCACCAAGTTGTACAGGTTTTTTTTTTCTTTTCTTTTCTAATTGCCCATCTCGCTGCCCTCTCTGCGACTCAGCTGACTCGCATGTGAACCCTGTGAGGCAAGCGGAGGGTGAAATGGCTTCAAGGGAGTCAGTGAACTGAAGAAACAAGTCACCAGCCGGGACAGCGGCGGGATCTTGGCGGCCCGCTGGCCGAGCCCCATCCTGAGTTTGCTTCATTCCCTTTGATCGCCGTGCAGTTCGGTCGGCGTCTTGGAAGTGACAGGGAGATGCGTCAAAGTGAGAAACCGTGCGGGATGTGCGCCGGCACCCTCTCGCCCCGTGCGAGCCGCAGCGGCGTGTTTATGTCACATGAATATACATTAGTGCTGTCCGGGCCCACGTTCTGCTCAGCGGGCCCCTGAGAGAGTGCCAGCGAAAAGCCAATCTGAGTTCCCTGTCACGCGTGCGGCCGTCCCTTTTGCCTCCGCCCTGCCGTCACTTGCTGCTTCGGCCCCCCCGCACAGCCAGCATCCTCTCTGTACGGCACATCAACGTTTATCCCTATTCTCCTCGTGCCGCCTTCCTGCCCTGTCCCCAGTGACCTCTTTGCGTTCCCTGTCCTCTCCACTCTTACATCCTCCATATCTGCTTGTATAATCTGTTCTTCTATTAACTGTTGAAGCATTTTCTCATCTATTATTGCCCTGTTCCTCATTTATCTTGTATTTCATTGCTTTGTTTACTACTGTCAGCTTAAATTGTTTTGATTTTTTTCCTTTCATTACTGTCCCTCTGTGCTCTTTTGTCCCCCCCCCCCCCCCCCACGCCACTGAATGTAAATGTCTTTGGCCTCTCAAAGGCATTCAAATTAAATGTATTATTATATCAATCATCATACTGTGGCGGGTATGTTTTCTGTCTAGCTTTTGTGGGAAGGTGGAAAGACCCGGTAGATTGGGCAAATCTTCTTCCACAGCCGGACTGGGGGTGGCGAGTCTGTCTCCTAGCGTTAGGCCTCACAGATAATGATCTGGTGCAGTGCATTAGCCATAAGGGAGGAATTAGCCTTGTGAAGCAGCGCCTCCCTGGCACTCTCCGAAAGGTCAGCATGCGTCCCGCTCGGTCCTCGGTCAGCTCCGCCGGCCGCAGCCTGTCATTACGGGGGCTTGCACGTACTCTCCTCTTTAGTGTCTGTGGACCTTTTGTGAATGTGTAGATGTGATTGCATTGCATGCTGCGGTCATTGGAGTTCAGCATTTGCGTCGGAGATCCCAAGCCTGCCAGCTGCTCCCTCTTTGATGGGTGTGAGTTTTTGGCCCTTAGTCTACCGTTGCCATCAGGTGTGCTGGATCCCCGGAGCTCTCAGCTGATTGGAGGTGTGATGCTAGAGGGGGAGGCTGACGAGCTCCCTGGAGTTAGTTCGGTTCCTCATAAATGACATTTGCTGAAACATCATGGCTATGCTGCTTGGGACTTTTTCGAACTCTTCCCAAATGAAAAAAACAGACCTGAGCTGTCGGTACTGAGAGTTCAGTCAATGTCTCATGGTAATACAGAGAAAATATAGACTGTACAGGAATATTGAACCAGGGAAGCTGAAGGATTACGGCCCTTGTGTGATAATAAACTTCAGATTTATTTTATTTGTTTTTAAAGGCATGTAATCCTTAGGGATCAGACCCTTGGGGTTTGAGTTTTTCTCTTATTACAGCTGGCATCTCCATGCCGATGTAAAAGGACACGTGCACCTGTCAGATGGGAAGTCATTATTGTGGGGTTGGGATCATCACTGATATGGCTATTGGGTTGAGGGTCACACAGTGGAGCCACACTGAGGCTAACAAATGTGTTGATGGGGAAGCATTTTGATTGACTATCAGTCTTTTCTGACCGTCCTTTGGGATGGGGGCGCAGTCTTTTCTGACTGTCCTTTTGGGATGGGGGCGCAGTCTTTTCTGGCCGTCCTTTGGGATGGGGGCGCAGTCTTTTCTGGCCGTCCTTTGGGATGGGGGCGCAGTCTTTTCTGGACATCTCGTTGAGGATCCACATATGTTGTTAACCAGGAATGTGCCGCATGTATGAACAGAGATTGGTGGGCCCTGTGGCAGTGGGATACACTGTGTGTAGCTATTAGTGAAGCCTGTTTGTTAAAGTTAGACGGCACCATTGATTACACATAACGATGTGGCTCCAAAAATAGGAGGAAATTCTCCTTGTACAGCATCAAGATTCATCGGGCAGCCTGTCACAGTGTGTGTCAGGAATTAATACATTCAAAGTGTACGTTCAAGGCCAGTGTTAAATCAGTGTTACTGCAAAGTCTGGTCTCTAGTTTGAGTAGTAGCCAAACTGCCTGGGACCCCCCAGCTGCCACCTGAACTGTTGAATTCTGACAAGTGCCCCCTGCTTCTGTTTGTTAACCCTGTGTCCTCGGGAGTGCTGGTTCACGAATAAATGGGTCCTCACTTCAGTATATGCACACTGCTGGTCACACACGCTGTGGATGGTCCTCTGCACCCACAGCACTCTGTGTTAGCAAAACAAATGGTAGGTGGATTTCACAGTGTGACCTGAAACCTTGTTCTGAGCTGCTGGAGCCCATTTTTTTCTTCTTTTTTTGTTACTGATTGCTCTCAAAATGTTGAAATGTCTTGATGAATAATTCAAGTCAAATCCAGGCGTTTCTTCTGATTTAAAATTATATGTGGGCCTGTGACACATTAATAGTCAAAGGATTTTGAACAAGTGAACAATGCATCTCCCTAGAGGCTACATTTCTAATTCAAAGAACGTTAAGTACCATGCATGTAATTTTCATGTATGAGACGACACACTTACCTGCAGGGTGTACTGCGTAATGCCAGGTACTGCATTGTGCTCATCCCTTTTTAATTGAACAGATTTCATTTCTTTTTGCCCAAAATACAGCTCTGGAAAAAATTTTACAGACCACTCGATATTTTTTTAAGAATCTGCATTTTTAAATCCTTGTTTAATCCTGGTTCTGCTAGCTAAAGGCTACACTGATCGGCAGGCTGCTTCCAGGTTCAAAGTTTCTAAGACAGCAGTACACAAGAATAAGGTGAAGCAGAAGACACTGGGAACAAGCAGAAACCAGCCAGGTAGAGGGTGGAAGTGACTTTCTCATGCCAGAGATGACTGTTAACCTATCCAACAGTGCCTCATGAATCGTAGGATGACTTCTAGTGACCTTCAAAAGGAATGGGAAACGTGAAGTGCACTGCTAGGACAGTTTGCATCTGGCTCCTAGAAGCAGGACTGAAGTCCCATAAAGCAAGGATGAAGCCCTT
>JAAGVU020000045.1:20473237-20513081 GCA_011763525.2 Mormyrus iriodes
GCTGACTTCTAGTGACCTTCAAAAGGAATGGGAAACGTGAAGTGCACTGCTAGGACAGTTTGCCACTGTCACCTAGAAGCAGGACTGAAGTCCCATAAAGCAAGGAAGAAGCCCTTCATTAATGAGAAATGGGGAAGAGCCAGGTTAGAGTAAAAAAAAAAATATATATATATATATAATTTTTTATTTATTTATTTATTTATTTATTTTTACACAGACGCACCACCATAAACTGAAAAATGAATGAAACTGAAAATTTTGCTGTGGTCTCTTCATTTTTTTCAGAGTTGTATATTTATTTCATCAGCTTCACGTTGTTTAATGTCTTTAAAAGAACTGTCGGAAAATGGGATTGACATCACAAAAGGTAATTTAACTCTGTGACTGTTTGCTGTGGTCCCCGGCCCTGTGTGTGCGAGGGTCCCGCACGCAGGATGGATGAGCGTCATTTGCAGGCTGGCCATGCATGTTGGTCCGGAGGGTGATGGCTTCATGGTGCAGAGGGTAACGAGAGAGTATTGGGGGCTTGGAGGCACCAAGGGGGAGAGTCACAGATCACCAGCTGACTCAGGTTTTTTTTTTTTTTAATGTGCTTATTTTGGGAGAGAGGGAGCGAGCGATGGTCCATTTGAAAAACAAAGGAGGGAGTCTGCAGTGCCGCCCCCTCTGGTCCGAATGGAAAAAACGAATGATAAAAAGAAGGCTATCGGTTATGTTCCCTTTTGGAATAGGTGGATGACATCCTGGGAGAGGAGAGCGATAATGAGAGCGAGGGAGGAAGGAAGGAGGAGAAGATGGAGGAAGATGAAGATGAGGAGGAGGAAGAAGTGGCAGTGAGCGGGCATGATGTGGAGGAGGACCTCGCCGAGCCGCTGGGCACGCCGATGAAGGAGGGGACTGAGCTGCACCCAGGAGATGGGAAGGCACACAGGTGGGCTTCCAGATGATATCCCCATCGCTCCCTAGTGGTCTCTGTTAATACGGCCTTTGGCCGTCTCCCATGCAGTTTGAGTCCCCTTTTAAAGGGCCACTCCTTAGCTGGCAGAATCGCTCATGGTTCATGCCACTCAGTTTTTAGTTTGGAAGATGGGACCTGCTATGTTGCCATGGTGATGATGCGCCGCACATCGCTCTCAGTAGAAGGGGTGGGGTCTCCACTGGGGTGGCCGCTGGTGCCACCTCTTGGCCTATTGGTCCTTTCCGTGTTTCTTCACTGAGGACATTTCCACCCCTCTTGTTATGGTCTCGAGATTAAGATGGTAAGAGATTTATTCATGGTTCGTATGCCATTCATAAACCATACAGAAGGGAGGTCCTTACTGAATTAGCTGTGCTGCTGCGCTTAAATGATATGAGCAGCAGTATCCTAACAGTATGCATGTCTGTCTTTGAAAATACCTCTACGTGTTTTTGAAATTCACCGGAAAACATGTTGAAAACATCACCAGTCTTTCTCTGCTACGAGCGTCTGTGCCTTTTACATCCACTATGTCTGCTCTAAGTACCCTTAAGCCCACATACTGTAACCCCATTTTTGTGGTCAGCCTCTCTTTGTTGGCACACAGTTGGTTTAGATGGGGGCCCTGGTGTCCTGACCGTCGCAGCTTCTCATCCATCCCTTCAGCTGGCCTCTGGGCTGGACTGTCCACACTGGTGCGATGCAGGGATTCCCATCCCGAAGCTGCCACTGTGCGTGTGTTGTGTATTTATCACGCAGACACTTACTTTCCCTGCTCTGCTGAGTAATGGCTTGTGAAGGATCTGATCCCTCATGCGACCCTGGCTTTACGTTGAATCGCATTAGAGTGGCTTGATTTATTTTTTTTGTCAGATGTTTCCAAACTGCGAGCTGTGGGACACTCATGTGAGCAGCCCCCTTTTTGTGGGCGGGGAGATCTACGATTCACTTCAGGTGCACTGATTTGTGGCTTAACACTTTCCCGATCTGGACCAAATTTGTTTAGTTGAGCAAATATTAGCCTGTTTGAATAATATATATTTATATATAAGAAATTGACCTCATCTGCACCTTTTCAATGTGGAACTAAAATTGAATTTTGTCATTGTGGCTGATTTTTAACTTAATTCTGTTTTATTCTTAACTCAGATACTGACCCCTTACTGGCATTGGTATCTCTTAGGAGTGAATGAGAGATTAACCTGTATTCTTGTAGTAATTTTATGGCTAAATAAGACCTTCTGGAAGACAGGCCTCTCTTTGCAGATCCTGTATGGTTACCCTTTAGTCTTTTTATGGCACGGGGTGGTCTTTTTTGTTTTTTCCTTTCCGTGCTGGAAAGGTGGGAGATGCGGTCTGGGCATCCACGGGGTGATTGAGGGGGTGCTGGTGAGTTTTATCGCCGAAGAGAACCTGCAATTTGTTCTTGAAGAAGCAGCACTCCCACGCGGCACGGTGCCTAGCTGGCGTAACTTTCATCATGACTAGCTGGGCACCTGCTGTCCACAGAGATCCTGGCTCTGTAAACCCCCCTTCCCCCATCTCATCCTGGTCCACGCTCCAATGTCACCAGGTGGCCTCATAAGAGGGAGTGAGCCTCTGTCACACCACTCGACCGGGGCCCCGTGGCAAGTGCTTCGGACCAGAATGGCAGCGGCGCTGTGGCGTAGCAGGAGACGGCGGAAGTGATGTTGAACTCGCATGCCATGAAAAGGGACTCCTCTAAGCTGGTGTCTGACACAGGCAACTCTATTTACTGCCATGTTCACCCGCTCTCCCTCTTGGTCACTGATAGCCATGCAAACGAGGGCCGTTAATGCCGGAGCATGGGCGAGCCAGGGGGGAGGCGTTGGCCTGTCGGGCTTTCTGCCACGCCACGCTCCGGCACTGTGTGTCACGCTCTCCCACTGAAGTGTTTATGTAAGGCCGCGTGACACGGCTCTGCCTGATGGGGAAAGGGCACGGCGACTTGAGGTTGTGAGGATGCTCCGTCCTTAATCCTTACGTCAGACGTTATTTTGAAATGTCCCTCTAGACCTTTCCTAGCCCCACAGAAATAGTACCAGGTTCTCAAAGCCTCCAATCTGGAGGGTCACAAACGCAAGCGTAAACACTTGGTTACCCAGCCTGTGTTCTGCCGGAAGGTTGATTTTATTACTGTGTTCTCCAAGGTTCACTTCAAACTAATGACTGAAACCACGTCATATGCCACTGGCTCTCGTTTTCCCTGTAACCGCAGCAACACAGCCGCCCATTTAGACACGAATAGATGGGAAACTGTTGCTAAGGTGAGCGCTAAGCGCCATGGAAACGTGGCTCTGATTCCCGCGGTCTGCCGCCCTTTGAAAGCAGAATGTAATTTTAATTAAAGTTTTTATGATGTGGCTTCTCCAGATCTTTCCGTGCTTCCTGACATCTTCTGCATCTAGTCCCAGGTGGCCACCACTGTTATGTTCCCTGAATTTTAATAATTGATGTTTGGCTTCATATTGGAGTGGAAGTGTGTGTGCGTGCTTGCGTGCTTGCGTGCATGCGTGTGCGTGCGTGTGCATGCGTGTGCGTGCGTGTGCATGCGTGTGCGTGCGTGCCTGTCTGCCTGCCTGCTGGCTGACCCAAGCACATGAAATGTTCACATGTCCTTGTAAACACCCTCCCGACTGCCTGCAATTATAATAACAAAAGAGAACCGGTTTCGTGCCTTTTGTATGGGGTTGTTGCTTACTTACTTTACTTTTCTGGCACTTAAAAAAATAAAAAACACAGGAAATGAATTGCTGTGAACTAGGGCTGCAACAACTAATCAATAATGTCCGTAATGATTGGTAATAAAAAGTTGCCATTGAATCATTACATTGTTGTGGTTTGCTGTATCAATCGGCTACATCACTTCTGGTCAGAACGCACAATAACGTGAATGAATACATTGCTTGACACAGGCAGAACCTAAATTCAGAAGAAGATGCTCATCGTGGCTGTGAGCTGGTTACGACTGATGCTGGATACAGTCAGTCATAATCAGCAGATTGGGAACATTTTGATTTCTCATTAAATTACACCAACACTGGAGAGAGAGTATCTGATAAGACCAAGATTGGCTGTCAGCTCTCTTATACCAAGCTCGGATATGTTGCTGTAAATGCATTAAACATACCAACTCATTCTGGACGACGACATTTGAGTGTGTGTACAACCGGAACAGGGCAGGAATGGCATCTGCAAGTTAGTCTCCCTGTGTCATTCATGGCAGTTTTGCTAGGAAATTCAGACCCAGCTAAAAAAATAACTATGGCTACAGGGCTATTTATCACTTGAGATATGCAGCATTACTTGGTAGCAGAGAGCACAGGATTTAAACGGGATTTATTTCATTACAGTTGTTATGATGCAGTCTTTTTAATTTTAAATACTTATTTGCACATTGTAAAAATATCTCATACACATTGCCTTTGGTTTACAAGTGTTCCTAATTATGTTTGCAGTTTTTATAATAATTTCAAAACAAATTCTGTTTTCCCTGCAGTACCGAAATTGCACCGAACCATGAACCCAAAACCGAGCTTTGTACTATTAATGTTTGGTGTGTTAAGTACAGTCATTCGCAAGCAAAATATGGTATGGTTTGTCTGTAGACGGTTAGTTATTTTGCGTTTCCCTCAAGAAATGTTACTTTCAAGCTTCATCAAGCTTTGATCTTTGCTTCTATGCCACTTTGTCCCTTTTAATAGAGATTCTTTACACTGTAAAATTATTACAACTGTGACTTAAAAATACCTCTTGATGTTTTTTAAATAAAGCATTTGTGCTTTTCTTTAAATCCTGTGTTTTGCCCCCACTAATCAATTAGCTGACCGCCTGATTACATTATAATGTATTAATCAAAATATTTGTTTTTTAGAGCCCTACTGAGATCCTTTTCGTCACTTATCAGGCAGGGTCCCCATCAAGTGTGGCTCCCATCACGGGCAAGGCAGTTAATGTTACACTTAGTATTTCATTGTACCTCGTAGGCCTTGTACTTACAGCCCTACATCATCAGACAAGGTGCCGGATCTCAGATTTTTTAGTAATTATTTTTTACGTGCCCCCCCCAATACTTATTGGAGTGTGAGTATATCTTCCTAGTCTCCCGTTAAAGTCACCCATTAAAATATCTGCCTACTCACTCTTTGGCTCGCCGTTTGTCAAGGAGTCCAGAAATATCTCAGCATCTGGCTGCCAGAGACGATTGATTGAATATTAGATTTATGAATAGATGTAACATATCAAATGAATGTTCACTTGCTTATTTAGAGGGTTTGATCTGATAAACCTGTGTCTGGCAAGACAATAGATTGAACTGGTTAATGTTCAGGCCCTTTTCTGAGTGCAACCATCCGGGTTTCCCTGATGTGAGGGAGGACACAATAGATAAGTTAGACCCTGAAGAGTTATCCAGGTTACCTGGGAAATGCTTCATCCAGATGTCATTTAAATATCAATAATGGTGCATCTTTTAGGGGGTAAAAACCTGATTCTGTGTCTTATAATGGCAGATTAAAAATCTTACATTGGAACAAAGGAAAAGGGAAAATCATTTACATCATTATGGATCATTTTGTCCGACGTGTCCCAGACCTCTCGGTTGTGAGGTGGATGTGCCATTTCCATAGATCAGAAATCCACAGATCTGGAACATTCTGGATCTAAAAGTACATCTTTTTGTGAATGTCTGCTGTTAAATTTCTATGAAATGTTTTACTTATGAAGATTTATGGAGTTTTGGTTGGGCTTCAGGGGTGCCCCGATTTTACAGCTTTTTATTTCCTTGAAGTTGAAAGTTATAAGTCTTTTATGTCTTATCAGCTGGGGCTTCTGGCGCCCTTCGTAGGTTCATAAGGTTAATGCTTTATTGTCTGGGGATAAAAAAATAAATTAGTTTAAAAAAGTATCCGTTTGTCTCAATGGTTGATATTTCCTTAACTGATTGTAAACGAATATTTCTGTGATGTCCTAAGGTAAACTGTATTATGGTTGGCGGGGCCAGTAAGCGGATGGCGGTGACTCAGGAGCACTCTTGTGAGGTTGCACTTCTCTCATTTCTCTTAATTGCCTTTTGTGGTGAGAAAAAAAAACGAAATGACTCGGACTCAGAAAGAGAGAGTTCAAGCTGCCTTAACAGGGCTGCCTGCTGCTTCGAAGTGAACGTATGTGCCCTTATGCTGTCAGAAATGTAATGCTGTGTTGTGATGAATGTTCCAGCTTTTTATTGGCATTTTCATCTCCCCAACCCTTGTGTGCTCTTGTCTGTGGGGGGGGATTAGGGAATGTGATGTCATCCGCTGTCAGGCTCCAATAGTATATGGATGCCGGTGAGTGCAAGCTGCCCGTCATTAGGTTTTAAGGCTTTGGCACTTTCTCTGTACAGTCTCTGAATTAAGGGGGGGTGATCAAAGCCTCAAGTAAAGACAGAAACTGCTTCGTGCGCTAGAAGTGAATGAGTCGGCCATGATTATTTAAATCAGCGTGAGACATGTCTGCCTAGAAGGTGTGTTATGTTTCACCATCCAGTAGGGTTTGGTCTTTGATCAGGCTATAATCACCGGCGTCACCCCCTCCCTCTAGCCTCTTGTGTGGGTAATACAGTGACCTCTTTCTCCAAGAGGCCTTGCAGCTCTGAATATCATTTAAATCTCTGAATTTAAACAGAAGTGGCCGTAACTGGGCAATACTAATACAAGGATATGCCCTTTTAGGTAAGTTATTCCCAGTTTAATTGGAGCACTCTGGTGTGGTAGACCGAACTATAGACCCACACTCGTTTGTATGTCCAACTGGTTGGGGGTTAAATCTGGGCTAAAACAGGGCCCGGCATTTTGCCTTCACATTCTGATACCGTGGAGACAGGCCAGCTTGAGGATGGCAAGTAGTGCTCTGCGGGAGCTGGCTCTGGAAAAGGGGCCGCAGGGCACAGCTGTCCTCTCCATTCCCCGCAGAGCTCCCAAGGCTGCAGGTCGCTTTAGCTCTCGGCTGGTCGGTCCTAATTTCTGCCTCTTGATGCCGGATTTCTGGATGCCTCCCTTCTCCCAGGGCTTTGTCATACAGTCTATGCAGTACATGGGGAGTTCAGTAAGCGTCTCCATTAGAATCCCTAAATACATCCATAAGTACCACCTGGAAAAAACCGAAGTGCGTGAATGCAATGAAGGCCTTGAATGTATTGCTTGTCTACTAGAAATGAACATTTTCTCCAGCTCATAGTGTCTGATAACGGCGCGTTTGGGTGAATTTGGAGTGGAAGCCGAATGGCTGTGCTTCCCCATTCCTGCAGCCTTGACAGTTGGCAGTAATTCCAGCAACTTATCACGGAAATGAGGATGAGCTGAGAGCAATATGGGCAGAGCGGGCAGGTGGGCTCTGATGTAAATGCGGCTGGCCCACCAATGGGGACGCAGCATATCGTCAGTCAGAAATTACCGCATTATGATGGGTGCTGTGCACATTCAAGAAATATGAAACCTCTTGAGGGAAAACTTGGCTGTACCTCAAGGCTGCCAGTAGGCCCTAGGCCCTATAAACACCCCTTCAGTAGTGGTGCTTGGGATTTGGCACTGATTAAGTTTCTGGAGCATACGGTTTCATGGGGACTGTCGTAGAGGATGATGTGAATTAGCTTCCCTTTAGCGTTTCTGTGCTTGTAGGGCTAGTCTCTTAGCATCCCTCAGATCACACTGTTCCCCATCCGATTTCGGAGCTGCCTTACTTGCAGATAAAGGGAAGATGGTGTGGCGTGCAGATTTGCTTGTGGGTTTTTTTTTTTGCAATTCTCTTAAACATGACAAAAATGTGACTGTAACAAGAACTGTTCTTCTCTTGAGATGGCACTGTGCACGTGTAAAACTACAGCTAGCTGTCCTTTGGATAAGGCCTCAGTCTTATGTAAAGCCATTGACCTTTGCTCCTCCCAACTGCAAAGTCTGTTTCGCAGCAAGTAAAGACCACACGTCCAGTTTGCTGTCATGTTGACATTTACACTGTAATTAGCTGCGTTTGTGTCTCTAAGTCATTCCCGTCAGGCCGATTCCGCCGTTACTCTTTATAATGATGCCACAGCTATTCGCTATGAAGTCTTTCATCATGTGGACTAGTTCTCTAGAAGTGAGTCCATATTTGCAACAAAGGCCTCTCTGTGGGTGAGCTTTTATTGACCTGTGCTGAAAGGTGGCCTTCATCAGAGCTACATCAGACGGGCTTCATGTTTTTCTCTGTGTTTTACCTTTAAGATATAAAGCTAGGTCCCGGCCGCCAAAGATGGCACCTTCAATGAGAAGCTACTCGGGTGGAATTAAATTATTTGCATGGAAGTTCCTCTAGTCACCCTGGGTCGGAAGATGGATGGATGAGTTCCATTTGCTTTTCTTTCTTGCCATTTTTATTTATTTTTCTGAAGAATTTTCATTTGCATTATGAGACATGCAGTGTTCAGTGAAAACTGAGTGTCTGAGTGATTTACAATAACAAGGACTGTCAGGTGACCGCAGCCCATGATTCTGTGAAGTCACACATGAAACAGGGTAACTGCACTGTTGAAAAGCCAATCAAATCAATTTGCGTTACCCTGGAGAAAGCACTTGGCGTCCGGCTATGTTGCTGTCATTTGACTCGTCGGCTGGAAAGTGAACGTCCCACGGCACCATTTTGCTCAGAGGTGTCTTTCAGAGAGAGCCGATGTTTCTGGTCCCTTGTCGGTTTTCCATGGAGACTTTTGGATCTTCAGGCTGATGAAACCACCTGCCTGTAGAGAGGCCAAAGTACAAGGAAGGGTGGTCAGTAAGTCATGGGGTGCTGAACTGGTCTCCTGAAATGGATTGTGGTAGTGCCACCGGAATACAGCCATCACAATCCCCATATTGCCCATGCTGTACCTTTTGAACACGTCTTTTGTATTCTTAAAGCTTCCTTGCTCGCATGCCGAGCTGCATCGTTCTTTATTTTAAGTTTGAGAAGGATATCTTAAGTAGTGGGTGAATCGTGGTGGATCAGTAGTTGTAGAGAAGTCATGTGGATGTGGTTTGCCCTGATATTGTGGAGGTGCTTTAAATAATTGCCTGATGAATGCCAGCTGAGAGATATGTGCTACGGACACCTGCCACCTGTGAGAAGCCTACAATATAGTAAGGTTCTGTTGTAGCATTGTGCTTCTCTCTTGTCGAAATTGAAAATGTCTTGCCTTTAAAAATCCTTGGGTTATTGCTGAGGAAACTGTTAATATTCCTGTAAGAAGGAGTTTTATCATTTTCGTAATGGGAGTTCAGTGGATTTAGTCAACAGCCTGGTATTTGGTTGACTTTTGCCAAGTCAGTAACTGGGGGCTTGATCTCATTAGGTAAAATAGGTTAATGATGTTTGCACTATAAGGTAGTTAATGGAGCAGATGTGCATGGAGATTGTCATGCTGTTACAACAAATAGGCTGTCACTGATAACGCTTTCTTCATAGCTGTAGGCACAAAAATCAATGAGTTAGCATCCTTTATTCTTAAGTGAAAAACCAATTGGTTAAAGAAATTGATAAGTGGTTCTATTAAAATCTGTACAGAATAAGAAATACTGAACGGGAACCAGTCATTTGCTTACTCGCACAGCATTTAAATTAAGTTAATTAAGAGGATGAAGGCACAGATGCTCTGAAAATTAAGGCTTAAAACATGATGACATTATAATTCCTTTGTTTGTGGACAAGGGTGAAACTGTGGGATGGACTGTTCTGCTGGAACTATTGAGATGAGACGGGTTTAAATGTAAGTAATGTTTTCAGGAGCATAATTTATCATTTAGTTATAGAAATGCTCTGAATGACAATGAGATGCAAATGATTTTAACCAATTGTTCATCTCTGGCTGGCAGCAGCATTTCATGTCGGATGTTAATTGAAATCAGTCACGCCTGCCGTCTCATCCAGATGTTTCACACCGAGGTTTAGAAACCTGCCAGTGGGCCCTGGCTACAGTTTCGATTTGAAGTGTGTATTGTTGGAATGGGGTGTTGACAGCTGAGGGTCTGTCAGTGCCGAATATGGAGAAACTGCAGTATGATGCTTGTGCTTTGTGTGCAACTTCTGATCAGGGTGCCGCATGGCTGCCCCGCGTTGCTGTTTGGCTTCTTTGGTCCGCCCTGCTCCCAAGGGCCACGTCCTTACTGCTTCACAAGTGTCTCGTCCCCAGGGACAAACTGAAGGTAGCTCATTAATCAGGTTTCATCCTCAGGGGATTCCCCAGTGTTTCCCAAATCCCTTATCAAACTCTTGATTTCAAGAAATGGCATTGCAGTCCCCTAGGACACTTAGTTTCAAGCTTATTAATTAAGGTCTTAGGGGACAGAAGATCTTCAGTTTAACTAGGTAGTCACTAGAAGAGGAGCATTTAACCTGTTCTAGGAAGGAGACCTCTGTAATGAAAGAACTTAGCTGAATGTACACAAAGGTTTAAGAGAAAGGTACTTGAACTGTTTAATCACGTAGTAGCAGTTACATAGTAGACCTGAATAATGCACCTCTGGTACAGGTTAATGTAATTTTGTTTGACCGTAACGCCAGATGAGCATGTAGTTTTATTTACATAAAACGTATTTGGGGTCAATATGGCCATCTGCTTCTTTCAGAGTAATTCCTTTTAAAATATTTTTCTTCAGAAATATTGTTGATGTCGTGACACCACAAGAAAGTAATTTGCTAATTAATTTATTTTGGAAAAGACCATAAGTCCCTGCAAAGATGGCTACTACCATAATGGTAGATTGCTTTGGCAAATTAAATTTCTTAATGCAAGTCAGGCTACTGCAAGTGTTCAATTAAGGCTCTTTGATTAGGACAGGCTTGCTGCATAATTTTTTATCTGATAAAGAGCCAATTATAGCCCAGAATCCTTTAAACTGTGTGGAGCAGTGTCGCTACGTTCGCTATGCTTATCGTGCTCTCATAACCATACAAAAATGTGGTCTGCCAGAGCAGTCTGGGCACCTCGTCTCGCGGTCTGCAATTCCGGCTTAGCAAACGTGCGTCGCCTCAACCACTGAGACTGCAGTGGCTGTGTGCCAGTGAGTTCTGCAGTGACAGCTTTCCGCAAGGAGGGGGACCCGCTGAAAAGACAGTAAAGGCCTCTTGCTGGGAGAGAACCATTACGTAACTGGGAACAGAGCAGGGATGCCACAGCAGGATCACCACTTTCCACAGGGAATGTCTTCATGTCTTCATCTGTCTCTTAAGCTGACCTGAAGGCTGGGATCCTGGCAGGTTGCGTTTTCTTTCAGGTGTTTGACCTGCTGGGGAATCTAGGAGTAGTTTGTTCATGTCCAGCTATACTAGTCAGTTAAATGCCTGCAGATGTGCAACTACACAAAGGTGTCATTAAGATACATTAGAATAGTCTCTCTCACATATCGCCGATTACCTTAAAATGTGAGGTTCCTATAATGAATAAAAGTGCTTTGGAAAAAGTGTGTGTTCAGCAATGCTTATCGATAGGTCTCGAAACCTTGGTGCCCATGTGAGATGATTGCCCCCAGGTCGCCGGTGTTACAGGAATGTTCCGTAGGATGTTTATTTGCTGGAGTTTATTTCTTAGTAGGTTTTTGTCCGAAGTATTGGGTCTAATCCATTAATTAGAACTGATTATGCACCTTAATACATCCCCCTAGAGAGCCACTAGTGTGTTACACAAGCAGTCTCATGTATCATTCAGACAAGTGGTTTCCCAAGCTTTTTCTGTAAGGCCCCCCTTTTGCAGATAGGATTTTCGTGCCCCCCGCACCCACACAGATTGGTCTACCTCTATCCTCTCTACAGATTCTTGCAGGAAACACTTTTAAAGCTGTTATTATAGCAAGGCATTACGTTTGAACAGATTAAGTCATTAAATAAAATACAAATGAAACCAAAATTTTGTCTCACCACCTTTGATGCATATTTAATCATATTAAAAAACACCGGGGCATGGAATTTGAATAAAGGAAAAGCCAAGTGTGTGTCCTCAGAAATGTACACAATAATCAGACTAATGAAAACCAGCTGTGCTGTGCACTTTTCTACACCAGTACAGTCTGTGGCAATGAATTTCCAAACCCATTAAAAGAAAAAGCAACTATTACTTTTCATTTCCGAAAAGCACTTTGCTTTTTGTGGTGTTTTTACCGGATATCACAGCTCCACATGGTTTTTTTTTTTCGCAGCCTTAGTCTTACTTCGGTACATCTATCCCCACCTAAAGCCGACTGCGATACAGACACATTGCCAAAAGAGTTTACGGACAGACTTCTCAGACAGAATGGTGGTTTGTACATGTCAGGTGGATGCATGGTTTACCTGCTTGAAGCTGATTGGATGAGCATTATCCAATCACACGCAACTACAGTCAGCACTGACTACAAATACTACTTCTGATTGGACTAGTTTCTGACTCGTTGCTGACTAACATCTTTGTCTCATTATTTGACAAAAGTGTCAGTACATTTAGTCAGCATTTGGCATCACATTTTAATTTGTAATTTATTGTTTTGTTTTCATCAATCCAAAGTCTTAATTGACAAATAATTCTCGTCGTAGTTTTTGTGTATGAAATGACATTAACACCGGCTCAGCCATTGGGAGCCCCCACCCCCCCAAAAGGCAATTTTTGAACTTCTGATTATACCAAACTTTAAATAGATATCATGAGGATAATAAATCGGAATGGAGGGGGGTCCTCCCCTTTTAATATAAATACTGCAGTGTAGTTATGTGTCAGAGAAGTCCGTCTGTAGTATTTCTGGTAGGTATCATTGTTATATAGCAAACGGAGGAACAATGATTTTAGACACGCATTCTGTTCTATGTAGACTTCAGATGGCAATGGATATGTCTCTTGGTGGTATCAGACTGTGGTTTGTGGAATATAGAGGGCCTGTATTTGTAGTGCAATTTATTTTAGATACAGTGGATTATGTGATGATGAGCCGAATGGGATTCAGAGAGTTGAGGATTCTTTGAAGTGTCATACTGTTCTTCATCACCCTGCGTTGATGATGGAAACTAAAGCTTTTCCACAGCTAACATTATAAGCTGCCTTTCACCTTAGAAGCCAGATCAGGGTTAAGCAGAGAAACCTGAAATCTGACACATCTGTGAGATTCTTCATGGCCCCCACCAACATTTCTTATTAGGATTAGATTACTGTGTGGTTTTCTGACCCCCTGGCCATTAGCTTGACATCCCTTTGGATGTGGTGCCATAGATGCAGCTTTGAAGGTTGCTGACTGTGAAGAAATTGTTCTCTGATAGTGTAAGGTTTTCCCTCCATGATGATAAACTAGATCAAAACTTCCTCTTTTTATGTGGATATAAAACAACATAGACCTTTCCTGTTACACTCAGATCTTTCAGGGAGGGGGTGAAACTAAGCAGTATAAACTGCAAAGAATGTTTCTAAGACATAAATGATGGTCATGTCACTGTATCTACATTTATGCAGTTAACCCTAAAATGTATTGTCATATTTCTATATGGAAAGCTTAATGAACTTTCAATTACAGAGTTAAACGGACAGGATCGTTTTCCCCTAGTTTGGAATTTCCATGTAGAGTTTTTCTTCATGCATTAAATCATTTAATTTTATTCCCATAAATGTCTTGTGAAACAGAACCACAGCAGTTAAAATGTTAAGATGCATAAAAACTCAGAGCTTCCCTGAAAAGACATACATTTCTATATGAAAATGCATTTGAAATGTATGTTCCAAAGATCCTGCCTGAAGAGATGTACCTCCCAACATGATGTGGGTTTGTCCATCGTAAGGGAAACCGTCATAATAAAAATAAATGAATGAAATGCAGGTTGAAGCTGAAAAAGATGGCTGCAGCACTAAGCCACAGGACTGTTTAACTATGTGCATGTAAAACCCATGGGCCAGCAACGGTTTTTGTCTCAGCAAATGACATTCTGATCTAAAGTGATGCGACAGCACAGATTTTCCTGGTGGAAGATTGATTTAATTCACACATTTAGCAGACGCCTGAAGTGATTGGGGTTAAGGGCTTTACTGACCATGGGATCTGAACCAGCGATCTATCAATCATAGAATCCTAATCCACAGGGCTGCATCCCCTAGATCAGGGGTTCCCAAGTCCCCCAGTCAGCTAGTTTTACCGGGCTGTGAAATTTTGGCAGAATGTACAGGCAGTCCCCAGGACAATTCATACCTACGAACAGACTGCTATAAAGCCTCTTATGGTAAAAAGTTGAGTTAAATACAATGGTTTGTAACTTGATGCTCATGAAATCGAAAGGTTGGGAACCCCTCACCCCTACCTTAGAGGACTTGAAACTTTGGTGGTATACAATACCAGTGGGAAGTTTGGACACGCCAAGCCGCCTGCAAAGAAGAGTGGTAGAGTATCGCATCACATGACCTGGCCACCTGACCTAAACACGGTAGAAATGGATTTGGAGGAGTTTGCCCAGAGAGTGAAGGGAAAGCAGCCAATGAGAGCTCAGAATATGTGGGACCTCCTTCAGGACAGTTGGAAAAGCATCCCAGGGGGCCACTTCATGAAACTGGCATAGAGGAGTAGTTGGGGTTAAGGGCCATGCTGAAGGAGGGCCCAATGGTGGGATCACTCTGCCGACCAGCAACAGGGATTTGAACCAGCAACCTTCTGAGTCCCAACAAACATTTTTTTTTTGGATGAATGCTTTTTTGGTTAGTGAAAAAAAAAAAAAATCCATTTTATGATATTGTATAGTTTTGATGCCTTTATAATTTTTCAAAAATGTAGCGAATAGTACAAATACCTTTTTATTGGTAGGTGTGTCCAAACCTTTGACTGATTCTGTATCCTGTGGCTAATGTAAAGAGCACAGATGTTAATGTCAGTGGTGGATGGCCTGCTTCAGGAACAGAACATTCCTGCTGCTCACTATGCATACCTCTAGCAAGAGGAGACCTTAAAACAGAATGTTTTATGCAGAATAAAATACATACTTTATTGTTGACCAGAAGTCATAAAATGGGAAGTGAAAGTGGATTGCTTCTAGGCGCCTTTATTCATCCAAACTTCCCTGAATTGAAGGTGGAAAGTCGGGGCTCTTAAAGTTAAGGGAGTTTGCCTCCCAGCTGCCAGCACCTGACCGGCAATGTCAGACCTGCCTAAATGTCACCTCATTACACATCGACATACTTGTGCAGAGGGCGAGTCAGCAGACCTGCAGCCTCAGTGCTGAGGGCTGTCACTCATGGTCCCGTCTGGCGTAATTACGCATCCATGGCGGTGATTGCACAAAATGACGGGCTTGCATTTCCGAGGCGTAGCCTGCCAGGGTTTTGGTACCCCCCTGCTCTCGCCATCTCCTCCCATCTACAGATGAAATTGTCCCCCTTTATCCCGTAGCCCAGCTGTTCTTTTCATTCCCCATAATCCCTACACGCCGTCACCATCCCGGGAAGACTGTATGACCCTTTCAGCCATGTATCCGCCGCATCATCGATCTTCCAGTGCATGATAGCTGGGGGGATGTCGGCTGAGAATAACCTGAGGATGGCAGGCGTGCCGCTCCTAGGTGATTATGGGTCATACTCCAGGATATTACCTCTCCTGTGGCTGCTTCTTCCATCCCATAATGCTACATCAGGATTCCCTCAGATCATGAAGCCCAAACAGGCATCATCTCTGAACCCTACTTTCACAATGGATGGTGATTTGAAAAAATGACAGTGGGTTGTCATAGAAACCAATAGGCTAAGTACATTTTGAAGGTTAGCTGAGTTTTATTTTGGAAACGTATTCATCCTGGACCTGCAGTTTTAATATACATAAGAAATTCATGAATGCAGCATAGATGGTCTTTGTGCTCACAATATTCACTGAGTTCTATTTCCTACATCTCCTTTCTTATAAAATCCGCAGGAATATAAACTTCTTTTATAGCGTTCAAAAGACTGTTTCAACACATTGTGTGACCTTGTCTGCATTGATTCCCCCCCCCCCCCAAGCTCGTGGAATTGTTGAAAAAGACTAGCTTAGGATTTTTCCATGGTCAATGCACGTTAAGTAAGGTGGAGGGCCTGGCATTCTAGGGACTGGATCAGCACAGTTTCCGTGTGGTGCACTCTGCCCTCTGGTCTTGTTCAGTTTCTCCACCAATGAAATTTGAGACTATATCTGTCACATGACCATGGAAAGACACAATGACCCGTAAGCCAATCGCAGGACATAAAATAGCAGGCAGTTACTTTGAGCCTCATTTTGAGCCTCATTTATATACTGTAAAATATATCACGTATTATAAGAAAAAGTTTCTCTTTGAACTTGGGTTAAAGTGGTACTTGTATGATGGAGCCAACTTTAAGGGGTTACCATTCCTCTGGAATTCAGCCTGTGTGCTTTACATAGTCCTCTTTAAAAAAACATGCCATCCTTTGAAAGAATGCAAATTGCAATTAAGAGAGAATCTACAGGTAGGAAACGCTGAAGTAGAAGCGTGACGTGATCTGATTGGACCAGTTGCTCTCAGAGCTCAAGTTGGACTTTGTAGCACAGTGGGAAGATGGATGTCTATGAGATCTCTAGTGGGGAAGAGAGGAGAGCAGGCCTGGATCAGTCACTGAGCAGTTGTGTGCAAGGATATTAAAACAAATATTTAAGCTGCAAACAATATTGATACTAAAAGGAATTGCAAGAATCAGGGCAGCATGTACCTTGGAAGAGGGTCCAAGTGAATTCTGAGAGCTTATGCAAAAGATATGAGGAATGTGGTGGTTACTGTTGACCGTCCACATGGGACACCAGATGGAGGTTTCTATGGCTCGATTCCCACTGCAGATCTTTCCTTCCACCTCCTCAGAGGGAACATTCCAGCTAGTTTGAAGAGAGCATCTTGAACCTGGCCATTTCACTATGTTTTCAGATCTGTTACTGATGTAACATATATCTTTAAAAATCTACACAGCACCATTCTGCAAGCTCTCCTGTAAACACTTGAGATTTTGAAATACTTCACATTTTAATTATTTTGTCGTTTTGTATATAAACTCAAGATGTTTATGAGTAATCAGAAGAGAATGACGACAGAGACCTCAACCACCACCTTAGACTGCTGGGAAGTTCTTGGTGAAAAGATCGGAGGTGGGAGTACTCTTGACTGCTTTTAGGGGGTCATTCGCCTGTGACCCCAGCAATAATACTCAGATTTAATCCTTGGCTTCACTTAGGGGCGTGCCCTATTAAAACCAAGAGCCAGGACATGGTGAATATGCAGTAAATAATTTTAAATTGTCAGCTAGTCAGGCTCTGCAGAAGATGGAGGTGAAATTGTGTAAAATGGCATGA
Organism: Mormyrus iriodes; assembly: GCA_011763525.2. NCBI lineage: Eukaryota > Metazoa > Chordata > Actinopteri > Osteoglossiformes > Mormyridae > Mormyrus > Mormyrus iriodes. The sequence goes on from JAAGVU020000045.1 coordinate 20,490,527, forward strand.
CGGCTCATTGTCAAGTGAGTGGTACATCTTTAGGGGATGCCGCATAATGGCTTATCAGCTTAACATGATCCGAGTCCATTACTGTCACAGTAACAGTGGGTCTTACAGTCTAAACCCCTGCCTTCTGCAAAGATCGATAGGCCTTGCTCGGCTTTGTCTGGTGAAGTCTCGGATGCTAAGAGCCGTTATTGCTACAGCCGAAAGGCTTAGTTTGTTTTTGGAAGGAATGATTTTGCCATGTGAGTACAGGATAGCGGCTGAGTGATGGCGAATTAGGCGGTTGTTATGGTGCACGTGTCGGCCTGAGGTACCATCAATGCTGGTTCTGGCTGGGAAGGTTTACCCAGCTGCCTTTTCAGTCTTCTGACATTTTGACATTATTCAGAATCCACACTCTAGAAGTATCTCTGTGTGGTTTGTGCAAATATTAGCTCTTATAGTGTCCTTGTTGGACTACTGTTTATTTTTATTAATTGTGTTTTGGTCCAGGTCAAATTCAGAGCCTGCTAGCTATTCTTTGAAAAGATCTGAATACGATCTAGTATGTGCATTTAGTAACCCTACATAGTGTATATAGCACATATTGAATAATATCATGTTTTGGTGTGAAGAAAAACCTTACTTTATCATCTATGTGGAAGTTTAATATAGTAATAAAAACGATCGCCATGCTTTTGAGCATTTACTGTAAGCAGTGACAAGTAGAATGGATAATCAGTGCAGAATTTGAATTAATCAATATTCATTCAAACGCTATATTTACCCAGGATAGACAGAATTTGTACGTCATTAATTAGGTGACATCAGCTCTTTTAATGTGAGGGGCCTGTATCGTGACAGGTTTTAGTTTAATATTGCAGGTGTTAAACGGCTAGATTGTGAAGTTTTTCAAATAATGTTTGGTATTGGGCACATTTTAGATGGTCCCTGAGTGTCTCTGGATAGCCATGTGACCGTGGGATTTGGCAGAGAACTAAGATTTGTCTGGAGAGGCTCTGTCTTTTCAGGGGTATACTGGCAACAGGCGTGAACATGACTAATTACTGAAAAATAATCTCTAGAGAAAGCAGTCTGCTTATGGGTAAAATGAGTACTTCAGGGACCAAATGAGGTAAGGTGCAGTTAAGGGTTATGGGCCTGACATCTGCATTTTGGGTTATTTCGGCGAGATGAATTGTACCAAATTACACCTACACTGGAAAAGGCGGGTGGGTGAACTCAGATAGCCCCTATAATTCCTGTCACCTGCCCCTCGTGCCTCAGATGGATGCTGGTCGTGCCCAGTTGCCCTGTCCTCATGCTGAAATGATGGAAATGAACGGTTTGAAGTTTGACATTTAATAGTAGGATAGGTGAATACTTGTTTATATCTCCCATCATGCTTATCTATCAATTTTTACAATCAACTGCTGTACAGGCAGGATGTCCGTTATATAAATTGTGGCTTTGGGTCATTGTTATCCGTTGTGTTCCCTGCACCATCATCCACGGCATTTTCTCAATCTTGCATGGAGCTTCTGAAACAGCTTATATAAACACATTTTACTTTCTTCATTCCGCATCCATGTCCTGCTGTTCCCTCGTCACCATTAACTAGTCAACCCCGATGAGGAATGAATAGGACGGTTTAGTGGTTCTTCTACATCGCCGTCAACAAAACAAATCGGTTTACTCAGACAGAGGGTTTTGTAATGCTGAGCTTAGAGCGCTGAACTATTGCCATGAGAGGTCATAGGAAGCGCCATGGCCCGGCAGCCTGGCCCCAGTGGAAGCCATGTGGAGGCCGGACTGAACAATGGTCACATATCTGCTTCGGTTCATTGTTAGTCTTAGCAGTGTCTTGCCCCCACCCTCTACTCTCGTTTTGTTTTGCCGTTGCTGTTTAACCATCTGGCTGTTTTGTGGTCTTACAGTCATGAACAGTTTTTCCTTCGTTCCACGACTAGCATGGTCACATCCGCCTGGTTCCGGCTCACCTACAGCTCTCAGCTCTTCCCCTGGCTTTATTCTGCTCCGCACCCTGCTCTCCGTTCCTTCCATCTTTTTGTCTGGTTCCCCGCCATGCATTTCCTGTTACGTAGAACACTGATGGGTACTGGTGAAGGTAATTAAACTGAAATCTAGAATTTAAATATTTTATTGCGTTATTGTGTGCTGTAAAACTTCAATGTCGGGTTTCAAGATCCATCATTTATGATATCCATGTAAACTGGTGGAGCTTTGAATTCAATTGGTTTTTAATGTTATTCGTTTTCAGCGCACTGAGAGCTAATGGATGGGTGCTTTGTACTGAGAACCAGAGACTTTTAATGAGTAAAGCTGAATGGATTTCTGGGATTTTCAGTTTTAGGGTTCCGTTTTCCTCCCTGTTCCCTTCACCCGTCTGTCTCTGGTAATAACTTCTCGATGAACTGCTCATAGAAATGAGACATCCCAGAGTCTGGGGGCACCATCCTAGCCTGAAAGGAGGGGCTTATCCTTGTTTTTTTTTTTGCCGATATGATATACTTCAGCTGCAAGTGATGGCTATATTTGTGATCTCGTATGCACAGCTAGATTGGATGAAAATGCCTGAAGGGGTTTCTAACATTACAGTTTTTTTTCTGTCACTAATCTAGTTAGTTGCTTCTTATTTACATATCGGTATCTGCAGTTATGTAATGTATCACATTGCGGGTGCTTGTGGAAATTCAACCCGTAAGACATACTGGGTGAAGCACAAAGAACTTGTCAGAGTCGCTGCTGGGCCCGGCCAGCCCACTCACCCTCTGAAGAAGCTTTCGATTTGCGTTTCCTCTACCATTTCGTCGCGTTGCGGTTCTGCATTTTCAAACACCGGGGCGATGGTGTGGCGAGCCCCGCCTTCCCCCATATCTGTGGTGCGCATTAGTTTTTCAGCCTCTGGCAGCTCATACCCAAAGCCCGGAAGGTTCTGGTAGCTGGCGCAACACTGCCTTATATACAGGGAACTAAAGCGTGAGAATTTCTTTGGAGTGAAATGGTGGGGGGATAAAAGCACAAATCTGTTATGAAAAATGAATTTCCTCAAAGGATTCCCAGTGTTATATAAATGCTCTCAAAGCTACAGCTGATTTGCCCTGCAGTTTTCATTTCTATTTAGTAATTATAATCTGTACAATCAGTGGCTGCACAGTTTTTTCAAATTTCTGTATGACTGAAGGCTTGTCAGTCCTTGTCGGAGTCTCAAGGAGCGTCTCTGATTTAACCCTGTAAAGTTCCAGCGCTTTGTAGGAAATCCTTAAATGTTCTAGTGTACTTAATCACTATAAAATCCATTATATTGTCCTTCACCATCACATACCATGATCACATGAAAACTTCCCTCGTGTTTTGATTTCCGCATAATGGTAAATGTAGAGACCTTACATTTTAGGAAATATTAAACATACGTTTAGAATTCTGTTCTGATCTGTTAAGAAAATATATCTACTTGTCTTCTGCTGTGTATAATGTATTGCTATTATTCACAGTACCTGGCTATGATAACGGAGGTCTCCAGCATGGAGGAAGGTTCTCTGTCTGTAAAGATGTAGCCATTGGATCCTCTGAAAGTCAGACACTCGCATCCGTTTTTCATACATTTTACTGCCAACTGATACTTTTTTGAAATACTTTGCTCCCCCTTCGGACAATTTTATGGGGGTCAGTAGACCTTGGCTTTGTGTTGCTGATGGAGATCCTCTGGGGAAAAATAGTTGGGGCCCCCTACTGTATAATATTGGCTTTGCTAATCCAGTTTGAGATTCATTCAAAAGATGAAAGATTTGTCTTGCTTGTTTTTGAATTTTATCTGATCATTGATGCTTTATTTTGTGTCACTAAAATTGGTGTTTGGGTTTTATTTTTTTAAACATTGGCAAAGCAATGAAGAAAGTGTTTCTGTATTAATTTAGCTTAATGTCCTACCTTAGGGTCATGTCTAAGAATACTGGAGCCTGCTTTGCGGGAGTGTTGGTGACAGCCACTCGTCTTGCTGATTTTTCATGGGAAATGGCAGCTAAGGTTTTGCAAGCTTGGAAGTCTGAGTGATGGACGTCATTGACCAGGTGCAACCGTGGAAGAAGTTCCTGTGCCGCTCTGCGATGCAGAGCAGAGAAGACTTGCCGCTCTGGATTGATTGATTTCTCATCCCTTAGATTGACATCTGAGGGACATTTCATCAAGCACAGTCTGTCGAGAACTTCACAGATGGATTTTGGTGATTGGTCACTGTACCTCTGGCTCTTATTGAGCCAAAAAATTACTTTCTGCAAACAAAGTGATGTGGTTTACTGAGCAGTGGAAAGAGTAAGATGAGTCATCCTTTATCCTTCGCACCAAGTGCGTGGCCCGTGTCAGGAAGACCCAAAAGCAGGGATTCTGAAAGCCTGGACCGCGGTCAGAATGTGGACCAAACTGCAAGTTAGTCCGGTCCTAGCCAGTAATGCACCTTAAGTATCGAACTGTTTTAACTGGGTTTGAAATACAAAAATACAATGTGGGACCACTTCACACACACGTAACTCATCGTAATCCTCCGCAATAAGTCGAAACGATCAGCAAACATTAAAAACTTCCCATTTAGGCTATCTAGTACTGTACAGAAGTCTTAGGCAGCCAAAGAAAATTGTTTAAATGATCGTCATGTTGCTGTAAAACTGTGATAGTGTGCCAAAGTGTATTAGTGTAGCCATTTCAAATCCTCTGCTAAAGTCACCCCAGTATTTGCAGCAGCCATCCAATACACCCATGTATTTTTTGACTCGACCACTAGCACACCTTATATAGCCAATCAATAAAAAAGACTTTTTTTATTATTAATTAAATTGTGAAATTTATGGGTAAAATGGTGGTGAAAGTTATTAAACACATACATGGAATGGCTGGGGTGCCCCTAAGGAGAGGTTTGGGAACTGAAGTGGTGTTCTTATAGCCATCCAGCAAGATATCAGTAAGTTTGGAGAACAAAGATATTTTTTACTAGCTTTTGTGTTATTCTTAATTTGCGTATGTTCTAATGCTAAATTGTGTTTACCCAGATAAACAGCTTTGAACATTTCTTTTGACTGCCTAAGACTTTTGCACAGTGCTGTATATTGATAACTATATCAAAGGTTATTGTTAATTCATTAAAGTCATGAAAAGCTGTTTTGCTATTGAAAATTGTCCCATCCCCTGACTTTGAACAAAAATATGATGCAAACCTTTGATCAGAAAGTTTGAGAACCCATGTCCTGAAGGTTTTACAGATTGTTTACTAAGGTGCAGGGATCCTGGAACTCTGTTCCATAATTTTGTTCCACTCAAAGTTACCCTGATGCCCCTCTTCATCCTTTAGTGAAGTCTGCCTACCCTGGTTTGATAAACATTACAATCACATCTTTAAAGGACATTATTTAGCTATTTTTCACCACTGTTATTGGTTCAGTTGGCCCGTCTCTCCGTCATTGCAGTCTTCACTATGTACGTGTTTCCTCTTGACAATCCTGTATATATCCCTCATGCCTACGCCATAGCTTGTCCCTACACCTACACTGTCTGGTTGATAGTTTTGATAATGTATTGGAAATATTACCCAAGCCTCCAAGACCCTGTCCCAGACGTGTAGTTAATAATGTGTTAAATACCATTACTCTGCCAGATTACTGTTGCTACATGATTAGTTCACTCAGGGTATAACTCTATATAATGTACTTTTTTCTTCAAAGGCCTTGTGAAGCAAATCTGTTTTTAGCAGTCTGTAATGACGAAGCTCCTCATTTTGTACGTGTACATAATGCACAACATTTCAAGAAACTGCTACTGTAACAGTATTTCCAGAAGCTGTTAGTGAAGACTGGAAAAAATAAGATTGTTGTGCTCTGTGTCGCCTATAGAAAAAAATAACCAATCAAAATGATGTGGTATTAAAGCCCCGATTTATCTTAACAAATGTAATTCCCATCAATAATTGTCTAGTTATAATCCTTGAAAAATCACTGGTAGATTTCACACTCAGATTGACATGCAAGATAACGACCATAATTCTCACCTGAAGCAATAAAATGGTTTAATTGGCTTTAATGAAAGTTTTCGCACATAAATACAGATGTAATGCATAGTTAACCCTAACGAAAACAAGGAATCTCTGCATCTTTCTTTTTCTGAGGTGTTCATTAGCTGCCGGTCGAGACGAGACCGCCTTCGCAGAGAGGACCCCCATCTGCGAAAAAACAAATCCCGTACCGGCGCCGTGCTGCAGCGTAGGCAGGGCGCCCATCTGGATGTTTCTTTGTGGGTTCCCTGATTCTAGACGCTCGTGCGATATCTTTTAACAGGCCATGCTCCACTACACTGTGGTTGTGAGGAGTTCTCAGCAAATCGCTTTGGCCAGGTTTCCCGGAGCCGTCGGCCTCAGGGTCACGTCCGTTATGGCCTCCCCATTCCGCCGTGGCGTCTCTGGATGTGTTATCTATGAAACACAAAAGTAAACAACATGGCAGATCCGAAAAATGCGTGTGGAGTATTTCGGGTGTCAGCTGTTGAGTGGAGAACAGTGTAATTTATGAAGGTATCTGTAATGGTACATTATCCTGTTTTCCAGAGATCTGTTTTGGTAGATGTTTGGTAGATCAGGACACGCTTGCAGTAGCTGTGCCACCTTGCTTTCACCAAGCCCGTAGGCCAAGGCAACTTGTGCACACAGAACCAAAGTGCCACAGCACAAAACATAGCATCAGTGTGCTTGAGGAGCTGTTTTCATCAAGTTGTTGATTTCTTAGAGCTCTAGAAGGACCTCCCCCCCTTGTACTCCCCAGGCCCCAACCAATTATGAGGGGAATAGTTGGGGGGTACGATCCATAAAACGTGGAACCAAACTATATTCGGCCAATGTGGCAGAGTGTTGCGTAATCTGTACTGGTGTTCCCATCCTGGGGATCCTGCTTCTGATTGTCACATCTAGTGCGGATGGTGTCCGTCGGTGATTCTGCTCGGTGGGACAGTATAATTACTGTCTACCCCCTGCCTCTCTCATAACAAACTGGTCTTGAACAATAGAATGGAATGCTCAGTTCTTCATGATCTACGGGCATAGCGGAGGTGTGCCCACAGCCGGGGAGCCGAGAGGGCGTTCGTACTTGAGCCTGGCTGACAGGACAGGTCTGAGCGGCCTCTCATTAACAAGTCACAGAGGAGCAATTAACGGGCTCAGGAATGATAGATCAAAACGGCGGCGGGAAGCGTGTCTCCAACTTCTGCTCCAAGGTGTGCCCTCGTTTTATGGCTGCTACCCGCAGAGAAGATCGCCTGAGTGTACCTTATGATATAACTGTCCTGACTTCTGTAATTGCTTGTTAAACAGTGTCTCCTGTGACATCGTACAGGCAACGCGATGCCAAACACTTAGGTTGTTATAAAGTGAAAGTAAATAAAAGTAATTGATCTCCTGGCATACCGTCCAGCCTTCTGTCCTATGCTGCCTGGGATAGGCTCCAGGCCCCCTATGCAACCCTGTGTAGGACAAGCTGATGGATGGTTGGGTCAGTGGGTGGGTGCATGGACAGACATGCAAATGGCTGGGCGGAAGAATGGATAAAACAACGTTGTTTGGTTTTGGATTTTGTTCTCTGTTTGGGACATCTATCCATCCATCCATCTGCCCATTTCCTGTAACGGCGTGTCCTATTCAGGTTCACGGGGGTACTGGAGCCTATCCCAGAGGCTATGGGCACAAGGTAGGGAACACTCCTGGATGGGGGGCCACCCCATCACAGGGCACACTCACACACTATTCACACACACATGCACCCCTAAGGGCAACTTGGTAACTCCAATTAACCTCAGCATGTTTTTGGACTGGGGGGGAAACAAACTGATAGTGGATGAGTGGATGGATGGGCAGGTAAAACGATGTCATTTGCTTTTGGTTTTTGGTCTATATGGGGCAGTGGTCTGATTATTCAGTACACAAATGGTACAACAACCGCTGCTCCACATGTATGGCTGCACGATATCACGATATGTGAAATTTCAGTGAGTAACACTGTGATATTTATAGAACAAAAAAGGAGATGAAATTACCTGAAATGAGTTATAGCCAAACAGAATTATCTTCAACCAACAGTTAGCTGTTGGTGCTGCAGCGACTTGTCAACAGACACAAAGCAGCACCGATAAATGCGATGTCATTAGCGCATGCGTGCGATATATCGCACAGCCCTATCCACATGCAATTATAAGTTGCTTGAAAAGGTGAAGCCTTTTTGAACACATCTTCTATTTATGTTGTACAGTTTACAGCGAATATGGGGATAAAATCTATGATGGTAATTTTCCAGCCTTTCACATAAGTCATTTGTGACCCATCAAGATGTTGAGCCACTTCTTAACGATGTTTGCCCAGTTACTTTATGGTCTTCTCCTTGCCCCAGGAGCCCTGTTGTAAATTTGCTAGTTTCTCTCCAGTTCAGTGCCCAGCTTTGTGTTTGATTCATTCAGAAAGATATTGAGTGATGAAACTCAGCATCACATGCCAGTCACTTTGGGAGAATTTCCATCCGCGCTTTGCCTCTTCACGCCGTCTGTAAAGGTGTATAAAAGTAAGTGATGAAAACATTACTTTGTTATATGTCTCTGTTCTCTCCTCGAGGTCCATCTCTACTTGAATTATACAGAAGTTATCGATTAGCTACCATCTTCCAGGTGCATTTGGTATCGCTCGCTGTGTCTCTTCTGGCCCAAGGCCCTGCTATCTGTGGAGATTATGGGGGGATAAATCCGCAATCCACTAAAGACTATTTTAAACAACAGCACTTGTTTTTGAGTGTTGACACAGGGCACAGTCATCTGGGCTGATGAGAAACCCTTAGCAGCATTCAGAAGAGCTAACGTTGCTATTTTTTAGCGTTTTGGTTGACATAGCTTAGTCAGCTTTGTTTTTCTGTTGGCCTAAAGGAGGAAAGAGATTAAAGGAAAATTAATTTAAAAATTGACAACCTCCCCTCTAAGTTTACATAGTTTATATTAAACTTCAAAGGCCTTCTTAAACAAGGCTTTTGGTGCACCGAAGGCTTAAACCAGGCCTTTCATCCGGCAAATTTAATATAGGAATGTTTCACAGTATAATTTCCAGAAGATCTTTCATTTGTTTGTGTCTTCTGAAATGATGCCAATTTAAAGGCCCTTTCCAGTCATTAAGTAACAAGAAGACATTTTAACAAAATTTTTTCTCATGAAGGTTGTCAATAAACACAAAAAAACCTCAACTTTCTCTAGAAATCTCCCCCAGGGTAGCATGAATATGCGTCCGGTAATATTAAATATTCATTGCCGCGCTCCTCATTAGCAGACAGACAGATGGCATTTTGGGGTCTGTTAAATGAGATCAACCGCTGACATCTGGAAGTGACCCCAAATTCAGCCGAACTTGCAGAGCTGATCGGCTACACTGCTGCCATTTAACAGACGTCTGCAGTGTTTTAATCAGTCGTTGTACAAATATGTTATGAATATCTTGAATATTGTCTATCCACATGGCCTTCATTTGAACCAGTCTGCCAGAATTCTGGATCTTTCCTCAGAAGCCATTGTGATGTAACCATGACAGCTCATCTGCTTGTGACCCTGAGGGGCATGTCGCTGTTCATAGCGAAACGGACACTTGGAAGATGTACGTTTAAGAACCAGCAAAGTAAATAAGGAGTGAGAGAGCTGCTTTGGGGTTCAGCTTCTCCAGGCATGTTTAAACATTGATGCAGATACTGTCTATCCAGCTTGGATATCGGCTGAAAACCTTAAATAGTTCATACTTTCGTATCCTCTTTCATTCCTCCTTGTTATGCCACAGTAAGCTCTGGCGTAGGCAGATTTAGAATGGTTATTATTTTTAACTAAGTTCTTAAGAATTGGAGAACTGTGGTCCTTCACATGGCTAACCACTTTATAGATTTAGCGATATAATTAGCATAATGCTAATTATCATTAGTGTTTCTGTTAAGGATGCTACGTATTGCTCTCCAGAACCCCTTTTGCACTTGGCTCGTGCTGCAATGGTTGATCTGTTTGGAATGCTAGTCTCCTGTGGAGGGTTTCCGACGCGTTTCCTCCACGCGCTGACGCCTTGTTCACCCGCCGATGTGACGGCAGAGCCAATAGGAGCCTCTGCAGTGGGTGGTTTCACTCCCCCGTGTCAGTTCTCTGGGTTTACATATCATTCCTTCCATTTGCACTGAAACAAATTTGAGCTTTTACCCCACCGGTTTCCAGAAAGGGGAACTGTTTCCTCTCCTAGAATCTCCTGCAATGAATGTCCGACCCAACAAATGGTAGATGAAGTCAATTGCTATATTTTAATATTTATATTTAATGAATTCTGGTAGTTTGAGTCACGTGGTCTATCCATACCTGGCCATATACTCCGATTGAGGACGCTGGTCGATCCAATGCAATCTACAGAGGTACATGTGTAAACAATAGTTGCTGTATCTCCCGTGAATCAAAATTTTCACTGAGCTTTTTTTTTTTCCAGACTCTGCTGCATCTGCTGCAGCTGTGTTTTAGGGAGCAGTTAGGAAAATTGCCGTTCACATTTGGCTCATGCAGCGAACCTATTCTAAATTATTATTTTTATACCTTTCTTATCATTTGCATTTCAGTGCTGTGGATTCCTATCTGTTTCTAGGAAATAGCTTTTTTTTTTATTGTCAAAGATGATTTTTTTTTTTTTTTTTGAGATCCAAACCAATGTTACCTTCTTCCACCACGTGAGTTATATGTCCGTGCTAGATTTAAGCCCCTTCGATCTGCTCGCCTCTTTTCCAATCGTAGGAAGAGGGGGTGATGATCACGTTTGTGCCGGATCCTGATAAGAGCAGCAAGCCTCTGTGAAACACCATAGATCTCTCCTGTCATGCCCGTAGCCCTCATTCCCAGCGCCGGGGTGGACGGGGAAGCGTGGGAAGCTTGCTGGAAGTGGCACGTCCTGCACTGAGGCCCCATGATATGAAGTCTTTGTTCCTTTAACGGGGAAGCAGGATTTATAGCAAGATGTTGAAGCGGTGCTGGGATGAGGTGCTTTTTCACCCCCGCCCCCCACCGGGTGATCAAACGGCATCAACGGTGAAGAACCACCACCTTGCTGCGATCAAGCTCAGTGGTAGATGTCAGTGCCGGTTCGAGCAAAGACCTCCGTGTAAACACGACCCCCAGCTCCGGCTTCCCCGCTGCTCTCCCAGACTCCTCCTGCTAGCTGCCCGCGCTAATTGCAGTGCTCAGCACTGCACATAAAACTTACCTGTCAGCTGCATTTTCATAGCTGAGCCCAAATACACATTCAGATGATTAATATATTTAGCCGTACAGCTAGGAAGTCTTGGTTCTGCATGCATGGCTAGATTCTGCAGGCATACCATGACCACCAGTGCAGTCACGACCTGCTTGTAAGGCATAATGTGTTCAAGACAGTTACATTACGATGTCTCGTATTGTGTTAAAACCTTATACAACGCTACATTGCCGACTGCTTCAGGTTGCTTCAAAACTAGGCGGTACCTCCAGACTCTTTAAGCAGCTGTAGAAGGTTGTCTCCCATGGTCTTCACTGTGACAATCCCATCTTGGTCTTCAGTTATATGCCTGGCCATGAGTCTCTCTGCCGGATTTAAAGGCACACGGTTCACAAACCACACACATGTTGACCTGAGGGTGTATGTATGACCTTGCATACTGTATGTTAACATACATTTGCCACTGTGACGTGTTCTGTGGTCTAATTACATTGTGATATGACATTTTACCCATAGGGGGCGATGCCTCTCCTCAGAATGGATAATGGCTTTTGGCTCCTTGGTGGAGAGGTGATCTTCATTTAATGAGGCCCCTCTTCAGCCGTCCCTGTCCATGCCGGACTATCTGATGTGCTCTATGTGGAGTCAGTTTTTTCCATACTGCCCCCTGACTCTCACCCCCTCTTTGTAACTAAGGCTACCTACCTGTGAAGGTAAATGAATGAACGTTGCATTTATATAGCACTTTTCCAAACCAATGGGGAGCCACTTCAACCACCACCACTGTGTAGCCCCACCTGGAAGATTCAATGTCAGCCATTCTGTGCCAGTACGCTCACCACACAGTAGCTAAGGTGGTGAAGGGGCAGCAGAGAATTCACCAATTCAATGGAGGAAATGATTAGGAGGCCAGATTTGAAAGGGTGACAGTGGGTCTCCCTCTCCTCACCTAATCACCTTATCAAGGCTTGTTGCAGGAATATTTTGCCCCAGAGCCCATCCTCATGTGAACATCTTCAGAAACACCCCCAGGAAGAGTTAACTCAGCACCCCACAGGCCTGGAGATGTAGCCGTGGGTCCTGCCTGCTGCATACCTGTGTTTAGAACAACATTACTGGAACACCGAATGAAGCCCAGAGCCATTTATACAACGAAATGGTTTCTTTTAATTCATGCTGGTCCCCCAGCTCCCTACTTCCACCCCACCCATAAGCCCCTGCTGTGAGCTTAGAGCACAGGCCCGAGGGGAGTGCGATTGAGGTTTATAAGACTATTTTTTGCACAATTTCCCCGCCAGTGCTCCCTGTGGTGTCTGGCGGCCGCTCAAGGCTGTTTGTGCAGCAGTGGGCTTCATAGCCCGTCCGCCGGAATTATTGGCATAATCGTCTGTCGAGCCATAGCCACGGTATGCTAATGGTAGCGTGTCGGTGCAAGCGCTAGACTTCCGGTGCTGTTTATTGCTCATAGTTACTTAGCAACTTCTTAAATTTCTTCTTCTTTTTAACCCCCCTTTGAGTTTTTATTTTGGTCTTTGGCATGACCTCGACAGTTGGCTTCTTGGCGTTTTCCACACAGTCAGTGACGTTGTACCAATCAATTTAGACAGGCACGTGCCTACGCAATATTTTGTAAAAATGTAACGTATAAATTAATTATTCAGTCAACCAATAACTTGCCTAAATTCACTGTGAATAACAGGCCGCTAAACTTGCAGTAAAATTTGTTATGGTAATCTGGCCAAGGACTGAACTTCCTCCATCAGATTGCATCTCTTAGTCCCCTCCGCCATCCCTCATCATTCCCATTGTCCTCCGATAACTCTACATCATCAGCTCTACACCATAGGCTCTACACCATCAGCTTTACACCATCAGCTCTACACCATCAACTCAGCACCATCAACGAGTGTCATGTCACGATACTCACATCTCACATATCAGTGCCAATAAACAAGCTTAACTGAATGTTTGAATGTATAATAGTTAAGTAAGGTTTCTAGAACGTTAATATTTGCATATGTGTATTTTTTATGCCTTGTGTCGTTTTGAAGTGGTGTCTACCCACAAATCTGGTTCACAGAATGTCACTGCACGCAGTGGTAGCACGCTGCCTTAAAAAGTATTTTCCGGTATTCTCCGGGAGGATAGCAGCCACTCTCACCTGGCGAATGGCGCCTTCCCTGGCGGCCACTCCCCGACACAGCCAGTCGCTCACCGTAGGGAGACACCTGCACTCTGTTAAAACAGTTTAATATGTTTTACAGCTTTGTTAAAGGTGCCGCCTTAATATCTCCCCAGTTCAATATCCTCTGTTTCTAAAGGAGATATTAAAAATACTCAATCCGTGTTTATTACTTTATTACCTCATAAAATATCTTGAGTAATGGGAGAAGATGCCTCTTAATCACATTTGGCTGTTCCCCTACCCTCTCAGGTAATGGAGAGGAATCACAGCGGTGGTTGGCTCCAGAGCCCCACCAAGGGTCCAGTGGTTCCTCCTGAGATGGTCACTGGATGCCAGGGTGTGCTTCCGGGCGGGTGGGGTCAGCAGGACACCTGGTACATGAAGCTTGGGCATCTTACCAACACCAGATGGCTTGAACCCAGAATCTAGAACATTAATCCATCTATCAGCCTTGTGCGACCGCTTATCCAGTGCAGAACTCAGTGAACCCACAGCCTATGCCTGCATGCCCAGGGCCAGAGCCAGGGGTCACTCTGGACGAGATCCAAGCAGAATATGTAGTAGGTTCTCCTGATATATAATTTGGTTAATAAAGATCAACAGTGGCACAAATGAGGAGAGAGGAGAGAAAACAACATTTGTGAAATGACATTGTTGGTTTCCTTGATGTACTGCTCCCTGGAATCGTCGTTTCAGTGCCTTTGGACATTTTCAGTTATCGTTTCTCTTCATGTTGATTCTCTTCTTCACGGGTCATTGATCCGGTAGATGTGTGGATCATGTTATCCGTGGTAAAATAGAAGGCAATATATTTAATGGATTATGTGATCAAAATGCAAATGAAGGACATTTCTGATTGGTCCATTAGCTTAATATAGCCAGATTGGATGTGCAGCTCCTCCTGCAGACTTCCTGCATTGCGTGAGTTTGGCCGCTTCTGGACCGTTTCTACTGTTGAGTTCTGGCATTATAATTTGCAATCCTGGTTAACGTTTACTTTAAAAGAACCAGTCGGTCCTGGTGTTTGCCTTAAGCCATCTTGCAGACTCCATTTTTAGAGCTGGTGTTCTGGTCCGCTTCGTGTGGCCGTAACACGCGATCCAGCTGAAGAGTGATTCACAATGGGTGAAATTACCACGGTTTGCCGGCCAAGGGCCCAGGATTCGTTTGTGCCAGTGAGAATGGCACTGATGGTGGGAGTCCTAGCTCTGTTTCAAAAGTGTTAGTGAATGTTATCTCTTGGATGGAGCCTTGAAAATGAGAATGAGAAAATGAAAATGAGAAGAAAGAGAATGGGACGGGCAATCCAAAGGATTGCGCTTGAAACTGATTGCCATCTTTCTTCCAGACAACTCTGGTTTTTATGCGAAGCCCTGACGCTGCCTTTGACAGGACGGCTCATTAGCAGGGCTCTTCTGCTCAGTGAAGTGGGCGGCGGGCCGGCCGCGCCAACCAGCCTCCGTCAGCACCAGGGCACCTACCTGATTAGCACAGCTTAACGAGCACCGCTGAGCGGGCTCCGCCATGCGTGTCACGCGGAGAGGAGCCGTTAGGCCGCCGCCTGTGAGGCATCCCTCTTGAGGGTTCCCGTCGCCAGCTAGGGCGAATAGGAGTACAATTTTAGGTCTGCCCCCCCACCACAATAGTACGTCCCAACTTAAGGGAGCTTTACTTCTCCAATCAATCACTTTAATCCCCCCCCGCCCCACCTTCCTTTAAAAAAATAATATTTTTATATAATAAACCGTGTAAATGTACTTTAATAAAGTGGATATACTTTGCAGTTTGCGGTGTACGGATTTCCTCATCTGTAGGTCTTGATGATTTTTATGAGGATAACCCATTGTTTGTTGTACTTCACTTGGCATTTGTGGAAGAGACCATCTTTGATGTGATCAGCCTTAGCATATATGGGACAGGTGCTGATTAACGCAAAGCTGGCCTTCGGTAGGAGAGGGATGATACGAGGCGTGTTTGGCCGTGCTGGACATGAACCCGTTCTCCGCTGCCTTGGAGTTTATGGAGCGCCTTCAACCTGTGTGTCTCTCTCACAGGGGTCACAAACGCAAGCGGGAAGACAACGACGACGGAGACGGTAACCAAGATGATGGCGCCGATTCCTCCAGCGAGTCCAGTAAGGAGTCCAACGAGGACGAGGAAGGCAGCAGCTCCGAGGCGGACGAGATGGCCGCCGCCCTGGAGGCCGAACTCAATGACTTTATGTGATGCGGCCGGGGGCGTAAACGTGCTTTTCTGCCTGAAGCAATCGTGTGTTCAACCAGAATGTTCCAGGGGGGAGGGGCCGAAGATGTGTGTGTGTATAAATAGTTATGCAGCCATGCTAGACGATTTTAGGGGTAAGAGAGTAATTATCGAAACACGACGGTGTTAGTGTTTTATTGTGTAATAAAAAGTAGAGGGAAATTTGTGGATTTCTTTTGTGTTGTTTCAGTTGTGACTTTTATATAAATATAAATATATAACAAAAAAAAACGATTGGTCGAATATGCCAAAGAGTTTAAATGGGCACGTCTGAGCCTGCAGATACATCTATGTACTTTACCAGCTTCATTTTCTCCTCTTATGATTATATTTTTCTTTTATATAAAAAACACTCGATTTACCAGCAGTGAAACTATGACGGCTGAATGTGTTGAATAAGAATTTTTCTGTCCTTTTTCTTAATCAAACCTCAAGAGCCTCCTGAGTAAGAATGAAATTGACAAATGGAAGAGAGAAAACACTGCATTTGAGGCCTCTGTGTTACATTAACTCAGTCCTGACCTAACTGTAGGTCAAATGTAGGTCAGAATGGGGTACAGTCTTACTGACAGGTGGGTCATGTGTTTTGGTATAATTCCAGCTGTTAACCATAGACCCGATGCTCTGTGCTCCGCTCAGCTCCTCCCCGGATGATCTCAACGGTTTTCCAGCCTGAGGGGTTTTCCGCTTCTGTACAGGGGTGCGGAGGATCTGGGTTTTGGGCTGTTTCAGGTGTTTGTTATGCTGTGCTGTGACTCCTGGTCACCATGGCGCATTGCCGTGTGACCCTAAGCTGCCGGCATTTTGTGGTCTTGGCCACTTCACATTTCGTCTAACCCTCCCTTTTGTCTCTGTTTTTTAGTGCTGTGTTTACTTTTAATGAGAGAACTAATGTGAAGTTTTTTGTATATTCTATTTCATACTTGACAAGACAGAAAGATTCTTTTCATTTAATAAAGATTTGTTTTTTAAAATCTGCTGTTTTCCTGGAGGGTTAAATCATGAAGACTGAATAGCTATGTTTGCTATGCATGTATGCAGGATGTATCCGTCATCTGCCTGTCAGTGAAGCCCAGCTATGAACTTTGTCCACTGCTAATAAGAGTTTTGTTTAAGTAGGTACGGCTTTTGTTTGCCTGAGGATAAATTGGATGTCTCTATATCCTTTTCCACATGAGGATACTGTCACCTTTTTTTGTGAAAACGCTAAGTTTCTCAACTTTCCTTTGCATCACATTTAAGCCATTTATTTAAA
Source organism: Mormyrus iriodes (assembly GCA_011763525.2). Classification (NCBI taxonomy): domain Eukaryota; kingdom Metazoa; phylum Chordata; class Actinopteri; order Osteoglossiformes; family Mormyridae; genus Mormyrus; species Mormyrus iriodes. The sequence continues at coordinate 20,507,492 of JAAGVU020000045.1, forward strand.
TACTTACAGAGCAAGCAATATGTATTAAGTTTTTGCTGGTGGTAAAAGATTACTTATCTGTTACAGGTACTTATCACTGCTACACAAAGGCCTTGTACTGAGGAAATTGGCTATGCAGTATCATTGTTTAATTATTGATGCAGAAATATACTGCAGGGTTTCCCTTGTTTAAAACTTACTTTAGCAGGACAAGCATCCATGTTATGCTCCGAGAGAATTATTATACCAATTATTTTGAATTATTTTAAAAAATGTATTAATATTCTTGGTTCTACAATAGTTGATTGATTATAATTAAATCGTATTGAATCTCAATTGATATAGGGTCTCCTAAATCCATTTCTGCTTGCTTATTTATTTAACCATGACATGGTAAGAGTAAACATTACAGCATCTAGAAATATGTTAGCCTCTGATAAATATGCCTGTTTTTGCTTATATGGGGGCAGTTCCCCTTCAACCCTGGAAGCCATTTTGGTGTGGTCTCTGTGTTCCAGCTCAGCGTTTCCCTGTTAAGAGGTTGTCCAGAAAAGGTTAAGTTGAAATTGCAGGACAGTGTTACACTGACTGTATCGTTACATGAGATATACCGCACTCATCTGATAGGTTTACATTGCTGCACTTCCCTTTCGTGGTGCTTGCGGAGTTTGCAATTTATGAAGCGGGGTGCTGAAGATGAACCCGTTTCAGTCGCTTGTTTTCCCAACAGAAAAATAACAAATGAGTTGGAAACTGGCACAAGCATCCAATCGGCAGATCCAGCCCATTTCTTCTCCCTCCCTTCACAAATTAGATTTGTGTCCCCCCCAGGCTGCTGAAACATGAGGTTATGAACTTGCTTCTGGGGATTCAGGCCTGAAGGAACAAGTCGTTCCGCTAAATCTTTTCTTTTATTGGCCATAAGAACAGCAAGCTCCCCCGCGTGCTTTATCCCTCTTCCCTGGGCCCCCTTTTCAGTAGCTGTTTATGATCAGATGGAGTCTCTGAAAGGAAGTATGTTTTTGCCACTTCAATGGCTTTCTCTTACAGCTCCACAGGAGATGATTGGCATGCCTTTGAGCCAGTCACAGTGAATCCACAGCGGGGGCCAGCTGCTGAATGGCTGACGGAAGTAGGTGGAGTCTTCATGTGCTGTCATGTCAGATTCAGATCCACAGGTTATATACATTTTATACTGAGTAAACGTGTAAACGTGTTACTGTGAAATGCTTACTACTACTACCAATGAAATATGCAAGGCTTCGTAATTTGTATTAATTACGCATTGAAGGTGTACTATAATAGTAATTGGAAGAATATTATTGAAAAATATTTGTTAATCAGCCATTGAATTCTTTGCGCCCAAGCCTGGTGTGTAATGCAGTGCTGGAGGGTGCCTGGTGTTGACCTGAAAAATAGGGAAAAATTACTCCCTTGAGTTGTTCAATTGCAATGAAACTATTCTACTACCCTGTTAATAGTCTAGTAATAAAACATGTTTCATACAAATTTTTCCGTTTGAATTGCACTGTGTGGTCAGGCAGTGAATGTCTACTTCTGATGGCAGAGAAAGATCCTCACACTGGGTATTTTCCGTTGGAATGTAAGTGTAAGTTTAAGAATGTGACACCAGAGTCCCTCGTTCCGTAGAGGAGTTTTCTTGATCCTGACTCCGGGGGAAGGCGGTAAAGGCAATTGACCCCCCCCCCCCCCCTGCACTGAGGCTGAGCAATGGACGGGATGGTTGGTGACATGACAGGTTCAGTGACTTGTGTCTGATGGCAGCAGGCCGGAGCTGAAGCTGAGCTGTATGTCACCCGCTAACAGTTATGGTGCTCAGTTAGCCCCCCCCTCTCTCTCTTTCTCTGCATCAGCTGTCTGAGTCTGTCTCAAAGAGAGCTTTCATTGAAGGAAGCAGACAAAACTCTGCCTGGATCTTAGATTCCTGAAACGAATTTCTCCCAGCGGTTTATACATCTGGCTGATTGTTTGCATGGCAGTAGCTATGGTATGTCAGCTTTCGTGAGTAGCCATCCCTTTCCTGATTAGCCCAGACTGACAAGCCTATGTCACAGCAGGTCGGTGGCACCGCAGGTACATGCAGGAAGCCTGTGGATTGACTGGTAGGTGCCTAAGCCAAGTCTGATACCTGAGGCTTACGCACAGGGTGCCCCGAAAGCAAGAGGCAGAACAGAAAGCCCACGATTTGCCCTGTTTCCTGCCAGAGGATACTATTCCCAGTTTACTGTGGGGAACACGAGACTCATAGGATTAATGACCTCAGACTTGAGCCCAGGGAGCTGGTGACCTCCAGAGTCCTTCCACTTTATCTCTTAATATTTAGGTGTATGTTTTGGCTGTGCGTCAGGTGGCTGACTGGTTAGGTAATTGGACCAGAAGATCTGCACTCCCGAAAGTCTGAATGGGAAGTGCTTTCAGTGCCCTTAAGAAAGGTAGTTGGCCTGAAATGGGCATTGTGTAAAATGCAAACTACCCGAGTAAGTCATTCTGAATAAAGCGTGCCTGCCAGGTAAGTAAATATTTGATGGCTTCTCATCCAAGGCAAATCAGTCCGACTTCATTCTTGAATCTAGCTGGAGTTTATGTTACATGATTTCTCTGTACCAAACTAGCCTCAGTGGTTGTGAGTGTAGGATGCATTTTGCCTTTAAATTGCTTTAAGAATCTTTCCATAGGTGAGGCCAGGGTGGGAATGGAATCTGTGTACTAATAAAACGCAATTATCCTCATCATCTATCATTGACATGCATTCTAATAGCCGCCTGTGTAATGCTTGTTTAAATTAGTATGTTAATTAATACTCTGTTTGTTGCCTATGTTCCTGTAAAAAAAAAAAATACAGTCATACTGATTGATAATGGAATTTTAATATTGATTTTAATTGCACATTGCTGAGATTGCTCCCAAGACCCTGAGCAGGATAGGTGGTTAGAAAATGGACAGATTACTGTGATTAATGATTGAATTTGATTACATATAATAAATACATTATTCACATGACAAGAGAAATTATAGGAATCGACACTACACTAACAGATGACAGTTAAATTATTCATGGATAAGATCTTTCTTTTTTACATTTTCCAAATGCATGAATGTTTGAATGGGCAGCAAAGAGCAATAAAAACCTTATTTTTTGCATAAATGTTTGAATCTTACAAAGCTGTAGAGTTTAAATAGTTCATAGGAAATAATTGTCTTAAAAAGGCTAAATGTATGCATCAGGTCACACACGCACATGGCAGGGGAGCAGTATAAACAGGATGCCAGTCACAAGCAGGGCACGCTGCAGGCAATGTAGTGATGCCAGCTCACCTACCTGCATGTCTTTGTACTGTCAGGAAAATTCTTTAGAACTTTATTTAATAAATATATTTGACTGGATTACTTGAGACACTCTCATAGAAGTCAATTGTTATTGTATTCCCCCGTATAAAAAAAAATTGTGAATGAAATTTGGAAAAATCTTCTTACTCTGTGCAGGATAAGTGGTTGGAGGATGGATGGATGGTTGTACCTGTATAGAAATTTGAAAAAAATATTAAATATAACTGGAAATTAGACACAAATGATTTAACACCTTATACATTTAAATATAGACTATACAGTAGTGGAATGGCAACATTTTTGTTCATTAAACATATTTCCAAGCTAATCACATGAAATTTAGACCAGACTTTGGTATTGCATTCAGTACAGAAAGAGGCAGACATGCTGTCGGTGGGTCATTTATTGAGTTTGGAGGGTTATTAAACCTCAGAAATGAGCCCTTGTTTATGTCATGGCTCTGTTTGCTGCTTTCAGCTTGTCAGGCAGCACCTGATGATCCGCACACATGCTCACATGCGCCATTATTCCAGCTCAAACACGGATGTGGCCCATTAAAAAACAAATGAACACTGTAGGAGTCCGAGTTTGCTATGAATCACTGATGCATTGATATATTCCAAATATTACAATGATATATAAAACCCCACATATGGAAAGGTTCTATAATTCAATCATCTGCCTACATCATGCCATCCTGTTAGCCAAAGGATTCATCTGGCCTCAATTACAGCAGCCAGAAAATCTAAAAATGTCCGTTCATGCTGCTTGAATCTGCATCACCTGTCAGTGTTCTGGTAATGGAGCGTCTGACCAGTCTTTTCTGTGTTGTATAACACAGCCCTTTCTGCCGCCACTCTACGAAGGCCCTGCTGGTAACATTTTACGATTATGTAATAGTACACCCTTACTTAATGTATTAATTAACTAGAAACTAAGTGCTATTTACATCCTGATCCCATGATTCGTTCATCATTAAGCAATCATAACTTCATGTGTTTCATGCAGTTACTATATTTGTCCATGATTTATACTCGAGTAGTAACTGAGTTACTTGTACCACCTCAGGTACAGTATTACCACCCTGCCTTTTTATATTAGTAAATCATGTTTCAGATACGGCATCTAGTTAGTAATAGGTTAAGGTACACCAGTGGGGTCAATGATTACATGCTGGGGAAAGTGACTGTGACCATGACGATGGTGACAAGACTTTATACACATAGAATTGTATTTTTACTTTCATTATGATAGCATATTTGTTAACATCAATAATCACCAGACCAAGTCCAGGGAATTCATAATGAATTCTCTTTAATGAATTACCACAAAAGAGAGTAGTTTATATGTAACCTGACGATCTCTCACAGAGGGTAGAATCGGTCGGCGTGCATTTTGCTGGTAACAGCACAAACCCTGCATTTACTAATTAACTTAATCTTCGTCAGAATGCTGATACAAAGAGAGGTGTCCTGACTTCTGTGTTAATGTTCATTTCTGTTCTCCCATGACTTGAGAAAGGCCAGAGGTGTTTGTGTTGGCCTTGTATAAGTCAATTAAAAAAAATCATTCTGCATAACATGACCGTACCAATTATTTGGATTGGCTGCAACTGTGACCCAGAGTTCAGCATTAGCTGAACATAATTGGCGTCACTGTGTCACAGAATGTTGGGAGGGGGGTTTCAGGTGGCCAGGACAGCCTGCGTCACAGAAGAGTCTTCTAGAAGTTGCTGGATGGAGAGATGCGTAAACCTGGCACCAGCTCTCCTACACTGTGATTTCTGACCTTGAGACCTCCTTCCCTGATGCTATACAGTAAACATACAAGATCTGCTTATAAGGATGGTGGGAAAAGAAGGGAGCCGATATGTAACATGGGGTCAATCACTAATGTTAATGTGAAACAGCTGGATGAGTCTTTCAATCAAGGAAACAAATCAAAGTACAAAAATAACTGAACTGTTTAGCCAAACGCAGCAACCTTTCAGTTTTAAAGTCATTTATAAAACCTGAAGTAGCTCAAAGTGTCCTCCCTGACAGGGATTATCTGTTCATCCTGACTAAAATAAAACTATGGTAAAGGAATAAATTATAAAGACAAGCGTGAGAATTATGTATAATAAGTAAATATCCATCCATCCATTTTCCAGAACCGCTTATTCCATTTCGGGTCACAGGGGGCCAGAGCCTATCCCAGAGGCTGCGGGTGCAAGGCAGGGAACAACCCAGGATGGGGCGCCAACCCATCGCTGGGCACACTC
>JAAGVU020000045.1:20513963-20536830 GCA_011763525.2 Mormyrus iriodes
CCTACGGGCAATTTGGCAACTCCAATCAGCCTCAGCATGTTTTTGGACTGTGGGGGGAAACCGGAGTACCCGGAGAACATGCAAACTCCACACACATGGAACCGGGGCGGCGATGTGAACCCCGATCCTAGATGTGTGAGGCAACAGTGCTAACCACTGCACCACCATGCCGCCCAATAAGTAAATATGTATAATAATATAAAGTGCAGAGATGCAATAATCCAGAGGTCGATTGCAGTTCTGGTGCTGGATAGTGCTTCTGATTTGGGGAAGAAGCCGTTCTTGTGGCTCTGATAGACAGGAACTGTCTCCCCGAGGGGAGAACTTTGAAGAGTGCATTACATGGGTGTAAGGGGTCGGCATTGATCTTGCCAGCTCACCCGCACATGTGTGTGAATTATTGACACCCCCACCAGCCTGCCTGTGCAGTGCACACAGGAGTGATATTATTAACACTAATCTTCAACCTTCCCTCTCCAGCTTCCTGTTCAGAACAGAAGCAAATACTGTGAAATTTCCTGCAAATTCCTGCAAGGAACTAAAAACCTTTTAGAAGGTTTAACTGGAGCTGACCGTGGTGTATTTCTATCCCAGTACCAGTCCTAGTTGACGTGGCACCCTAGGCAGGCGTCACTGCCAGCACCTCCCCAAGTCTGAGATAACGTGAGATTGGCTGGAAATCTGATTAACCCTTCTGTGAAAGACGACTCATGGATAACATGGGAAACATACAGTATTTGTATATTTCAAAAGTTACTAAACAAAATCCATTCTTCCATTCCAGCTCTTCAGTTGCTTAGAACATAAGATGAACATAAGAAGTTTACAAATGAGAGGAAGCCATTTGGCCCTTTACGTTCCCTTGGGTAGAACTAACAACTAAGTTGTTCAAATCTTCTATAGCCCCGATTTAAAGGAACCCAAGGTTTTATCTTGCACTACACTAACAAGAAAACTATTCCATACTCTAACTACATGCTGTGTAAAGAAGTGCTTTCTCAAATCTAATTTAAAATGTTCTCTGACTAATTTCCACCTATGGCCACCTGAGTTCCTGTATTTGAACTAATATTGAAATAAGAACATAAGAAGTTAACAAACGAGAGGAAAAAAAAAAACAATTGACTAGGAGCAGTAACTGGCAGAGACGGTGTGAGATGACCAGTCTCTTTCTACTCCTTAAATTCTGATTCCAGGAAACCTTCAGTGGTGAGCAGGAATGAACGGCCCTCCCCCTCCTCCAAACCCTACTCCATAATGTTTAGCAAGTAGTCAGTTATTACCACGGTGACGCACGATGAAAAGCCGCATCGCAGTCTGCGTGCATCCAAACCGGGCACTTTGTTCCAATAAATGGGAACATTATGCTTCATTATCTAAAGACGATTTCATGGCTCGAAGCAGCTATCGCCTAATAGTGTGGACTAGCCTCGCGATGTACTTTCCTCACCAAAGTGCCTTGTCTTAAAAATGCCATCGACTGAATGGACAGGGGGGAGGCAATGGAAAGCTGCCTGAGCGGATGTTTGCGTCTGCGTGGGTGTCTGTGTGTATTTAGTCAGGCATTAGGAACAGAATTAAGCTGCTGTCCTTTAGCCCGACGTTTTCTTTGATGCTGCGTACACTGTGAAGGGGGAAAAAAATCACAGGCCTACTACAAAAAAACGCATTCATTTTTATGAGTTTTAGAAATGCAAAGCTACTCGGCATGAATAATATTAAGGACCACTTATCGTCTCCTGCCTGTTTATTTGGGTCATGTACAACATAATTAGCTTTTACTTTCTTCCCTCTCAATGCAAGAACTGCAGTAAAGACTTCAAATCCACTCCTATACCATATTTTTCAAGTCATTACAGTGTTTTACTTTCATTGTCAAACTAAATTAATTTTTGGTGCATTGTTGTAGTTATGTCTCTGTGGGTGATAACATTATTACGGAGTTCCATGCAAAACCTTCTCTAACATTCACATTTATTTCTGTTTATTACTGTGTAAATGTTTGTGTTGTGTTACTGTAAACATGCAATTTCCTTCAGGATTAGTAACATCCATCCATCCATCCATCCATCTATCTATCTATCTATCTATCTATTTATCTATCTGTCTATCTATCTGTCTGTCTATCTATCTATCTATCTGTCTATCTGTCTGTCTGTCTGTCTGTCTGTCTAACTACTTTGGTAAATTTAGTTGAATAACGTTGCCAGTGCCCTGGGATGGACTGGCATCCTGTCTTTAGTGTCCCCTGCCTTGGGCCCTGTGCTTCCTGGAATCAGCTCCGAGTTCCGCATGACACAGCAGCAGATATAGGATGGATACTAACAATGAAACAATGTGGCAATGTTCAGTAAATGTGCATTAGTTCACACAGAGATGTGTAGCATCTGGTAGTGATGGAGAATGAGAGCGAGTAACACCTAGCTGGAAAGCAACCTGTCCTTAGCAGTAGTACAGACACAGGTGGGGAGCCAGATCAGCCTGCAAGGCACTGCTGGAGATGGAGCTGTCCAATACTGCATCGCTGGGCAGGATGGGGACACCGCCAGCACCCCGTGAAGGTTCATGTTAAAGTGAAACTCAGTTCCATCTGCCAGAGCCACACTGCCACCCAAATTACACGGCCATCATTTCGCATTGTGCGTTTCTCAGGCAATGTTTTTACCTGAAAGCAAGAGGATAGCTTAGGTTTGAGTGATTTACCGGAATGATCCGGTGTTAAAACACCTTTCCCTGACCTCCTGCCAACCACAGTTCTGTGATCTCGAGTAAAGTCTCTCATGTTTCTTCACTCACAGTTTTGGGTTGTGATGCTATAAAGCTGACACCTCAAAACCATGTGACTGTGTTGAAGGGGGCCTGTGCCATGGGCTGGTGTCATGACAGGTCGCACTCTAGGGTGCGCTATTCCTCACACCCTTTTCTGGCATTTTAGCATTTGGAAGAAAACCGAACTCAAGAGATCAGCAGAAGCAGGTCTGAACCAAAAATATCTGCCATTTGCTGAAGTTCTTGGTAAAAGCGTACTGAATGCCATCACAGTGAATGTCATAGTTAGTAGATATATTTATAGTAATAGTTTCCGAAAATATCGATATTCAGATGGAGCACAAGCAGGCCAGTGGATATGGCTTTGTAGCACTGCCCTAGGGTGATGCTTTCATCAGCCTCAGTATGAAATTCTTGCATTGATCTCCTCTGGTTACAGCATCGATTCCCTGGCAGAATCAATAGGTACCGCAGTGCGTGCACATCATCAGCGCAGCGGCAAAATGCATCACTTGATATTTAGAGACAGCTATGCTCACATGTCTTAATTACTTTGCCACCCTTGAGTATAGGTCCTGGTTGTTATTGCACTTGAGATTTGTTTCCAATTAAGTCGGAAATGTTAAAATACAATATTTTTGGTGACAGGAAATTGCTTGCTTACCAACAGATTTGTGCACTCATTTAAATGCACTAAGGCGAAACTGTAAATGAGATCTGTGTGGATTCCTAGTGGCGTGTTTCACTACCTATATCCCAAATACAGCAAGTACATTTTACAGCAGAGGCAGGCAACCCTGATCCTATAGTGCCAGTATCCAACAGAGTTTCTATCCTACCTGGTCTCTAATGAACCTCACCTGATCTAAGGCAGTTAGTAAGTCATCAATTAGGACAGGAAATCTGGTAGATACCAGCACTCCAGGATTAGGGCGGCCTACCCTTGTTTTACAGTATTGACCCATTTTGGTATAAGCTACTGGTTCTTGACATAATCAGTATTTTGAAATATAGAAATAGCACTAAAAACTGGATGGATGGATGGATGGATGGATGGATGGATATATTCAAGCATTACTTTAGGCAATAATCCGAAAAAGGATTATTTAGCATCTCCAATTTCATGGGAACAACTGTCATTCAGGAGGAGAGTACATCTTCATCACATCCTGTCATGTGATGCATGTGACGCCCTCAGGCGCTCAAAAAGTCAGAGTGGAGCATGTTTCCTTGACACTGGCCCAGCAAGGACTGTCCAAACAGAGCCGCTGTTTATCAGTCACAAAACAATAGCGCCACAATTTCACCTGGGTCCCCCCTAAAATGTCTCATCTCTCTATCTCCACAAGCAATAAAATAAGCAATGTACGACTATGGCGCCAAATCCCTTTAATAACATCCACCTTTTAATGCTCAGCCAAACCACAGTTATCTGAAGGTGTAAGAAACATCCCTACCAATGTAACCTGATATATTTGTAAAGAGAAAGAGGGAGAGGAAGTTAAGGTTATCATTAAGCGACTCATCATTACATTTGGTGGTTTATTTCGTGAATAAATCTAACACCCCCGCCCCCCCACCCCACAGTGTGCCTGGTTAATTTAATTTTCTGAATACAGCTTCATACCTTCTGTTTGCTGAGACTGTGGAGAGACCAGCTGACCGAGGGTGTATCAGTACCGCCATCAGCCAGCAGGGGCTCACTCCGTATGGGAGGTTCAGCCAGAATGGCCCCTTAGTCTCATCGCTTGAGCCACACTGCTGGGGAAATATGTGCCATATAGGCAGGTTTCCAGCAACACTGCCAGCAGGGAGAATAAAGATTCAAAAATAGGTAATTAGGGAGGAACTGTGCCATACTGCTTAAGGCTGGAGATCTTCCATGAGGTAGCAGATGCACACTTTTGGGCAGAGGTGCTCTTGGACTCCTATCAAAATTGCACATGAATCAGAAAATACATGGATGTGTAAATTAGTCAGTGTAAGGATCACGAGTTAACTTGTCCATCAAAGCATTTATGATGTAAAAACTGCAAAGGTTCATGGCAATAGAATATTTAGAAATTAATTTTCAATAAATGCTATTCCAGCGCAAGTGGTGTCAGAGATGTATATAAATGGATTTAATGTGCCTTGACCACGACTGCTATGATTGGGTAAGTGGTGAAGGAGGATAGAGCGATGAATGGATGGAGCTCAAGGAGTTTGATACTTTTTGATTCTGCTAAGGGCTTTTTAGCAACATCTAAAGGTTCAGTCTGTTGGGCTGATAGAAAAAGCTCTCTTTCTGTTGGTGTGATTTGCTGTTTCTTTTGGGTTGTGACTGAATGACCTTTTTAAGTGGATTTAGATTATTGACCCCACATTGATAATCCATCAATAAAATGCCCTCTGTACCACAATCCCTAGCACCACCCCGAAGAGAGGATGACCAGGCATTTAACCCTTTTGTTATTGTGTGAATATTTCTCCCACAACCCATGGCAAGTTAAACAACTACTGAGCTGTATGTCTGAAATATGAAATGTTATCTTAACAAATCTTTACCTGAATTAACGATATTAATGACTAGAAGCTATAAGGCTTTAGTGGTGTATGCCAAAAACAAAGGCAATCATATAATAATATTGTCAGTAAATATATGGTGCTTTTCTTAGAAATGATGAGGTTTGTTTTGTTGAATGTTATTTCAAATATATATAGGCCAAGACCAGCTTCTTGTGGAGAATACTGTTTCCTGTCAGAGCCTCAGTGAGAGGTTGAATAGAATCTTGTTTATATAATGCCAAGTGATTGATTGTTTATGTGGCACACACTTGCACAATGGCTTGCCTGAATCCTGTGCACAATCTAGTCACTCCGCTGACGTCCCCAAACAAGGCAAGGCTACGAGATGGCCTGCGATAATGAAATAAAGTGACACTATCAGCTCAAACTAGGTTACTTAAAGAATCAGTGAGGGAGATGTTAGCCTACTTTTTGTTTTCAATTAACTTGATTAATTAAGGTGGGAACAGAGAACCTAAAGCCACAGGAGATCCCAACATACAGAAATGTCTCTACATTCAGAGGTGAAGATGAACACAAGGATCCGAGCATCTTAAGACATCCGGGGTTTAGCCCTGCTTCTCAAACTGAGAGCATGGTTGTTAAGACATTTGAGCTAAACAAACCATGTGGGGCTTCAACTCACCCTGTCGCTAACTGCTTCCATATGCCTGTGGATTGATTAGGTCAACCAGAGCTGCTAATTACTAATCGATGATAAAGGTATTGCCAGGGTGTTCACAGACACAAAGGCCGCTCATGCTGATGGCTGTTTACAGCTGAGCACACTAACTTTATACAAACACAATTACTGCAAAGGGTCATGTACCGAATGTGCCTTGACCATGACTGCTATGATTGGGTAAGTGGTTAAGGACAATAGAGGTATGAATGGATGGAGCTCAAGGACAGTAACAAGGAGCACCAAAGACAGATGCACATTTTTGAATTTTTTGAAGTATGAACAAGGGACCCAAGAAAGGTGCACTGTTATCATGAGTACTCACTCTGCTTTTAGCATGTTTCTCCTAAAGGGCAACGAGAAACATCCAATGGGAGAGAGATCATCACACCTGAGACATGAACCTTTTCGTGAAGCTGCACTCAATGAACCCAGTCATGGTACAACATCCACAAAGAGGAACGTCATCAAAAAGAGATGAAATGAAAACAGACTGGCATAAGGGTCTGTGTTAAAATAACGTATGACCTACAAAAGTGCCTGTTTCATAATTAGGTTGAGTGCTGCTAGTATCACCACTGTGAGGGTACGTCACATCCGCATGAACGTAGACCTGTGTGTTAAGTGAAGGGTTTGACTAACACTGTGATCCTGCCTGTTATTGGGTTTAATGTGTGCTGACAAACAATAAGTGAAGCAGTACAGAAACAAGCCAGAAATTAGTGAATTTAAATACCATGCAGTAATATATTAAATATAATACAATATTTTATTTTAAAAATTAATAATAAGTTCAGGGGCAGCATGAGGCTTAGCAGGCTGTGATTGGAAGGTCGCCGGTTTGAGCCCGGCCTCGACAGAATCGTTACTTTCTGTGGGCCCTTGGGCAGGACTCTTAACCTACAGCTGAAAAAATTATGGACAAAAGTATTGGGACACTTGGCCATTACACCTACATTTCAACTTTAATGACATCCCATTCGAAATACATAGGCATCAATATGGAGTTGGTCCCCCTTTGCAGCTATAACAGCTGCCACTCTGGTGGGAAGGCTTTCCACAAGATTTTGGAGTGTGTCTGTGGGAATTTTTACCCATTCATCCAGAAGAATATTTGTGAGGTCAGGTACTGATGTTGGACATGAAGGCCTGGCTTGCAATCCAAAGGTGTTCAGGGCTCTGTGCAGGCCAGTCAAGTTCTTCCACATCAAACTCACCCAACCATGTCTTTATGGACTTTGCCTTGTGCACTGGCACACAGACATGTAGGAACAGAAAAGGCCCTTCCCCAAACTCTTCTCTCAAAGTCAGAAGCATCGAATTGTCCGAAATGTCTTGGTATGCTGAAGCATTAAGAGTTCCCTTCACTGGAACTAAGGGGCCCAACCCCGTACCATTATCTCACCTCCACTAAAAGGTGTGATTCATCACTCCACAGAACACATTTCCATTGCTCCAGAGTCCAGTTCTTATTATTATTATTATTATTATTATTATTATTATTATTATTGTTGTTGTTGTTGTTGTTGTTATAAAATAACATCAATGTGCCATTCTTTAAGGAAGTATAATAGAAAACTGACCACTGGGCTGGATTTAGAAGCAAACTAAACTATACTGCCTTTAATCTGTCCTGAAATCGAATACATATACGCTTGCACTGAAAATCAAGGTTCTCCTTGCCTGCAGTACTTTTCCCTCATTATTTCACTTATCATTTAATTTAATTAATTTCGATGCTAGAGAACCAGAAAGAGACCAGTAGCACTCTGATAAGAATGAGCATTCCAGTGACGACAAAAGCAATTTTTAAAAAATAATTCTAATAACAATATAAGCCCTTAAGAATTAATTTGCCCTTTATTGCTGTGAGCCACGCAGCGGAGTAGTAATGAGAGCACTGAGCAGTAAACGATGTACTCAAAAAGCTCATTTTAATCTTCAAGTTTACGTCTCATTTTAACAGCATTGCTAGATTGGGCTCCACTGTTGGAATTATCACTGAGAATAGTATTTTTCTTCAATAATGTATAATAGCAATAATGAATTATCATACAATTTATTTGAATAAAGACATTAGTCAACTTCATTTAATTATATATTTCGGTTTAAAAAATCAATTATGTGTTTTTGTCATTTGTGTACCGTATGCTAATCACGGATTTGTTTAACATTACTTATTTAAAAGGTTATACGACAGTGTTTTATAATCCTTTTACTTACAGCCAACGGCTGTAGGATATAATACTGCAAAATCCCCGATGTCAGATACCGACTTCTTGCAACGGTGAATTTCACAACCGCGTCAGCGGGAATCACTATCAGAATTTACAAGTTTATCTGTCCGACGTAAGATTAACTGCGTGAGCTTTAGGGTCATATAGCTTTAGAGAGGCCATATTGTTGAGATGCAGTCTTGCAAACTTGCAGTTTCACATAATACGTCCATCCATCTTCCATGTGCTTATCTAATACAGGGCTGCGGAGGGCTAACACATCAGATTACAAATTTAATGTTTGCATGACCAGACAAGCTTCTCTGGAAAGAAAAAAACAATGAATATAACACCAGATTATGTGCTAGGCATTTCCGCTTAATATTCATCAGTGTTTTGTGTATTTATCACAATAGACTGAGTATCATTCGTAAATTATGCGGATTCTTGAACACATTTCCATTTGGGATACTAAGTTACATACGTCCAAGTTCGCAATTCAGGTTTTTCCACTTGTATAGAATAGCACCCCCCCCCCCGCTTCTATAGGCCTATGTGTTTGGTTCAAAATGAATTTGTCATCATAAATTATGCAAGCCGTTGAATCAATAAAGGTTGTTGACTTTGTCATATTAGGTCTGTATATTGCTTAACGTCACCTCATATTATGGAAGATTCCTGCTTTTTGTTATTTCGTGAATAAGATAAACATACACCGATCTTACAGCAAACATGAAATTAAGCAAAGTAGTATATGCACAAAGGTGGAGGGTGCAACAGTAAACTTTATTGCAGTGTACTGAGGATATGAAAGTGTCTGCCGTAGGATATCCGTGCACATAAAGCAGCAAGTGAATCCGGCGGTCTACTTTCCATCACCTGTTCGCTGCCAGCTGGAGTTTCAACAAAACTATATTTTAATGCGAGAAAGAAAGCGCGGCTGATTTGTGAGTCTCTCCTTTTTGCGCATTTCCACATTCCTTCTCTATCGTCAGCTTTTCCCGTCTCCTTCCCTACCCTATTCGCGCAACTTGGCGCGTCGCGAACGGGGATCAGGAGGAACCACAGGGCGACCGACACCGCCAGACTTCTGTGGCAAGGATGACATGGCAAGACCCAAGCGGTGACTATAGAGAGCAGCCCTGAGTCATTATTTTATCTGATTGACTTAAAGAATCCGCATGCATTTGTATACACCCGTTTATAACAGATCTGTATTTGCGATTGCCTATATTCTCGTTTAAATCATGCATTAGCAGTCATATGTAGACAAAAATTACATTGCATTGCATTTCACAGCTATTAAAAAGCTATTAAAAGCCATCCTTATGGTCTGAAAAGAAAACACGTGACTCTACCTGGGTTTGAAAACACCTGGAAAAGGCGGCTGAAGAGGCAGCGTACACAAGGAGGAAAAGAAGGGAGATGGGAGATCCGAGGAATAAATGCGACCGAGCGCTAATTATTACTGACATGTGAGGAATTTATGTTCTGATGGACACAAGCCATCCAAAGCAGGTGAGATGCTTTTTCTTTTAAATATATATCTCAGACAATACCTGGTTCACTATAGTATACACGGCAGCATCACGAGTGCATTCGCGCTGTTTATTATTAACTTTGTGAAACACTCTCAAAGTAATGTGTCATACGTTACTTTTCCTCGGATATTGTTAGGCAGCTGTGAAAAGGACGAATTCACGCTTGGAACAAATTCGCGTTTCACCATGACATGAGCGTATGCTGTACCTGTATGTATACGTGTTTATATGGCAGAATTTCTTTGGGTTATCTTCTTTATTTTTATGCTACACGTATTTAAACCTATTTAGTCGATATCCAAGCAATTCTTATATTAAAATAAGAACAATAACCAGCCCTTAATATATGTCAAACGAGCGACGTCTGTCAAGCAATACTGAGATGTCTTTGATTTTTAAAATTAAAACACAGAAGATTTCATTAAAGCAGCTAACCCATTAGACCAGAGTTATATTTACATGACTGGTTCTAGCTTACTAGTTCAAAAATTAGCGATAACGCTTAATTAAATTAACGAGCAGGACTGTGGTTACATTTTCAAAAGGGGGTTCAGATCAAATAAGTACAGACGGTCCATTGTAGGTTATTGATTAAACTGGCACTGAGTAGTACTCGTAGACTGATACATGAAACATAGACACTGAGCGTGTGTCAACGGCGACTCAAATGTGATTCATCTTTCATTTCTGCAAGGTGTTTCGGCAGCAAACTTTTTGCACGTACGTGTCTTTTTAATAGCAACGTTGGGGAATGGGACTAGATGAAGACACGTCCTGTTAACAGTCTTGAATGTTTTTAGTTACCAGTGGATGCTGAATTGATTTGGCTTCAGATGTCCGGAGTGTTTCAGTAAAAAGGCAAGCCTCCAACTGTCTCCTAAAGCACGGTTACTATAACGTTTGGTTTTTAAAACGGACGTATGCTGATGCATAATAATAGCTTAAAGATGCATAACTGGTACATAGCTGTGTCCGATCGTTAAAAAAACACGACACAAAGGAGAAAACCCCTGTATTTGTCGTTTCTAACAGGACATCGTTATTCTATATAAAAACGCCATCATTGCAGAGGGATCTGACAACATGAGCTTTGATTTCAGGCAAAAAAAAACGTATTCTGTAATCCTTAAGGATTAATTATTGTATATCCATTATTCAGTTATACGTAAAACACGATCAGTTATAAAGTGGTAAATTTTAAAAGCTACTAATTAAACAGTCGATCCCTTTCAGCCTCTGCGACCGTAATGATCGTGATGAAAAAGGATGTAGACACTGGAAGAAGACGCAAAGGTGTGGACTAAATGGCCTTTTAGAGTTCAGGATGTGAATGACTGTGAGACAAACCAATCGCTGTTGGAGGCAGATTAATGAGGCACATCTCTGATACTTTCCTAAGCACGCGGACAGCTAGCTGTAAACAGCAGCTCAACGTACAACACCTCAAAGGCTGAAAATAAAATGAATGGTTATGTAACACACTGCAGACAGAACACCTATTTGTCGTAGCAATGCCCTCCGAGGATTTAAGACTAGGATATCTTTTTCACTGGGCTCTGTAAGCATTGCCATTTATATTTTACATTTATATAACTCCTCTTTCAAACGACCAAGGACACCAATGCCTTATGACAACAAAATATTATTAATATATAGGTTGTGAGGAAAGTGCCCTTACACAGTTACAAAATCTTACACTTTTGTTGATTTTCCTCATTCTCTGGTCACAAAGTCGGATATGAAAAAAATCACATCCAGTAAGTGTGAAGTTAACTAATTTACAAGCATTCACTTTTGTTTAACTCTGGGGACTACGCATAATTTAATATTTTACGAACAGCAGATTTCAGATTTATGACTTTGGGCATAAGGGAGTCTACGTTTGTCTAACGTTAAATAAAAAAAACTAAACTTTCTTCATCACTGTCAGAACGACTTATTAGTATAGTTATTTAAAAATGACTTCATCCAATCATTGCTCTGTAACTTTTGCAATAAAGTTTCCTTCCTTCTTATCTCAGTTAAAAACATACTTTTCTTCATCGAATAAGCTATTATTAAATCTCCGCTTGATTTAGGTTGGTACAGCATATAAACTGAGGTTATATTGTAGAGGAGACAGAATTAGAAATGTTTTAAATATGAAAGTCTTTATCTTGGCAATAGGTGTAGGCAGGGGCGTAGGTAGTAATTCTGGACCCCCCTTGAGAGCCCCCCCAGCAGGACAGTCCTCTTGAATCTGTCTTTATCGCTACAGGACTTGCGTTTGCATTTGGGACGTATCTCATATCGCAGCTGTCTATCCTATATGCGTATGCATTACTGTATGCACACTGTATTACGAGTTACATGTGGATGGTCATTATACCATTCTCCTGCACCTGTTACACTAAGTAATATTCCCGATAACGTCCTTCACGCCAGCTTTCAGGCGTCTCTCGATCAGTGTATGTTATTTACTATGGACCTCGGACTTAAATGCGATCAGACGTGACTCTATCAGGCCTAACTCGATGTAGGGCTTACTATATTATTAAAGTCATTCAATTTAATGTGTTAAAACTGAGATGCAACAAGTTAAACTTCCAAAGTTCTCTTCGGCCTCATTTAAATATCTTTATTTAAATATATTTGTTACATCCAACCTGGATTGTTCCCTGCCTTGCGTCCGTATCCTCCGGGATAGGGTTCGGACCCCCTGCGACCCTAAATAGGACCAACAGATTCAGAAAATGGATGGATGGATGGATGGATGTTTGTTACACTGGTTTTTATGGTCTATAGATGCATCTTGGTGAATTTCTATCAATAGCCCTTAGTGAAATGGCGATCTTACACCATGCCTTCCATAGCTGCCTCTCCAATACACTGTAACACAGGCGAAACCTCAGAAAACAGCAACTGCTTTATAATGAAGCTTGGCGAACAGGACCAGACCAGCGGAAACCCATTAAGCAGATTTTTCCCGCTCGTAGCTCATCGTTATGAGTGCACTAATGATAACAGCAGTGTTTTCCACACAAATTCTGCACCATGCACAAATGAGGCATTCATTAATATTCTCGGTGTCAATAGCCCTTTTTAAAGAAAAAATAGTCTATTAAGTGCATATTTCCATAAATATGCTGATAAAACTGACTATGACCTCCCCCGTTGTTTTCCTATTTCTTGACGCATTCATTAATTGATTTCAGACAGCCCCTGAACACTATTATGCACCAAGGGAAAAAAAAAGAATCAGCAGCACAGCAATTAGCTCTGCTGTAGCCGGTGAACCCAACAAGTCCTTTACATGTAATTTTACAAGAGAGCGCTGTCTTAGCTGTCGGGTGGCTGAAGTACCATTGCGTTTGTCACTTTTCCAAATTAGCTAAGATTAATCGCTCCCGTCGTCCCGTAAAAATATACCATTGTCAAACGGAAAGACGCTATATGCTCCCAGAGGTATAAAAAACAAAAAAAAAAAAAACGCTTCCTCGCATGTTTTGCTGTCACTTTTAATATATGAGGCAAAAGGGCATTACTGAGCAAAGCCTGGCGTTTAATGGTGTTTAACTGTTCGTTTATTATACTGATGTCTAGTGTCAGAATGTGTTTGTTCTAGACCCCCTTTTGCAATTATTCCGCCATGCATGCAAATTAGGCTTAAGGCAAAAGCAGTCATTTTTTGCTAACGTCTCCGTGTCATAGCAGGAAATTGCATTCAGAGTCAAACTATTCTCCTGAATTTGCAGACGGCATACCCCCGTTCATCGTTAGACTATCCTCAAGAGCCATTAGCCATTAGTTTTAGGTATTAGTTTTAGGGTGATTTTATACGAAGTAGCCCAATGTGAATCACGAATTCTACCTTGGCCGTAACCTGGGTAATCTTAGTCTAGCCTAGTTTAGAACAGCGGAAGTGATATGCAGTGAATGGTTAAAAATCGACCGATTCCGCGCAGAGCCTGTTTTTATCGCTCTCGTGCCCAATTCGCCACTCAAAGTGGTGAAATCGGTTGACCACCCCTCCCGGCCAAGCCGGATGGCACCCATACTGTTTCAGCCGACCAATTTACTTCTTTGATTTTACCCTGTTGCTTTACCTGTAGTCTTACGGTGACCAGCATGACTAACTTCCAGCATGAACCATTTATCAGTGAAAGGCATCACTTTGGAAGTCATTCCTGGCCTATGCAGATTTACCCGTCTACTTTGGGACAGCTTTCTATCGTGTCCCGTTACATCCCGCTTGACATTTTCAGCAGCTGATAAAACTAATGAAGGTTACATTAACACTAATCGAAGAAGAAACAGAGGGAAGGTTCCTGCTGTAAAAGCTTGAGTTTAAAGGAGCCCTATTATGCTTCAATATGTTCCAATTTTATTTTTGGACTCTACTTGAATAGATTTACATCCTTCAGTGTTCCAACAATTATTTTTCTCCTACTGTACATCTCTATTCACCCTCTGTCTGAAACGCTCTGCTAGAGTTTTAAGCCCCACCCCTGATGAACCCGTCATGCTCTGATCAGTCATCTTGCCCAAAGCATTCTGCTGATAGATCCTTGCAGGGACGCAGCCAATAAGGACTGTGTTACAAGGTGACCTCACTATGTCACAGATGTAAGGGCTAGAATTCTAACGAGGCGTTTCAGGCAGATTAGAGGAGAGTGGTTTCTGTGGTGAGAGTTACTCCCTTTGGTGTGTACTTTACAGACCGGTTACATGCATATAAAGCTATATAACACACTATATAACACACTAAAGGAAAGGGGAAAAAACAGAAAGACATAATAGCTCCCCTTTAAGGCCTAATGGTGAGATTTTACAGGGAGAACTGTGCTACATAAGGTTCAGGTTATACAGGTACACAAGCTGCTTAGGTATGCGCAGCTGAAAAAGCTTTAAATGGAATCATTTCATTTGGAGGTTCGGTTATGCAAGGGGGAGAGAGGCGCAGAGGCTGAGGTCACCGTTTAACGCTAATTATCTACACCCCGGGATTCTGTAGAAGTTCATTTTAAGTGGTCTCTGATGAAACCAATCTGACAGTTCTAAACACATCTATATATCAGAGGTAGAGCAGTCAAAATCAGACAAGCAGTTATCAGCAGAATACATTTGCATAGAAACAGAGACGTGTGCACCTGGGTAGTTATGCCTCCTTGGGGTAGGAAGCTCGGGCTCGATAGCCGTTTTGCCAGGCTCCATTTAGCTCTACCTGGTGTTCACGTTAAACCAGGAGGGATTCTGAAGGAAGTTCAGGAATGATGACGTATGCTCCTGATGTGTTGCTCTCAGGTAAGAGGACTCCTATGGGAAATGAGCCCCTCCCTCCTCACCACTGACCAATAAGACTTCTGCGCCTGACGCTGAGAGGCAGGAAGTCCGGGCCATGTATCAGGAAGTGGCCTTTCTCGCCGGCAGTGCGGAGCGCCAGTTCTCCACGTTCCACGTGAACCCCCTGGAGAACGTGCATGAGATCACCACCAACAAAGGCGTCTTCTACAAGAAGGCCAGCTTGCTGAAGCAGAAAGAGGATGCATACCGCCCAGAGGAGGGCTGTGGGGGTGCTGCCATCATCAACGTGGGTGGGATCAAATACCGCATCCCTTGGACCACCCTGGAGGAATTCCCGCTCACCCGGCTCGGCAAGTTGAGGAGCTGCAACAACCACGAGGAGATCATGGACGTGTGCGATGACTACGACATCAGCTGTAATGAGTTCTTCTTCGACCGCAACCCGAGTGCCTTCCGTGCCATCGTCACCTTCCTGGCGGCGGGCAAACTGCGGCTCCTGCGGGAGGTGTGCGCCCTGTCCTTCCAGGAGGAGTTGCTTTACTGGGGGGTGGAGGAGGCCAGCCTGGAGTGGTGCTGCCTGCGCAAACTCCGCCAGAGGCAGGAGGAGGAACGGGAGGCTCAGCGGCAGGATGGCGGGCAGGCTACCCCGCCCAGCGAGGAGGCCGCGCCTTGCCCCCATGTGGATGAGGGCCGCGTGGCGGGCTGCATGAGTAGGCTGAGGGACATGGTAGAGAATCCACACTCCGGGTTGCCTGGGAAGATCTTTGCCTGCCTTTCGGTTGTCTTCGTGGCCATCACAGCAGTCACGCTCTGCATCAGCACCATGCCCGACCTGCGGGCAGAGGAAGAGAGGGTGAGTCCTCTTAGACGTCGTGGTATCGTCTACTTGCACTTCTTAACAGCCTCTTTTATGGTAGGAAACATTAAGCTAATTAGCAGCAATAGCAGTGACCATTACATTAACGACTGTTTCCTTAGTTCGTTAGCAGTTAATCACCATAACTTTTAAATGAGAGTGTTATGTCACTCTTCTGTCCTCATCTTCTCCGTATTGGCTTATGGCCACATACATGGAGTTTGAGTCATGCAGGGTGAGCATTTGATCCGATGGCAAGGATTTACCAAGTCATCTCTAGCTTGGTTTTACACCTGCCATGCAGATCCCGAGATGCCAGGTGGCATTTAAATCATCTTTACAGAAGGTGAATATGACTTTAAAAATTTCTGTTTTACTTTGATCACAGAGAAAAAATAAATCAAAACATCCAATCTGGTTTGTCTCTACATCATTACAGATGAAAGGACTGACTGTCAGCCAGAAACGCTAGCAGAAAGCTAGTGTTAAGGTCTGTCGCTTCAACCGAAGTGACAGGCATTTAGTTCTAGCATGTAGAAATTTACCCTGATGTCCATAGCATTCAGATTCTCTGTGTTTTATTTATTTGACTCCAGATTCTTCCATAGATTAATTACTGTCACTGTACATAGTTCCATTCATGCACAATTCTGTCAGGTCAACCTTTACAATCCTTTCCTTAATAGTAGGTAGTGGGATTCAAGATACAATTTCAGTAGTGAATGACTGTAGTATTAGCTTCAGAACTCTCTAACTCTCTAAGTACCCAAATCATTTGACATTATAATAGAAATTTCTCTCTTGCTGTTGTCTTGAGTATCAAACAAATACCACACTAAACTTTGAAAATGTGGCAGTAAAGAGCAGGACGCAAAAAGGAATCTGAAGATAATGAAACTCACATGTACAACACAATAAAACATGAACGAGCCTTTTATTCTCAAAAGAGAACCAAATCAGAGGGAACTTAGACTTTCTTTTCAAAACAAATTTCCCCTCCATATGAAATTTATCTTTATTTTCCAAATATAGAGAGACCATAGTCTTTAAATCACTTTTGAAACTTTACACAGCATGCTAAGATTTTAATCACCCTATTTATACAAAATGACTACGCTCAGGCACACTAAAGTGATTCAGAACAGGTAATTTTCTCAGTTTCAGAGTCAGTTATACCCCCGTCCGAAGGATGCCAATCTCGTAAACTTAGTTTGAGGATTCATACAACTGTTAATTATCCCAGAGAATTACCACCGATAAGGGAAATCGGTATACTTCTTGGCATAGTAAGCAGTTCTGGCAATGAGCTTAAAATGACATCATCCGTTTCTTGCCATGGAACTGAATCAGCATCCAGGAAAAAAGACAAAAACCTCAAAATTCCCCGGGAAGCGGAGCCTTTGCCTGGCCTTGGGCCGTGGTAGAAGCCACAGTGAGCTGGGAGCGCGGAGGGTAAACGTGGGCGGCTTAAGGCAAACGCACCCCTGAAAGGATTTTACTCACAAAGGGCAGCAGTTCAGGGAGCTTCTACTGACAAGCCAGTCAGCCAGAAAGAGCCCCTGTCAGTCTATTACGACGATAAGGAGGAGTTTGATTGCTTTCAAATCAGTCTTGAGGGACATGGGAACCAGTGAAAGGAGGAAGTGAAGACTATACCATACCGTACAAAACATTTTGGCTGTATGCGTTCTTGACCATACTGTGTTCTCGTGTACCCGTTTTACGTCATCTTTCGTTGCCGAAGACCACTTCTAATACTAAGACCACAAGATCAGAAGACGGATTAAAATCCCCAGATGTTGGTCTTGCTCCGCCTCAAAATCATCAGTTGCATTTTCACTGACCGAGACCGATCCCATGATTCATTGTGCCCCAGGTTCGTTCTTGGAAGGCAAGTTAGCAGGACCGGTCTTCCAAGACCACAAGTACTATTTTTGCGTTCTTGGTATTGAGATTCACCTACTGTTAGGAAGAAAGCGCGTGGAGGATTTCCTCTTAACGCAGTCACGTGGTCATGTAGAGATCATAGCCTTGCTGCACGTCATTCCACATAGGAACCAGAAAGAAAAGTAACTTTCAATAAGTAAAAGGAGGGTACTGGGTTATTTCCAGAAATGTTTTCTAAAGACAGAATTCCCTGACTGAAAGCATTAAATATCTTAATATGTACTTTGAATCTGATGCCAAATCAGATAATGAATAGACTTGAAAGCACCCATTCTCAGACTTTCTGAATTATATTTTTGGTAAGGAAGTTTCACTCTGACATTATTTTGAATGTTGAACTGGGAATAACCTTCCAGCTGAAATGGGAAAAGTAACTGTTTGAAAGGCAGGCAGTCTGTGCTCCTGTGGACAGAAGCCAGGTGTGGAGTGCTGGGGGTGAGTGCAGTTCCAGCGTCTCCCAGGGCCCAGAGCTGTACAGCGGACAGCACGATAAGCATCACCTCCAATCTCACGGGTGCTGACGGGCACCTTGGTCTGCCAGAGGCCGGCTGAGCTGGCGCTTTCGGCTGCCTCCTGCTGGGACAGCCTCAGGCACTTACCTTTGCTCTACTCCCTTCTGAATCTACCTGACCTGTGCCGGTCATAGCGACCCACCGGAAAGGCTGTCAAAGACCATGCCTTACGGATTATACTCATAGCGCAGCAGTATAAAGCACTTTTAATAATTTCATCATCGACAACTCAGCACAGGCAGTCCCCAGGTTAAGAACATCTGACTTACGGACAACTCTTACTTACGAACAAACTGCCATAAAGCCTGTTATATAAAAAATTATGGTCGGTATATAGTACAGTATGTGGTTATTTCCTTTATTATTATTGTACCATAATTTTTCCCAACATACCTACAAATCTGACTTATAGACAGACGCATTCTTAACTTGAGGACTGCCTGTAGACAATAATTTTATCGTCGACAACTGAAGTGTATGAAAGGTTAACATTTTTATGCACGTATTGATCTTTCAGTGCCCTGCCTGCTATTCCTAGCAGCTTTCACCCTAAATAGCATCTTAGTTTAGCTTTAATAACTTACACCAGCAAGGAAATGCCTTCGAGCCTTGCTGCTCTCCTCCATCTGAATACTAGTAAGATAAAATTCCCATTCCATGATTTACTTTATTATTACAACTCATACTGAGATAGGAAATATGGACACATACAAGTTTGGGAAATGAGATCTACTCAAAATTTTCTCCAGAATTTGAGAAACCATGATTGCATGAGTTCAGCTGGTCGGGGAGCTTGTGGTGATGAGACGCACGTTCCTGTAGGGGTGCTGATGGGGGGACACACGCACTCATCTTGGCGTACCGCTCAAGCCAAAATGTCATCAGGAACGGGGCAGTGATAGGACAGAATGGCGAGGCAATCGGCCAGCCAGTCCATAAAGTGGCATGAGACCCCAACTACCAGGAAACAGAATGAAATTGAAACGCCCTAATGAGATTGGCTAGAGTGGATATGAAAGGGATTAATGATGAATTCCTTATTTTATTTCAGGGTGGAAATCTGAATTAAAACCTACATGTCAATGGTCTGCTGATTGAATTACCTTCATGACAAGCTCCAACAGGCATGAACATCTTTTAAAAAAATGATTTGGAAGCTGTTTTGGCCATCGTTTGAGGACATTTAAAATGGGGCTGTGGAAGCCCTGTTTGAAGTCCGTTAAATCGGCCAATTCGCTAATTACATCTGCTTCCTTGGTAGAGTTAGGGTTTAGCTGCTGTTAATCAAATTTACCTCATCAGATGATTAAATCCCTCACCCCCCCAGGCTCCCAGCCAGAGAATTTCCATCACATTCAAACCTTGAGACTGAACCAGAAAATGTAAATTTAGGTAAAAATTCATCTCTCATATGCCCGAGCATGCCAGCCAGTCCATTAAACAGATGTTAATTTGGCACTGTAGTTTTGACTACAAATCTTGGCACCTGTGTTGCGACTTGCCAGTAATTTTTCAGGTATTATTGGTGTGAAATCAGAACAACATTCGAATATTTGGGGTTTTTAACCTGTAAAGAGAAGGACTTCATTATTAACAGATGAGAGTTCCAAGTTAATTAATTGAACCATGCTTTTGTAGCTGCAGAGGAACATTTTTGAAGGGAAACAACATAGAAAAACAAAAACCAGACTAGCATGACCTTCTACAATCAAGATCAAACTGAAGCCTGGATCTTTTGTGTTCCATGATGCCAATTATGCAAAAATCTCATTTAACTTTTAACTTAACTTTGAGGACTAAAGTGTTTGCCTGTAGGATCCCTCTTTTTTTGGTTTTGCTATAGGAATTAAGTCAACAAATTCCTCTTAAACCTGAATATTTGTCTCTAATCTGACATTGCTAATCCTGTGTTCTCATCCCACTATCCTGTATTCCTCAAGCAAATCCACCTAGCGATATGACGCTTAAAAACTCTTCGTTCCATAGTATTAAGTGTTAGCCTCTGCTTGAGAGTGCAAATGAATTATTTTTGTTAAAAATAAGTCTATCAAAATCCTCATAAATCTGAAATACATCTATAGAACTGCTGATTCTGGATAAAATGGGGACAAGCTGAAATCCAAAGACTATCGGATGTTTTTCCAGACAAGTAAATTGGATTTCAAAGCCCAGTGTTTGCTCGGCACCAGAAGGCCAGCATGTCTGGCAGACAGGCACCGAAAAAAGGCAGCCCTGGTCCTTAAGAGAACAAGGCATAATCACTGGTAATTACACCCTCAAATGTTTGCGAGCCACTTTACTGCAATCAAAGATTAATTATACAGCGACGTTTAAGATATGGTAGGGTGACAAAAATTAATGAGTGAATTTGCGAATTTGCAGCCGCTGGAACGTATTTAACTTAATGAAATTCAAGAATAACTGCGGCAACATAAGTTATGGGGAATTAAGATTGGTCTGAAGGATACTTTCATAGACTGGCTAACATAATTTTTCTTTTCTTTTTATTACTTCAAGCGAGTAAATGTTGATATTAAGTGTGGAGGGACTGTTGAAATAGAGAATTTGAGGATATGACTGGAGACACTGAGGGGTGTGGACAGCACGCAGGAGGGTGGGGGGAGTGCCCCCTGCTCAGGGGAGTCGCTCACCATGCCCTCTGTGCCACCCCTGCTAGGGCGAGTGTTCCCAGCGGTGCCACAACATCTTTGTGCTGGAGACGGTGTGTGTAGCCTGGTTCTCCCTGGAGTTCCTACTGCGCTTCATCCAGACGCAGAGGAAGTGCCTCTTCCTGCGGACGCCACTCAACATCATCGACGTGGTGGCCATCCTGCCCTACTACATCACGCTCATCGTGGACTCGCTGTCGGCCGGTGAGAAGCCCGCCGGCTCGGGGAACAACTACCTAGAGAAGGTGGGCCTGGTGCTGCGGGTGTTGAGGGCCCTGCGCATCTTCTACGTCATGCGGCTAGCGCGGCACTCGCTGGGCTTGCAGACACTGGGCCTGACGGTGCGCCGCTGCACTCGCGAGTTCGGCCTGCTGCTGCTCTTCCTCTGCGTAGCCATGGCACTCTTCTCACCTCTGGTCTTCTTGGCCGAAAGCGAGATGGGCGCCAAGCAGGAGTTCACCAGCATCCCAGGTAGCTATTGGTGGGCCGTCATCTCCATGACGACGGTGGGCTATGGGGACATGGTGCCGCGCAGCATCCCCGGCCAGGTGGTGGCGCTGAGCAGCATCCTGAGTGGGATCCTGCTCATGGCCTTTCCCGTCACTTCCATCTTCCACACGTTCTCACGCTCCTACCTGGAGCTGAAGGAGGAGCAGAGCAGGGCATCCCGGCGGAAGCCAGACTCCCACGACAGCACGAAGTCACAGAACAGTGAGGACTCGCAGGAGACGGACAGCTCCTTCCCTTCCATGATGGAGGCTGCCACACACAGGAAGTCCACAGTCGTGGCAGCTCAGAGAACCGTGGAAAGCAGGAAGTCATCAAATGCCTAAGAAGCGCCCTCCTGTGGCCAGCCACGTACCTGCTCAGGGGATATCAGACAGCCTGAGGGTTTGGGAATGAGGTAAAGGTGGTTGTGAAATGAAGGAAGAACTGGTACCCCCCCCTAAAGGTACACTGGCTGTTGAAGATAGAAGTTGTGTTCATTTTTTTTTTCCAACAAGAATTTTGTTCCACGCTGCAAAACAGTGGTGTAAAACTTATCCCATAGTGTAAAAGCAAAAGTTTTACTAAAACGTTGTACAATATTCTGCAATAATAAGCTAATGTATATAAATGAAGCATTTATACCAGCTGAATGAATTAGATGCAGTAGACTCAGGATCAGCTCATTTTATGAAATATCATTGCTGTGTTTTTTTTAAGTCATACTGTGTGCAGATTAAAATTTTATTTGACACCAAAACCCCATTTAATAGTCCCCAGTGGCAGCGCAGCTTAGCTGAACATCAAAGCACGTGACAGGTCCCCTAAATTCCTTGCCATTAATTAGATATTCTTTATTAGCTACAAAAAGGGTCCCATTTCCATGCCCAAGAATAGCGATAATATTTGCCATTACTATCAAGCACAAGAACTTTTTGCTGAGATGATCTTGGTGGAGGGAAACCCACAATAATAGATTTAGACAGGAACTGGCCCGCGCTACCAGCAAACCACAGGACGCTGAAGTAAGAGCCTCATAACTTTGCAGGGAAACTCCAGAAGACAGATCTGTTACTCTCAGTCGGCCAGTGGGACGAATACAGCTATGTAACAAAATCAGATGTAATCTGTAATGACAGAGACCAACAACCATACACTTTTGATAAATAGATTATTTTGCAGATTCATCTAGGGTCTCTAAACCTTATTCTCTGTCATCGTGGGAGCTGAGCCTTCAGCTCTATGCCCCTGGGGGGGGGGGGGGGCCCTGCTGACAGCAGGGGGGTGGCTGTCACTCTGTCCAGCACCTTAGAACAAAAAAGCACAGAACTATTCAAGCACAGATAAAAAACTACGGCA
>JAAGVU020000045.1:20536930-20576552 GCA_011763525.2 Mormyrus iriodes
GGGAGAACATGCAAACTCCACACACATGGAACCCGGGCACAGACGCGAACCCTGATCCCAGAGGTGCGAGGCAACAGTGCTAACCACTGCACCACCGTGCCGCCCCAATAAAGATTTTATGGATCTTATTTTAACTAAAGAGGTCATGTAAGGTTAGGAGGAAGAGAAGATGCCAGGTTAGTCTCTAAGGGGGTGGGGGGGGGGGGTTACTTTATTTTGGCTAAAGGAAAAGCTGAGTTGGGTCTCCTACAGTCCTATGTGCTTCTCTCTCCAGGAGTGAGTAGCTACGGGTCATTACTCATTCAATGTAGGACATGTTGGAGGTTTCAGCAGTTGAGTTGGTGGATAATAGGCAGCTCTGAGGTGGGGAGGGGGGGAACTCACCCATTCTGGGGTGGGGGTCCAGCTTGAGACCAAAGAAATGTTGGACAGGCGCCTCCGAACCGTTTCAACTTCGGTGTAAAACACGTCCTGGGATGAGGGAGGGGACTGGTGTTGACTTACTCCCAAACACACAGTCATGTTTCCTTCCCCTCAACCCTATTTTTACATCCCACCCCCCAGAATAAAGGGAGCTACCTCATTATCCCTTCCCGAGTTAGATTCTGTATCACTGTGGTCTGAGAGGGTGTGCTGTACAGAGACCATGGTGCCATCCTCGGACACCTGCGACTTCTCAGTCAGCTTGTCGATGCCTGTGGGTGGCGAGTGAATATCAGAGCATATCAGGCACTAGTGGACAAAATGACACCTCATTATCCATTTGCTGTATTTTTTTAACCCACTAGATGGAGCCCTTTTGTTGTTTTGGGGCATGCTTTGTGCCATTTTCTGAACAGAGAGCACCATCAAGTGGGGTCAAAAAATACAGTAAATGGTTCATGAAGTATCTTTTGTCCATCACTAATATCAGGAAACCCACCAGTTATTTTAAATCTGAGAAAGAGCTACCGCCATCATCAGAATGTCACAGCCCGACGCGGTTATGAGCAAACAAGCATATCAGCTGGGATTTGATGGACCAGTAAACTTTCCTGGTACATAATAGGACTTCACTTCTCTGTCAAAGTAGTCTGCATTGTGCCACACTGCCCAATATGTGATGATCACGAGGCAGGTAGTCGATACACAACATTCATCAATGGAAAACCGTTCAGCTCAATGGATTAATAATATGGCAGATGTATCAACACGGCTAGGGGCCTAGAAACAAAACACAAGGTAGGGAAAAATTTAGTTACAATTTTTGGCATTTGGCATTAGTTCCTAATCACCCTCCTAAAAGCTAATTATAAATACAAGGCTGCCTGACCGCCCCCAGCTGACCACAGAAGCTTGGCCTGTCCCGCTAATCGTGAGGGATGAAGCAGGCATTGATGGGACGAGTGTTTGTATTCCATGACGGAAATCGGTTCAGGGCATGTGGGTGGGGCCTTTGTACCCGGGGTGGCAGCCAGGCTGGTCTTCACCGTGCCAGGCTCAGCGGGGGCCGCGGGCCGCGAGCCCTCCATGGACACGGTCTCCTGCGAGTTGGTGCGCGAGATGGCCTCAGGCGAGCGCTTCTTGCGCTGCAGAGCCTTCTGGATGGAGGCGGGGTCCGACGGCAGGTTGGCCAGCTGGTGGAAGACTGCTCGCTTGCGGATGATCGCGTACACTAGGTTACAGTTGCCTGGGGGTGCAGGAGGCATTGGGGGAGGGGTGATGGAGAGAGAAAGGTCAGGCCAGCATGGCACGTCAAGTGCTCCAGTTTCCAAAACAAGCAGGACGACTGGTTTAACAACCGGCTAAGGGGGCGGGGAGAGGGCTAAATGCTAAAGCCAGCCATGTCTTGTTCAGCAGACGTTTACAGTCACTGATTTCTGTGGCTTTACTGAAATAGGTGGGACAGAGAATATCAATTAGAAAAAATATATTTGTTAAAATTAGAAGATTTCCCTGCATCAGGGTTCCCCAGTTCTGGTCCTGGAGGGTCAGTCTGCAACACGGTTTGCAGATTTCCCTGCTCTCCAGGAGCGGAACTGGGGAACCCAGCCCTGCATGAAGTTAGCAGCAGAAACCTGCCAGGGTAAAAATAGTCACATAATCAATGTAAAAACAGCGGCTAAGATCTTAGACCAAACAAACTGTATGTGGAGCCTTTGACATGTACATGAACTAATTCAGACTCTGGTCACAGTCTAACTCATGCTAGTGTCACAAGCACACTGGAATTCACACTGGTAGCCTGGCCCCCATCACACTGTTCTTACCATCAAACTGGTACTGAATGATGTTGTTGAAGACCTCCAGCAGGAAGAAGACCAGGTGATGGTTCTGTGAGGCAGAGAACAGAAACCAGGGCGTGGAGAAGGCCTCCAGAAGGTGCAGGAGCTTATTGGCAGCCACCATGGACAGACTCTTCAGGTAGGGCGAGACTGTGGACGAGGGGTAAAAAGTTTCTAATTGGCGTTCGCCCCGCCCCCCCGATAAGGTGCTGTTCACACATCCGGCCAGCAGGTGTCACTCACCATTCACGACAATGGTGAGCAGGCAATCAAAGAGCGGCTGCAGACGCTGGTGTCCGCTTGTGATGATTTTGTGGAAAACCTGTGGAGCACACAGACATCGACAGGTTAGGACTGGGATGGGGGGCAGCAGCTCAGATGTAAAGTGCATACAAAGGCAGGCACTCACCACGATGAGAAGATCGGCGTGGGTGCCAGTGAAGACGGGTATGTCCATGGGCACACGCACCGTGTAGGGCTTGTTGAGCCGCACACCGAAGTTCCTTTCCCCGCTCAGCAGCAGCAGGATGAAGACGCCGATGTGCATCAGGCCCACGCGTGCTGGGAAGTCACGCACACACATTAGGGCAACATGCACACACATATGTCACACCCTTTGGGCCAATACACACACTCACATTGGTCAGCTCGGGCGTCATTCAGGTAGTACAGGATGGGCACCAGGATGTCCAGCACATCGCTGCTTTTCAGCACGAAGAAGAGGAATTTCTGTAACACACCAGCAAGACAGATCGGGTTAAGAAGGATGTGGGAGATTCTAGTCCTGGACTTACCTATGGCCCAAAGGCAAAAAAAAAAAAAAAAAAACACAGCCCCTGCAAAACCCACCGGGACGGCCCGTTCAACAGGGCAAGAGGGGGAAAGAGGGGCAAGAATTTAGGTAAAGACACACATTTATTCAGGGGTGGACTAACTGCACCTGGGGCCCTAGGCTGACATGGGTAGCCCCCCCCCCCCCCCCCCCCCGCCCCCGGGGGGCGGGGGGGGGGGGGGGGGGGGCACTGCTGACAGCAGGGAGGTGGCTGTCACTCTGTCCAGCACCTTAGAACATAAAAGCACAGAACTATTCAAGCACAGATAAAAGACTACGGCAGAGATCAATATCCTTTAGCGGTTTTATATAAAACACTTTGAACCAATCGGCTCATCAGTAATATGCTCTGACTTCGCTGACTGGCACAGAATGTAATAAAGCATTGTTTTTACCGCGTGGCCATGTTTCAGAGTAAAAGATGGTAGCAGGAAGAGCAGATGAGAGAAATAAACACACATACAGCCTCATCTGTTCACCTTTAATCCTTTACTGACCCTTTGCAACATTCTACATTCGTTTTTTTGCTTGTTTTTTTTTTTTTTTTTTTAACATTTTCATCCCAGCAAATCTTCATAGAATACAAAGTATATTTTTAAAAAATTGTATATGAATACATGTAGGCAAACTCTTAATCTTATGGGGGGGGGACATAGGATATAAATGACAATAATCCAGCTGCCATTACCATGCCCATTTAAGACGAATGCATCAGTAAATCACCACATTTGGCTAATATCTCAAATAACATACAATATGAAAACTTTATAATAAAAAAGAAAAAAAAAGCAAGATTAAAATAAAAAGCTCCATGAAGACAGATGTGTCCAGTGCTGGTCATCAGGAAAGGTGAGGAGGAGTGCCAAAGGTTAGCTTAGAAAGTGCAGGAGCGAACAGGCAGTGTGACACCGAGACACACCTGGGGAGCTGGAGTGCACCCTTCCAGGAACACAGAACTGGGAACATGGGTGCAACATGCAGGACCAGTAAAGCATAAGTGTGCGAGTGACTTTGCTTGGGCCACCCTGTTGGGGCTTGTGGTTCACGTATTACATTCACATTCAACACTTCATTTTAACATAACACTAGCATGTCTTTTCAGAATTCACCGTGAAAGGAGGAGAGTACAGATACTGGAGATGTGCTGAATTTCACAGACCCGATTGGGTCAAATCGAGGTGAAACCGGGACAGACCATTGTGCTATAGGCAAGGGGTGGGAGGTCACAGTGCCCAGTAAAGACGGCACGGATTATAGAGAGGGAAAGATATGGCCTTACTGGCTAACGAAAACCGTACATAGACTTTAAGTGACCTGTATGTGGCGAGTGAGCTCACCAGGAGTGCATCAATGGTGTGTAACAGAACAAGGTATGGTCCAATCCATAACTAGGAATTGAAATGTTCTTTACAAAAATATTTGTGTAAAAAAAAAAAAAGATGAAAATTCTAAGAAAAACATAGAAAAAACAGAAACCATAAAGTCAGTTTCCAAAAACCCTTTGGAAAGGAGAAATGACCCGAGGAATAATAAAAATTAGATTATCGAATGCCCCAGACCCCAGTGACCAAAAGGCTTATTTATCCAAAAACTGAAAGCTGAAACTCTAAGGGTAACCATGGAGATGCGAGCAAGTGACCGCTGGTGCCCACTCTGAGTACCACCACGAGGTCTGCCACGCCACCAGGAGAGGTCGGAGCTTCATTCTCACGCCTGCAGTTTAACAGTGGTTATGCACTTCAGGCTTAAATTGGCTTTTATCCACACATTAACTATTGTAACCCATGCCCATATCACACAGGTAATGAAGCATAAGAATGAAAATAATATACTATCATGTGATGCACTGAACCATCTAGAAATGGCTGCAGGTGAATGGCTGGACTATGACAGCATGTTACCGCACCACTGGGCCTCCAGCAAAACAAGCCAGCTTCTGCAGCACGGACCATCTGGCTGGCTTGACTGGCACAGTCTATCATTAACACATTTGACACATTTACATCTTGGTGGTGCTGCCCCTTACTGGCTCTTGCGTGTGAGTCCATGGGTCATGGCCTTTTTTGGTATAGCTGCGATTGATGGCGATCGAGCCCCCCCAACGTCGCCAGGGCTCTAGTTAATCGCCCGGAAAGACGAGAGTAACAGGGTCCCCACGGGGACTGCGTGATGATGGCGTCACAATCGCGACTGTCGGGATCATTAAAAACCTAGAGAAGAGTGAACAGCTTACAAGGAGGGGGGGGGGGGGGTGTTCTTCCAATGCGGCACCCGCTTGCATACTGATACTCCAAAGCCAGCAGCCCTTGGATTATCTAAGGCAAGGCTTGCATGCAGCAGTCGTTACAGACGCAGGACAGGCATAAGGAAAACATCCATATACGAGTGTTTGCGCTACGAACACACATTGTGCACTGTATACATATGTACAAATCATTTGGGTGTGCAAGTACAAGTATACATCTTTATAATCTGCTCACAAACTGACATATGCCCAAACAGATTGCGTATAATATTAAAGTACTGGTTATAAAAAATAGGAAGAGGCCTTTCAGTCACACAGGCCATGGGAGTCCAATGTGTGCCCAGGGGGTGAATGAGTGTCCACAACTAGCCAGGTTGAGGGGGGGGCTCAGAGAGCTTTGGCGCTGGTGGTGTGGGCCGTATGGGACACGGGCTTCTGGGGGTAGCGGCTGTAGTAGTAGACCTGGAAGAGAATGGTGAGGTCCACGAAGACCTGCAAGAGGCCGCAGACCCAGAACTGCACGGGGGCCTGGGTGAGCAGGAAGTAGGCAGTCTTGAAGGTGTCGCCGCTGGTCCACATGCAGACCATCTTGATGCTGCCGAGAAAGGGGGATGAGATCAGAAGGGCGCGGAGAAAGCCGAGGCAGGCTTGCAGGCATCTCAGGAGCTTCCGGTTGGTGCCTTGCAACTTGTCGATTAATCGTGACGTTGATTAATCGCTGGCAGAAGTTATACAGTAGGTTTTTGTGGTCACAGCCCATTAAGAGCAGGTAATCTGAACACAGGGCACAGAGGAGAGGACAACCAGGACCTCAGGATGGACGGACACGCACACGCACACGCACACACACACGCACAGTGAGTAACTCAGCCACTGGTTGACCTCAGGAACACAGCGAGGACTCCATGGTTAAAGAGATCAATCACTTCCACAAATGGACACAAAAAGTGCCCTGCAGTGCCAGGATAGATCAGCCCTGTCCTTAAGCTCCTCACGGTCGCTGCAGGTTCAGTGTGACCATGGCGATGAGCATCTCTGGGCCCTTTTAATCATCTTTGGGGCTCCAAGTCTCAAGACACCATAAACATTTACAGCCGACAGACACACAGTGTAAACCAGAGCAAAAGCCAGCCGATATACCACAACACCTAATATGGTGAACAGAGTTTTCAGCTACAGAACTCCCAGACGGGCAGTAATTACAGAATTAATGATGGAGGGAGGGGTTACATTTACTCGACAGCATCACTTGCGGACACATTAGAATCCAATAACCTCATTAGCAATTCATCTGGTCAATTATCAAAATTAAGTGTAATATTATAGATAAAACGTGCAAATAGTAAAAACCTATATTTATAGCTCAGTGTAAAAGACACTTAAAGCTCACATAAAGCTCACACTCAGTGGAGTGGGCACTATTCCAGAACCAAAGTGTTTTTGGTAAGGATGTTTCACACTGTGCATTAAATATGAATTCTGGCTTTGCTACAGCACCACAGACTTTGCTCTCACACTGATCTTCGCAGTCAGTTCACGGCAAACACATGTGAACGGAGCTCCCAAAATTTACATACGACATGTACTGGGACAGTAAGTTTATGCATGAGCTTAAGGCAACGTCATGCTGGCTAAATCAGGACAGAGTGTCACAGCAAGGTTGCATTATAGGAATTACAGGAAAGCCTTTACTGAACATCTTTGCCACTATGTGCCATTAGAAGGACGTCTCAGACACACAATATGAAGATGGTCGGCCCATTGTTGCTATAAAACACGTAGGAAGGCTTCCATTAGATGCTGGAACATTGGGGAATTTGCTGCTATTCAGGTTGGGCATTGATGCTGGGTGATAGGGTCCCTTCCTGTGTGGGTAACCAGGCCAGCATGTGCGGTGGAGAAATTCAAAACCTGACTTGTTGCAAAGATGGAATTCTATGATGGTACAAGCCTGAAAGACACAAGCTTCTTCTGCTGTAGCCATTCTGCTAATGCATGTTGCTGGAGATCGCGTGGTTCTGAGCTTAATTATTAATAAGGGGTGCCCACATGCATTTGACAGTATTGAGTATATCTCACATCTATTTTTCAAGTAAACATTTTCAACCATCATGACATTCTCCAGGAGACATTTAGACCTACCCTAGAGGCCCTACAGTTCCACCTGTGAGGAAATTGCACCTTAGGAGCAAAGCTAGTAGATGTATGCCATTCGGTGCATTTTTGGGCTTGGGTGAGGATTGGTTCATGACTTACTATGAAAGATGCAGTGGCCCTATCAATATGAACCAAAACCAGCAACCCAAACAAAATCATGTGTACATTTCAGCACGAGCATCATGCCGAACCCAGGTAACCCAATCTGACGGCCACGAGCACATTTAATCTGAGTGTGTACAGGAACGCGATATGATGCTGACAGCTGCCTGTCTCACTGACATCAGCATGTACAGGAACATGACAGAGTACCGACAGAAGCCCGTCTCACTGACATCAGCATGTACAGGAACGTGACAGGGCGCTGACAGAAGCCCGTCTCACTGACATCAGCATGTACAGGAACGCAACACTGTGATGTCAATGAGACGTGCCCCTGTTGGCAGAGTGTACAAGATGGCGACACTGTGCCAACTGGGGCCTGTCTCACTGGCATCAGCGTGTACAGGGGCACAGCATTGTGCCGACAGAGGCCCATCTCACCAACATCTTCACGTACAGGAATGCGATAGGGTGCCAACAGAGGCCTCTCTCATTATATGTTATACACTCTGAGCAACCTGTCCGCAACGCGTGTGAACACTGGGGCCACTCTCTGATGTAGGTGGAGTGGGCGGGGACATGATCTCGCAAACTTAATAAAGCAGCTGCAAAGCAAAAAAACTGTCGCTTATCTTTGTGCCGACCGTTGATGGGATATAGTGCGTCAAACCATGTGAGATAAACACTAGTGCTCAAAATAAGGAACTTTAACATGACCAACGCTTCACATTGTTTTCTATAGTGCCAAAAATAACAGGAGATTTCCTTCTTTTTTCCACAAAAAAATATTATGCACTTCACCAACTCATCTGGATCCGCAATAATTTCAAACATCTTGGTCTATGCCTCTTCTAAAAAAAAAAACAAAAAACAAACTGTCCCTGTATCAAACGCGCTTTAATGATATTGGTGAATCATGCCAATTAAAAATACATGTAAAACATAAAATTGAAGCGCGTAGGTAAGAATGTGCTTTCAATAGCAGAGATAATGGATTTGTTAATGGAAACATAATAGTGTAATTGTTTATATAGTTTTATATTGGGCTGTCCGGGTCTTGAACTCCGTCCCTGACTGCTTTGCTCCTTTTATTTCACTTGCTCCAAGTCAGAGATTAATTCAGCATATGAGAAAACAATGAACATTTCATAAACCTTTGGAACTTTCACAAAATTTCATTAATATTTCAGTGGCTATGACTAAAAGCCCAAAGATTATCATATGGCAACCAATACAAAGCAGTACAGAATGAATCCTTTGCTCTTGAATAGAAAAGTATTAGCCTAGGTATATCTCTTTTTTAACACATACAATTACACCATGTTGACGCAGTATAAAAATGCATGTCTACATGGGTTTTTTAAAAAGCATAATTTTATGACGCCTAAGCACGGGCATTTTTACTGTGTCTAGAGGGTAAAAATGCTGCGTGGAGACCTATTCTGTCATACAGTTTATACCCCGACAGTGCTTGGGAACCGTTTGGCCAAAAACAGTAAGTAGATCATTTCTAAACACAAACACACACACACACACAGTTTCTACAGACCATTCAATTAACCCCTGTGTTTTTGGGGTCGAAGTTACCCCAGCTCATTTTCAAAAATCTATAGATTCTAGAATTTAGAACAGAAGAAGTAAAATACACAAGGGGTAAGTGCGGCTGACTTATCTTGACCTTGAAGCAGAAGAAAAGCAGAATGAGAGCCAGCAAAGAGCACTGATCTCCAATCAGCAGACTGACCCTTCCGAAAAGCTCCAGCAGTGAGGTGTTTCGCTTTCCAGCTGGCAATTCGTTGAATCCACTTTAAAAACTTGTTCCTTAGGAGGAGGATTGCTAAGTAGATATCGCATGTCACCAGTTTAACTGGCATGAATTAGAAAACCGTTACACACATCACACAGGGAGCAAAGGTGAATTTTAACATAAGTACACAAAGCCATATATTGTTATAAACCACGCTATGAGGGAGTTAGAGAAACACCACAGGTGTTCCTTCAACCAAGCGGGATCCCTGGACACAAGCGAGATTCTTCCCGTATCCAAGCAACCCTGTGTAATGTCTAATGGATGCAGGTGTCGCCCTCAGCTGGTGCCGCCAACGGGGAACCAGCAACCCGACAGCACGGTCTCTCCTGCAAACGAACTCACCCGGCAGGCTGACCACCCAGGCAGCAATGAGCAGAGACGCTCACTCTCTGTCAGGCCACTGGGACCATACAGGAGCTGACACTCTCCAGAGCACAGTAATGCTTCCATGACCTCAGAAGAAAGAGGTCCAGACGGTCGTTCTGTTTATTAACTGAAGCTTTTAACCAGAATTAGACATTTGATGGATATTTAATGAGATGAGGGCAATATAGCCCTGCAGTCCTGTCCAGCAATACAGTTTGGGGGGCAGCTTATCAATGGAAATCAAGGTACCTCCAACAGAAACATAAGGTGAGGGAATCCCAGCATGGATAAAGATAAGCCTGACACAGAGGGAGCGAAGGGGGCAAGGGCCATGTGTCTCCTTGACAGCTAGAATATAAATTGTGGGGGGGGGGGCATCTGTAATCTGTGTGGCAGACAGTATTCAGACCAGCCCAGCCGACTGGCTTGCCCGCAGACACAACGCTACGCCTCCCACCGATTATTAAATCAGCATGAAATAACGATGCCGTCTAACGAGCTGTCACAGCGAGCCTCATGGTTGAGGACATAGGCCCCCCATCTCCTGCAGCCGGCAGACCGATATGGGCCGAGCAGCCATCGAGAGCAGCAAGGATGCTGCGTTTTGGCAGACACTGCAGGGACGTCGCCATGGTTAAAAGCCAACTTCCAGGTGATTG
This sequence comes from Mormyrus iriodes, assembly GCA_011763525.2. Lineage (NCBI taxonomy): Eukaryota > Metazoa > Chordata > Actinopteri > Osteoglossiformes > Mormyridae > Mormyrus > Mormyrus iriodes. The sequence continues at coordinate 20,547,366 of JAAGVU020000045.1, forward strand.
TTATTAGACGGTAGATAGTGAGCAGGAGGCGGGATGAGAGCCAGTGGCGCATGGGGGCCTTAACTCCTGGCGAGAGAGAAATCGCTCTCACAATTGTCCACCGATGTTCTGTCCGGAAACAAAACACTTTATAAACAGAGAGAGGAACATCGAGCAGAGTTACTATGGAGACGGAGCGGGGAATTGGAAAGGCGGAATGGGATCGTGCTACGGATGCAACAAGACAGTGTAAACACGACGCCAGCGGCGAGCATCCAGGGGCATCAGCGATGGCGGGAAAGACCAAGGACAAACCATTCCTGCATGATGGGGTGGGGGGCACAATCATTACGCAACCATAAAGGTACAATGCAAACATCCTGAAAAGGGAGGGGCTTCAGCTCAGTGGCGGCCCCTCATGGTGGAGGGCATGCATCGGCGTACACGACTGCCACAGTCAGATTTCAAAGCCGATCATTTTCAGCTGGGCAGCCAGCGAGCAAGGAAGGCAGATATGTCCTTTTCCTGATGGCTCACAGTGAAGACATGAGCAGGGGGAATTAGGGGGTCAGGGTTCAGAGGGCGGGGCAAAGCAGGAAAGTCAACTTTTACCTATAGCCCCAGCTTAACCATACACCCAGGGGTATACGTGGTTACAGCAGGTAAGAGCATAATGAGACTCTTCCTGCCAACGTTCTTCTGCATTTTACCCATCAATCCACTGACAGAATCGTCTCAGAATAAAGACTGTGTACCCTCACGTGGCAATTGAATGACATGTCAGGGAGGGAGGTCAAATCCAGGCCTGAAAATGACTGCGATTGGTCTCCTAACAGCGAGCTGAGAAAACCCACCAGAATCCTCACAAGCTAAGAAGCCCCCATCAAATGCATCACGTTGGGTTATTACAGCTCTACCAGCCGATGCCCCAGCTAGTCTGACTGGAGTCTCCCAAGACGAGGCCAAGACGGACCATTATGCTGTTTGGGGGCTTGATTGGGATGTACCAATAAAGAATGGGATGGGGGTGCTCTTCAAAAAAGCAAAATGTTAAAACAGGGACTAGCGGTCCTGCAATCATCACTTAAGCAGAAGGAATTTTATATTTCATTTTTGGGGGTGCGATTACAATAAAGTATTACAAAAAAAAAGTTCTTTTAAGTGTTAAGCAAGATTAAAGCATCCGTCACGTTTTGTTTGAATTCTTATTATTAAAACTATAAGAGAAGGATATTAAAGTGTCGGTAAAGCCGATTGTTCCACTTCCAGTATTTGCAGTCTACATTTTTCATTTCCTGTAATACCATTATCCAACTTCACATTAACCGGTTATCATTCCATGCTGATTAGCCAGCTGGATAATTAGCACTGCTTATAGGGTAACTAAGTTAAATGAATAAAACCGATGAGCTGGTTGATTGTGTAGCGCGGGACTGTGGTTTGTAAGACCCAATGGGAATCACTTGGCTTGCAGCTGGTCCAATCAGAGTAAACACACGAAGGCCAAAGACCAGAGGTCACAGTCATGAGACAGGCCATCTAATCCAGTGAAGAACACACAGTTAAGTAGTCATTTCGGGGTCTGTCTTATACATGCCGTCCTGGGCCCAGAGGAGAGTGCCAGCTGAATAAGGATTCCCCGAATCCCACGGCGACTTGTTAGCATAAGTGCGTACACGCACATGCCAGAGCCTGAGGAATTGCTGTGATCTGACAAACCCGGGAAACCGGCTGGGTGACACGGCTGTCTCAGTCAACACAGCGAGCGTTGCTGTGCCGACTAGCCCCGTCACTTCTCAATGAGTCTATATAAACCGGATCACGGAACCAGGAACGTTAAGAAAATGTCTCCCAAAACACTAATGTGTTAAACCCAATCCAACCAGCAGTGGGGGGGAGTCAGCTGATTACTCATAAGTGATAGTTACGGTGGTGAAACGCACCTTACACACAGGAAGGAGAAGCCAGCATGGGATATGGGGAAAAGAATGGACATGGTGTTAGCTTAGCGCTGCAGCACAGCACAGCACGGCACGGCACAGCACAGTAACCCTAGGAGGAGGGTGGACAGGGTGTTAGGCAGGGGGACAGGGTTAGCTTGCTACTGCAGCACAGCACAGCACAGCAGGCCCCAAGGGGGGAGGTGTCAGCTGTCTTTGAGGACATGCCAAGCTGGACCGTGACGCATTCCCTTTTGGAGCTCTGACCTGCTGTTGACTGGAGATCAGCAGAGCACCTACGCACACCAACATAAAGAGCACGCTGATTATGTGGGGGGTGGCATGATCTTCCTCAACAACTAATATCTGGAATCAAAAGCCAAAAGAGGCCATTAACCTTTGGCTCCCTGCCACCCCAGCCCAAAAGGTCTCCTGTCAGAATAATGGAGCAGTGAGCAGCCCCACCCCTGTTCCAGTACCCAGCCCTCTCCAGAGTAGCCGCGGGCCCAGAGCCAGGTCCCGAGACACACCGGGACAGGCGGCAGGGTTTCCTGTGTGAGATGGAGCTCATTAGGGGAGAAAACTTTACAGCCCCAATGCTGGTGTGTGTGATCCAGGGGGGTCAGTGCAGAAGAGAGAGATCGCAGGCAGGACAAATTCAACTTAAGGCCTGGCTGGATACAAACTGCACAGTCACTAATGAGCCCATTAGGAAAAATTCCATATCAGGAACAAGGAAAGATGAAAGCGTGAAGAGGGCTATAGGTGTGGGAGAAAGAGCTGCGTTTCTGAAGGGGAGCACTAGGTGGCGCTCCAATTCTCCAAGGAGATGTTAAAGGTAGAAGGTATTGTTGGACCCACTAAGGTTTGATAAGGGCCACGTGAAACCTGCATTACTGCAGTGTATAAAACGGGGCCTCAAAGGGGCCCTACACAAGCCCCATACTAAAGGAGGTTTAGCAGGTTTACTAGTAGCAGAGAGCTCCCTACTGTAGGGGGGCAAACCTGAGATCATCAGAGTAGAGAAAGGCAGGTAATGCAGAGGGTTCCTTCATCATCTGAGTGAGGAGGAGGAGGAGGAGGAGGAGGAGGAGGAGGTAACCTCACCAGCGAAAACCGGCATGGGACTGACCAGAGGAGCGGCCAATTATGGTCATCGGGGTAAATGACGGCCACGGCGCCTCCCATCAGGGCCACTTTAATTACCTGTCAAACAGACGCGATTCGGCCACGGGCACCCAAGCTCCTTCCAAGTTCACGGCGTATGGTGAGGATTCGCCGGCGGCCCGTTTGGCCTCTCACACGGAATCCGGGCCTCCCTAACTGCTAAAGCTAGCAGCGACTGCCAGGTTCATTAAGGTAACTAAAAACAAACAGCTGGCACTGTCACAATTACCACCCAGCAGTCCGGGAGACTCCTCAGTGCCTCCAGGCTGCTTTTAAAGGTATAATTACCAAAGGGGGGAAAGAAACAAACATCAAAACGTGTCTAGAGTATATAACAGACACACACTGCTAGCTGGAGCATATATATAAAGCTATGAATCATGAGGAATGATTAAAACGCAGAATGTTAACGAATATTAACGGCGCAGGTGAAATACAGGATGCACTGGATGCTAAATGCCAGATGTCTCCATCAATCCGTTTTAGTCATACATCTTGCTGTTGGAGTGTTCACAGCAAACTTTTGATTTGTCACGTCGTGGTGAGAGCAGGGGGCTATCAGGAGCCTGTCGTAACCTAGCAACCAAAAGCTGGCCCATGGTGCAAGGGCAGGCTGAACCAGCACTTTGATTCTGGAGTGGCCGAACGCACAGACCGACGGGAGATGGCATGTGAAGACCACTACCCATCATCCATCACTCCTTTAGTATTAGCGGTATAGCCATCTCTGGAGATCTGAATGCAGTCAGTTGAGTTTGCCCTCACAGCCTGGGAGAATCCGGTCCGAAGGCGACCAGGGCTCGGCATGGCAAAAGCTGGTGGCCATACACACTCAGGGAATGACACAGCAGGGATGACAGAACTACTGTGAAATGTACAGGTTCTTTAAACGGTTTTAAATAGCCAGCTTGACTCTGTATTCTTGGTAAGCGGCAGGGAGAAAAAGTGATGTTTATTTTGCAAGAGTAGCAATTAAAAAAAAATTCTCTCCATGTGAAATGAGGACTGAAAACACACGCACACACAGGTTTGTATTCATATTTTTGTGGTGACCGTCGATTCATTTTCATGGGCATAACCCAAGTCCCAAAAGTGACAACCATAACTCCTACCCAGCCCTAACCTTAACCAGGAGTAAGCAAACTAAATACAAGATTTAATTACATTCACAATTTTTTATAAAACTGAATAGCTGGGTGCGCTTGTGGGGACCAGAAAAATGTCAGGTTCTTAATTAGATAGTGGGGGACATTTGGTCCCCACAATGTAATATATACAACACACAGACAGACACACACCTATATGTAGGAGGCCCTTGCAGCCTCCCCGCCCCCCTGCCCGGCCCCTACCTCATGCCCTCGGTGGACTTGTTCTGGTAGTTGCAGTACAGCTGCGGTGTGCCCAGCATGGCCTCCGTGAAAACTGCCAGGAAGCCCAGAGTCTCCACATAGAGCGGAGAGTCCAGGAGGAGGTAGGTGACATAGCCGGCGGCGGCGGTGAAGGCCAGCACACACTGCATGTAGTCCACAAAGCGGCTCCACAGCCAGAAGGAGCTCCAGTCCAAATCTGCAAGTGGGGAGAGGGCACGTCAACTGGCCTGCATCCAGCTACTCATTAAAGCCTCACTAACTCACATCAGGGACCTCCTTCCCCATTGGCCTCCATTTCAGTGTCACACCCCGCCAGCAGTCCTGAGCGGTGACGGGGGGACTCAAGGACGATCATCATATGACGCAGGAGTCCTTAACATCAGTTTCTGTCTCAGAGGTTATCCTTATGTTTCAGAAGCAGAGTTATGTTGTCATAGATCTCCGATTTCTCAAGGAAACATGATCTGAAAGGGAAGGGTGCAGCTGCTAGAGTCATTTAATGAGCTACAACACAGAGACATAAATATGCAATTATACGAAGGGTGACTCTTAATCTGACAGGGCCTTCATGCTGAAAACATCTTCTGATAGTCAGCAACCAGCTGGTCGCATGTGTGAAAACCTACTTGTAACATCGTCGTGTCCTGACAGTGTGTAGCCCTGCCTGGCAGTTTCAAGCGATCAGTAGCCATTTGAGGCGGACGTCCTGATGATAGCAAGCAGGAGATCAGAGGATTATTGCCATTATAAGCAGATCCTGCCTGAAGCAATTACAGAGAGGGCACTTCTAACGGAGCGGAAGAATCAAAATAAATGATACTCTGGGCTCCTAAAAGAAGTCTCTATTGCCCTATTCCTCTGGAGCTGGTGAATATGCTTCGCTATGAGTCTAAGTACTTCAGGATGCGAACATCGCATTTCAGACCCAAAGCCCTAACACGACAAACGGTTTGACACAGGAGCAAGAGGACGGCCCTTTCAGTGTGACTGACCGAGCCGGACAGATTTTATCACTGATGCATGCAGAGATCGCAGGCTGCTCTTGGATAAAGGTTCACGACGCAGCAAAGGACATAGCGTAGCTCGCAGTAACACTGAATGTCAGAGCAATGACTTTAACGTGGACAGCAATTCGCTAGTGGGATCTGAATGAGTTTGGAAAACTAGATCTGAATGGAGTACTAGATGCCAATCGTTTAAATCGTGGTGACAAGATGGAATACCATGCATGAAGGTTAAATAATGCTTTAAAACTAAATATCACCGCAAGAAGATGATTTGGTGCCGTGTATTGAGGGGTGCATTATTTGGGGGGATGGTATGTGGCTCAGTGAGTTAGGACACTGTACCTGTGGTTGGAAAGTTGCTGGTTCAAATCTCAATGTAGACTGATTTCACCCTCGGGTCTTTCAGCGTGACCCTTAATCCACAATCACTCCAGACACCAGCTGCCCCCGCTTCCTCAATATGTACAATAGCTGTCTATAAAAGGTTCAGCTAATTAAATGTAAATGTGTAGTGTGCCCCAATCCCCAAAAACTACAGATTAACCATATACATTCCCCTCCATAAATCACCACCTTATCGTGGTGGAGGGTTTGTATGCCTCCATGATCCTAGGAGCTATGTTGTCTGGGGCATTAGCCCCTGGTAGGGACCCCCAAAGCAAATTGGTCCAAGGTGAGCGGCCAGACTGCGATTCACAGAGACCCCTATGTTGATAGACAATAAGGACAATGTTACCCCGCTTGGATTAGGGAGACCGGGGTCTCACCCTGGAGCCAGGCCTGGGGTGGCAGCTTGAGGGTGAGTGTCTGGGATCCAGGCCTTTACTCATGGGACCCGGCCGGGCGTAGCCCGAAAAATTTACATAGGTCTGCTCTCCTGTGGGTCTACCACCTGCAGGGGGAGCCGTAGGTATCAGGAGGCAGTCAAAGGCAGGGGCCTCGACGGCCCGATCGTCGGTTACCAAAACTGGCTCTTGGCACATGGAATGTAACCTCCCTGATGGTGAAGGAGACTAAGCAGGCGCAGGTGGAAGAGAGATACTGACTAGATATAGTTGGGCTCACCTCAACGCATGGCTCGGACTCTGGAACCAAACTCCTGGAGAGGGGCTGAACTCTGTTCCACTCTGGAGTTGCCCATGGTGAGAGGCACAGGGCTACTTATAGCCCCCGGTGGATGAGAAGGTCCTTTGATTGTGTCGGGGGGCAGACTCTGACGGTTGTTTGTGCATATGCGCTAAACACCAGTTTTGAGTATCTGGCCTTCTTGGAGGAGGTACTGGAAGGTGCCCCATCTGGGGACTCCATCACTCTACTGGGGAACTTCAATGCTCATGTGGGTAATGACAGCGTAACCTGGAAGGGTGTGATTGGGAGGAACGGCCTGCCTGATCGTAATCCGAGCGGTGATTTGTTATTGGACTTCTGTGCTAATCACAGTTTGTCCATAATGAACACCATGTTTGAGCATAAGGGTGTTCATAAGTGCACCTGGTACCAGAGCACCCAAGGCCGTAGATCAATGATCGATTTTGTAATCGTGTCATCGGATCTGCGTCCATATGTTTTGGACACTCAGGTGAAGAGAGGAGCTGAGCTGTCAACTGATCACCACCTGGTGGTGAGTTGGGTCCGATGGCGGGGGAAGATGCCAGATAGACCTGGTACACCCAAACATATAGTGAGGGTGTGTTGGAAGAGTCTGGCGGAGAACCCTGTCCGGGAGATCTTCAACTCACACCTCCAGCAGAACTTCTCTCGTCTCCCGAGGGAGTCAGGGGACACAGAGCCTGAATGGGCCATGTTCCGGAACTCCATTGCTGAGGCGGCGGTGCGGAACTTTAGCCGCAAGGTTGTTGGTGCCAGTCACGGCAGCAATCCCCAAACACAGTGGTGGACACCAGCAGTAAAGGGAGCTTTCAAGCTGAAAAAGGAGGCCTTCAGGGCTTAGTTAGCTTGTGGGACTCTGTAAGTAGCGGACAGGTACCTACAGGCCAAGCGGGAAGTGGCTTGGGCGGTTGCCGAGGCAAGAACTCAGGTGTGGGAGGAGTTTGGAGAGGCTATGGAGGACGACTTTCGTTCGGCCTCGAAAAGGTTCTGACAAACCGCCAGGCGACTCAGGAGGGGGAAGCAGGGCTTTACCAAAGCTATTTACAGCAGCGATGGTGAACTATTGATCTCAACTGGGGATATAGTCGGGCGGTTGTATAAATATTTCAAGGCTCTCCTAAATCCCACTGACATACCTTCCTCAGAGGAGCTGGAAGACTCAGAGGGGGACTTGCCCATCTCTGGGGCTGATGTCACTGAAATGGTCAAACAAGTACTCGGTGGTAGGGTTCCAGGGGTGGATGAGATTTGCCCTGAGTCCTTGAAAGCTGACATGCCTCTTCAGCATTGCATGGACCTCGGGGACAGTGCCTCTGGATTGGCAGACTGGGGTGGTGGTCCCAATTTTTAAAGGGTCTAGAGGATGTGTTCCAACTTTAGGAGGATCACACAGCTCAGCCTCATTAAGAAGGTCTATGCCAGGGTACCGGAGAGGAGGGTCCATCCATTGGTTGAACCTCAGATCCAGGAGGAACGATTCCATCCTGGTCGCAGAACACTGGACCATCTCTTTACCCTCACAAGGCTTCTGGAGGTTTCATGGGAGTTTGCACAGTCTATGTGTTTTGTGGACTTGGAAAAGGCGTAAAATCGTGTCCCTCGGGGGGTCCTGTGGGGGCTACTCCAGGAGTATGGGGCACAGGGTCCGATGCAGGCCATAAAATCCCTGTACAAGCGGAGCGAGTGTTTGGTTCGCATTGCCAGCAGTAAGTCAGACTTGTTCCCAGTGGGTGTTGGACTCCACCAGGGCTGCCCTTTGTCACTGATTCTGTACAGAACTTTCATGGACAGAATTTCTAGGCGTAGCCAAGAGGTGGAGGGGGTTTGGCTCGGGGGCCTCAGGATTGCATCTTTGCTTTTTGCAGATGATGTCATCGGGCTGTGACCTGCAGCAGGCACTAGGGCGGTTTTCAGCTGAGTCTGACGCGGCCAGGATGAGGATTAGAACCTCAAAGTCTGAGGACGTTGTTCTTGGCCGGAAAAGGGTGGACTGCCCTCTCCTGGTGGGGGATGAATTACTGCCTCAAGCAGAGGATTTCAAGTGTCTTAGGGTCTTGTTCACGAGTGAGGGAAGAAGGGAGCGGGAGATTGACAGACGGATCGGTGCAGCGTTGGCATTAATGAGGACGCTGCACCGTTCTGTTTTGGTGAAGAGGGAGCTAAGCCAGAAGGCGAAGCTCTCAATTTACCAATCGATCTACGTTCCTACCCTCACCTATGGTCATGAGCTCTGGGTAGTGACCGAAAGAATGAGATCATGGATACAAGCACCTGAAATGAGCTTCCTCCGCAGGTTCAGCCTTAGGGTGAGGAGCTCAGACATTTGGGAGGGGCTCAAAGTAGAGCGACTGCTCCTCTGCATCGAAAGGAGCCAGTTGAGGTGGTTAGGGCACCAATCTTGGATGCCTCCTGGACGGCTCCATGGGTCGGGATGTCGGGCATGTCCAACTGGGAGGAGGCCTCGGGGCAGACCCAGGACACAGCTGGCCTGGGAACGCCTTGGTATTCCCTTGGTGGAGCTGGAGGAGGTGGCTGGGGAGAGGGAAGTCTGGGCATCCCTGCTTAGACTGCTGCCCCTGTGACCTGACCCCGGATAAGTGGTGGAAAATGGATGGATGGATGGATGGATTTACGATTTGCTCACCTGGGTAACACAGCCCAGAATCTGGCTAAACCTTCCTATTGTGTTGACCTCAGCACAGCGAGTTACAGCCTGCGGCCTTCACGGAGATCTGACGTGAGTTAACCGTGAGGCCTGCAGGACATTTATCTTCTTCACAGTGTTGTCTGGAGGCTGCTGACTCGTAGACTAGACAACCAAGAGGCTCTTGGGGGAACCACAACTGCCTCCAGGCAGGAACCGCTGTAGCAAGCATGGTGATATTACATGCATTGGGGGAGGGGGGGGACAGTGGCAGCCTGGACAGAGGGGGAAGCAAAATGGGGTGCTGCACCAGCTGGAGGCTAATAACCCCTCCCCATGGCAGGGCATTTTTGGAACTATATGCGGGACCCTTTATTTTCTGCTGTCATGCCAGGGCAGCCAGTGCACACACAAGCAAATTCAGTGATGAATGAGTTTCCCCTGTGACCAACCGGGACATCCTGTCCTCTGGGGGGCAGCACAGATATTCAGCCACAGTATGTGAAGAGCATCTCCCACATCCTCGCCGAACCTCCCCTGCAGCACTGCAAAATCCTGACAGCAACCTAGTGACAAGCGGAGGTGGGGTGACGCTCGACGTGCCCTAACCCTGCTCTCCCTGAAGCGGGCTCTCATGCTGCGGATTCACCAGCAGCCGAATCAGAGGGCCGGGAGACTGAACGTCCCTTCAAGATGCTCCGCAGAGGCATGCAGACGAGGCAGCCCGGGATGCAGGCTCATCATGTGAAGGACACTAGTTATAAAAACTCAAGAGTCTTACCTGAAAAAACCCTTATTTTTAAGCCAGAACAGGATTAAAGATTTCAGGGGAATTCTTCCCTAGCAACAAGAACTTTAATGGAAATCTCACTCACACACACACACACACACACACACACACACACACAGACACGATATACAGGGAAACACACCAGAGTGTTTTAACAGAATAAACAAACAACTCACTCCTACAAACATATCCTTCAAGAGGCTTTAGACAACATCCTGAGAGAAAGCAAGATAATTGCTTGAGAGGGGGAAAAAAAAAACACACTCCTCGTTTGCAGCCTGTACCTCATCTCCCAAAAACATCAACAGCAGCGAATCCTTCATCCAAGATACACTGAACCTCATAAACAACAAGCACAGCTACCCAAGGGTAAGTCTCCTCTGAGAAGCCGTAAAAAGACGGCTGACCGTGGACCCCCAGCACATAAATAAGGGTCCGGCTTTTAAATGAGCGCGCACTGCAGCCGAGTGCCTGCGAGATGTGGGAGGAACAAGGCGCTCAGCTGGTTTTGCGGGCAAAGGAGATCCGCATCAGCCCCGAATCGGAAAACCGCCCATGACTCAGGTCTATATTTTCATCTGCTTCCGATCGGTGGGGGGGGATTTGTGCTTAAATTCAACGGCACCAATATCCTTAGCACATAAACCAGCCCGACGGACCTCAGAAGGTTCAGGTGAAACAAAATATTTGCAGTTTATGTATAAATTATATAATAAATTATATAATATTCAGAATGCGTGGTGGGACAATGGAACCAGCTGGAACACACCAGATCCTGCCTAGAAATGAATGGCGCTATCCAGCCTTCTACTTATGACCACCAGGAGCATATTAAGTACTCTAACAGGTTCTTAACCACTATTCTTTTATCTGGGGGGGGGTCCACCTATCAGGGCGGCAACTCTCAGTAAACAGTAGAAAGTTTTTTCCACTCTTTCTACTGGGGTAAAGTTACGATTTGCATGAATTTGAATGACTGAAAAAAAGAAGAAAAATGATGAAAAACAAAGTGTTTTGGCTTCTGCAACAATGCTCTAATAAATGATGAATGACTAAGTGTCTGGAGCCCACTGCTGTATGGAAACAGGAAGCCAGCACAGGTTGTGAAGAGCATCCAATTCCTTTTGTCAGCTTTCCTCGTAAGATCAGTCCCAGAGGCTGTCAGGAGACCAGCAATTACAGGGTACAACACGCTGCCCACTCAGGCAAGCAAACGCTACAACCCACACAGGGGCAGCGAGGGCAGCCGGGCTAGCGGGGACATCCCGCGGCCCCATCTGCAAATGCCCAACACACTAGCCTCCATCCAGGGGAATTCTAAGGCAAGACAACACCTATCTGAACTGCATGACATCAACAGCAAGTCCACTGAGCGGCCGCAAACATAGCTGGTGGACTACACAAGACTAGTCGTGCTAAAACCAAAAGCCGGAGACTGCTGCAGGCATGACTGAACCCCCCACCTCACCAGCACACCACACCCACACAAAACCCAATTCACGAGCCACCACCAGCAATTCCAGAAGAAGGCAGATTTTCCAAGACGATTTATGGATATAGCACAGAGAGCAGTGCCATTTCCCTGGTACTGTAGATGTAGTTTGTGATACATACTTATGCATGTAACACTTACATATTAACCATTTTTTCATATCCATGGCATGTGGCCAACATTTCAAATAAAGATTTGCAAATGAGGTGGAAACTGAAGCATAAGTGGGCTGGCTTCGGGAGTACCACCAGGTCAGGGGTTCAAATCCCGCCTCTTTCCTGCGTGTGTGGAGTTTGCATGTTATGCAGATTTCTCCCGTAGCCCTAAGACATGGAGTTAGACTAATCGTGTCTGTAAATTTCCGCTACTGTGGGATTTCATGCATGTACGTGCCCTGTGATGGACTGGCATTCCACTCAGCCTTGTTCCCTTCGCTGCCTGGGACCTCCCTGCCAGATAACCCTGACTGGGATAAGCAGACAGAAGATGAATGAATGAATAATGCCCAAGTCTGAGGCGAACACCTTGACTCCAGAACCTACTTCCAGGAAAGAAGGCAAAAGGTTGAATACATCCTGTAAGGGACAGGAGGCCGTAACATACACACCACAAAAGGCAACTTAGAGGGCTCGGCTGATCTCACAGTCACAGGTCTTTGGGCATCAGTGGGACTAGCACACAGAGACACTGGTTTAAAACGGAGATATGAGGGAAGTCACCCACCCAATCAGCTGTTTAATATACTGCTGGATTCACAGTACCATCAAGGGTCTGAAATGCAGTGAGTACGAAGAAGTCCAGACTCCAATCAGCAACAAGACAAATCGAGAGAAGCCTGAAAAGAGCCCTGTGAAAAGCTCTCGGCGCCATCTGCTGGCAAAACCACAGAAGAGCCTCTGCCCATCAGCTGACACAAAAATACATTTCCTTCACAACTATAAGCAAAGAAATGTACTGAAATTTTAATTCAACACATTTCAATATTTTCAAACGGCTAAAAGAATGTTGCTTATGTAACGACCACTAAAATATACTGCCAAACTGTACCCTGAAGTAAATTTAGCACTTATTAATAGTTGCTGTTTAACGTATCCAAACCATACGGAATATTAACAGTTTCAGACCCAAACCAAACAAGCTGCATCAGAATTCATCTACATCTAGTTCATCTAGTTTCAAAATATCACATGCAATGCCGGGCAAACCCATTGCAATCATGGCACGCAACTGACAGAGGAGTCGAAACTGGGGCACTGTGTGGGCAGATCACTCACATGACAAAACCAAAGGCAAGGAACATCATAGCACACGTGAAGGCGGCGTGTCCAATGGCGCCTCCAGAGCCGCAGGGAACAATGGGGCTAGTCTGAGCCCAGCAAACCGGCCCAGTCAGTGGGCATGGCTCTGCTGCTACGGAAACGAGGTAATTACTAAGCCTCATCTCCTTCAGGCTGCTGGAGGGGTCTAAATTCGAGGTTGGGGGGGGGGGGGGGTCACACTCAGGGCAGCATGCTTGGATGAACCGCTGAGAGGATAAGGCAAGTATATAGAGAGAAGGGTGTTAGGGTGTTAGTGATTCAGGAAGGGTGATGTGAAAGGCGTCGGCCATGCTGTTAATGCCAGAGAGGGCAGATGGTGCGTGATTGGTGAGGTGTGGCTGACAGGCCACGGTACATACCCAGGAAAAGCTTCTTAGGAAGTTTGATCTCTTCATCCTTACTGTCTGATGCTAGACACAAAGCAAAATAAACAGGGAGAGAAAAAAAAAGAAAAAGAAAAGACACAGACCGTTTCCAGGGTTACTGGGATTGACGACAAGGAACAAATAAGCCGCTTGTCCTTCGAGGAAGTGAGGAGGCAGCCGGCTGGTGTCAGGGACCTCACATATGCCAGCGCCTCTACGGACACAAGGGGGTGGAATTACCCGATGCTTAACTGGTATGGAGGTCAACATCTCAAAGTCCTCAAAGCACACGGGGAACGACAGACGCCCCACTTGCCACACTGATAATACACCTTCATGTGGGATGTCACAAGCAACTAAGTTTGGGTGGCAGAGGCCACTTTAAATCCAAAAAAATACTCAAGATAACACAGACTAGGTGCGTTTTCAAAACTGTTGGTTCTGAATGTGTGAAGAACCCTGAGCGAACCCTTTCCCTCTCAAAATGCGTAAACCCAGGGCCTCTGTCTGTTTGAAAAGGGACATTCAGCTCAGAAATTCCCAGATATTCTCATCACTGTGCGCACACAGCCCAGCATCACAAACCTCACACAAAGCCCGAAATAAGCCAGAAATGAAGATCAACTCCAAGCCAAGTCCAAAGGTGTGGTTTGCAAAGCTGGACACCAAGCTGTCCATTTTATTAAGTGGAATAGCTCTGCTGATTCACACAACCCATTGTCATATGCAATAATTGTATGATTGATTTGTCTAATCTAGTCGTGCTTGGATCTATGCAACACACTGCAAAGTCAGTGACCACCTATGTAACCCAATACGCAACCTGAGCAATTTCGGCCATACGCCAAGAGCCCAGCTCCTGCCGTATTCCTCAAATAGCTCAACATTTCAGGTCATTTTTTAAAGACATCAAAAAGTGTTAGAGTAGGACAGCAAGTTTAGGGCCAGCAAATGCTTCACGTGACAAAAAAAGTCATAATAAATTGCTTTTGCGGACCATAAACAGAAATGAGGAACATTCCAGCAGTTATGGGGAAGAGATGGTCGGCACACATTTTATAATATTGTGTCAGCTCTCAAGATAAAGTTCAGGAAAGGGGGGAAATTAGACCTGCCATGCAGAGAACGTCATTCAAGGGAGATCATGGCAAATACCTTAGTCAGAAAGCACTAAATGGCACCAGCTTTAGGATGGGAGCATAAATCAAAGTATGAGCACACATTAACTGCTTTGTTTTTTTATTCAGCTAAGTATTTATGAATACTAGTAGTCTTACCTCCCTAGTTAATTTTTAACTACATTATTCACGTATTGTTAAATGATAATCAAGTCAATTTAGTTAATTACCCGTTGGATATAATGACTGGATTTTATAATAAATGTTTCAATCTCCAGTGGTCTGTGGACACGACTGAAAAATATTCAACATCTTTTAATAAAACTCATTCAAGGGGGAAATTTATTAGAACCAAATTAAACACATGATTAAAACTGTATAAATTCAGAGGGTTTCAAGGACAAGAGGGAAAGAGGAAAGAAAAAATGTTTGTTTTAGGCCAATGTTTCCCAACCAGGTCTTCGGGAACCTCCGGGCAGTCCATGTTTCTGCTCCCTTCCAGCACCCTATCAGACAGTGCACACTTTTGGTCCCTACTGGGAGCTGGGAGGGAGCAAAAATGTGGACTGTCTGGAGGTTCCCGAGGACTGGGTTGGGAAACACTGTTTTAGGCCATGAAATCCTAATCATCGTTATTTTCACTTTGTAAAGCAAAACCTTAGGAAAGGCAGGGGATTGTGACACTTTTTATTCTCAAAACAGTCCACATTGAAACTGAGCCACTGTGGCGCCCGAGCCCAAGCATAGGGAGAGGGAGCATTGGCGCATCACACTGACCTAGGAAGGTCCGCCGTTTGGTGCTGAGCTCCGCGGCCACACGGACGCTGGTGCACAGGTTCAGCATAATCAGCATGGTGACAATCATGATAACGCTTTGCCACAATAGGGGGGTCTCAAAATACCGGCCGAACCTGCAGGGAGAGGAGACATGGGTCACATCTGAGTCATTGGCATGTTTAGGAAACCAAACGTACAGGAGGAATAACAAAGGAAACGAAGTGGAATTTCGTGAAGCCTTCAGAGATTAACACAGAATACAAACAAGGCCAACACAAACCTAGTAGTTCAATTTCAAGAAAAAACAAGATCCCTGTTAGCACAAGGATAAATCTCCTTTATGCCCAATAAAGTCCTGATCAAACACTCCACGACCGAATTTTCATTCAGTACTAAAACATTTGCAAACTTCACACTCCTGTCAGAGCAGGGCTACATAACTCGCTCTCTTCCTGGCTGTAGTTTACTAAGACTTACTTCCTTACAGAATGTTACAGCAACAACTAATAATCAACAACAAGTGGTGAAACATAACAATAAGCTGCACTTCACTAAAGAAAGGTTGTGAAAATAGGTGCCAGCAAGAGCAGCGACTGGAGGAAAGGGTAAAAATGGGCCCAAGTAACTTAGTTACTACTCAAATATAAATCATGAACAAATATAGTAACTGCATGAAATACATGAACTGTCATGATTTATTAATGATGAACCAACATGGGATCCATACATAACTAATATATTAAGCAGAAACTAAGTATTAAGAGTGTACTACCACATTGGTGTCCCCTCAAGTACAATTACACCAACATCTTTTCACAAAAAAAAGAATCTTACTCTTTTTGACAACCTATGCCATGTCATTATTTCTTTCAAAAACCACACTAAAATTATCCATTAAATTGCAATGATTTTTCTGCATTTTTCAGCTAAGACCATCAGTGATCAGCTGTGCCAATACTTTCTGGTACCTAGTACAAAGTTCATTTTGACTGGTCCTTCAGAATACATTTTAACCTTCACAGTCAGGAACAAGACAATTACCAGGCTTACACGGGATAAAGGTGATGTATGATTTAAAAAAAAAAAAAAAAAAAAAACCAACACTTCATTGATTACAGGGAAATAGTCTTTCAAAAAAGCAGGCATACCGTACAGCTCACAGCATCTACAGTGGGCCAGCTGCAATGTGAAGGCTAGTCCAGAACCCTGGCATTGGACGGTAAAACACTTAAGCAGCTGCCCTTAACTCTCCACGACACTGACTGGACAATCTCTAATGGCGAGCTGAGGCAGAAAACCTGAACAACCAGAGGCTGACAGGTCCAGCAATAAGAAGCACTTCTGTGGAAGAGAGAGAGATACTTTGATTCCCTGGCATGGGGAAATTCGTCAGTCAACGCTTATACTGATATTACTGCATAAAAGTGGAGCTGGTGTGAAAAATAAGCATAATTATCTTTTTTTTTTCGCTATTATAATTTCAGTACGGTCTACTGGGCATTGGAAAGGTTGTGTATCAGGAGTTACATTATGCATCATTAGCGCAATTTTATTGCCCATAATAACAGCTTTTATGATCTACCACGAGTGATGAAAGCATTTCTTACTTGGCTATTAACTACAAAAACAAATTCAAATTGCATACTACCGGAACAAAGTATCTGCGGCGTTTGCCATGGTTGTCATTTTTTAGGCTTACCCAGCAAACCAGCGCCTAACCGTGCTGAGGTGGGGGAATAAGAGCCTACGTGCTTCCTGTTTGTTGCGATCTTATCCGTAAGAGAAAGGATTTTCACCTTCAGGTTTTACTTGCACTACACTGTAACATTTTATCAGCGGTGGCGGCTTCCAGCAAGCAAGTAAGGTGCGCCATTAAAGACTTAAACTAAATCCTCTCATCTAACACTTCTTTGCGAATGTTTTTTTAAGTGAAAACATAACATACACTTTAAAGGTGTTCCGCGATAATCTTTCAATAGTAATCGATACGAAATAAGTAACGTTTGAGTATCGATCCTACCGTCCCAATGTAATATCCTTAAGCAATGACCTGGGGGGAGGAAGTATCTCGCTGTACAACCCAAAATCGGTAGGCCTAATGACATAGGCAGCGAAAAATGAGGCAGTATCGATTGGCACTTACCTGAAGAGTATCCTCAAGATATTGGCCACCAGCAGAACTAGGCACACGTAGGTGGAGAAGCCTTCTGCGTTTTGGGTCCGTCGGATGTCCCGGTACTGGGGGATATAAGGTACGACCCCACCGAATACCATGGCCCCGGCGGCCAGCCATGACACCAGCTGATTGAGCACATAAGTCAGCTGCTGAAAGAGTTCATCTTCCATTTTCAGTCAATGCCCTAAAAAGCCCCGGAAAGGTGATAAGCAAAAGAAGGGGGGTCAAACTGTGGCTTCCTAATCACCGATCACTGGGGGCGATCCGCCACCTGCTTTATTCACTGGTCACCAGGCTTAGCGGATTGCCACCGACCAGTGGGGAACCATTCCTTTCCAAACTATCCGGCTTGTCCAACAAAATATTTGTATCTCAAGTGGAGGTCGGTGGGAAATCGCTGCAAGTTGGGTGGGAATTAAAGCCGGTTCAGATCCTGAACTTTATCGCATCACTGCCACGGAAACAGGACAGCATCCTGGAACAGAGAAAAGTACAGACTTAAGACATATAGCAAGCGCCACAAGGCAAATACACCAGAAACAGGAACGTTAAGATACATAAAACAAATCACTGGGTGCTTTAGTCAAGTAAACCCGACTAGTACCTATAATTAAAAATGATCTTTATGTCGTGGTAATCAAGGAAAGAGTGTAATCATTAAATATTGCAGATCACAGCTAAGCATCAATGCACAGGGCTGTTATTGGCGCTAAGATGTCAAATGCAATGCATTTAACTAGACGGGGTGATTAATTCAAACTTCCCTTTATGCATCTCACCTCCTCACGGTGAAGTCCGTCCTTACGGCTAGCTACAGCGCCGCAGCGGCTATCGATCTAACAACCTCCGCTCAGAGACATCGACACACGGGAACGGTGAACTCACGGCCCCTTTGGTGCGGAGCAGGGCTGGAAGGTGAGACTCGGAGGACCACTCATCCCGGGACGGGCAAACCGCCACACCGGCTGCCAGCTTCGTTTCTGCAATCGATTCCACAAAATAGAGCCGCGCTTCCGGGGTACGTCACAGCCCGCCTCGCCGGGACGCTGTAGGGTCCTAAAGCCCGTTTTTTTAAATGTCCATTGGCGTTCCAGTTTGCTGGGAGAAACGGTAGGATACTGCACGCTGTGGGGTTAAACGCTGGGTGAATCTTTACAGCGATGCGGGGGAAACGCCTTGCTGCGATTGATCGATTATTCAGTGCAACGTTTTAAATACAAAAGTAGCCCGATCGCAGAAGTTTGCGCCTTTAGCTGTACAGTGTTTTGATTGCATGGTGTTAAGATTGTTATGGCTTCTTATATTGTTATGATTTGTATGTGTGTGAGCAAGGTGGAATACAGGATCTAATTACACGTTTCGGTAGGACATCATCGACGTTAAAGCAGTACTAACTTAATGCTGATGGTGCTTTTCTTCAGAGCAGCTGTTTAGTTAAAGGCTGAAATCTGTTTTGGCATGAAATTGTAGGCTTCCTTCGGTTATTTCCCACCCTTGAGAAAGATTTTACTTTAAAGGACGTTTATAAAAAGGATTTGCCGAAAAAGAAACTGCGATCTGCCTAAAACGCGATGGCGGAATCCAACTGGAGTGCAGCTCAGGATTTAACAGATTTTGTAAGTCTGTCGTTACATTCAGAGCCGTAGGAACCTACGGGGGACGTGACACCCCTGTATTTAGGCCTAATTTGACTTCATTCAGCATCGCAATAAATTGACTTTTGTGTTTAAAAGTTGTGTACCCACCAATAATTAACTCTATCCTACGCTTTTCGTAACACTGACTCACAGTGCTGCTTTGTTGTAGTCTGTTTAAATAACTTACGCGGACAACGGGGAAAGGGCTAAACTTTTCAATTGCAACAATAAAACGAATATGATCCATATTTGAAACTTCTAACACGTTAAAGAGGGAAGCTTGACATTTTTTGTCGTTTTTGCTAGCACTTGAATTGATTTTGCAACAAGGAGATCATGCGGAATTGCCGGTGTGCGAATTCAGCGAGTGAAACCAGCTATTCTAGAAAACGTGTATTGTGTAAGTCTTTTTGACTGTGTCCGCTAAAGCAAATTGAGGTTTTTTTCTGCTCAGATGGAAACTACAATGCAGAAGCTTCAGAAAAGGTTTCAGGACGTATCTGACCAGCTGGTCTCAAGAAATATCCTTAACACTATAATATCACTATTTCCATTTTAGACTGCGGTTTTATGATAAATGCACATGAAATATCTGGGGTTGGTGTGTGACTGAAGTGACTATATAATTGTATTCCTTAACGTATACACTGGACGAAATGGGAACCAGAATCGATGACTTGGAGAAGAACGTTGCTGATCTCATGAAACAGGCAGGAATGGAAGAGTCTCAATCCTCAAAATGACTTTTTGTACATGCCACCTACAAGTTAATGTTTGTGAACTGCATAACTAGTACAAAAATGTTCAGTACTATTAATGCAAATGAACCATAACTGGAACAGAAGTGCCTTTGTTTAGCAACAGGAGTGAAGCAGTTCAAACCAAAAATTAGTACAAACAAATTCAAAACCAAACATCTGCATGTCACAAAGGTTTGCTTTCTTAAGAGATTAATTTTGTATTTTTCACTACTTTAAACATGGGCTGCTTTGTAATACAATGGAGATCTACATCAGCACAATAGTTTCACACAAGGACCAAACACCACACATGGATATACCTTCCATGTAATATTTGATTACTAGACAGTTATTTTTTAAATAGAATTATACACAGAAAACACAATCGCCCCAGAGTTTATTCTGAATGGAATAAAAGAACCACTTTTCCACCAATTTGCAAATTATACAGTATTTATTACATAAAAAAGCACTTGAAAACATTGACTTGGTTCATTTCTTTCCACAAATCATGTATTCAAACTTTAGTTGCCCAAGAAGTCCATAGTGAACTGACAAGGAGAAGGAAAAGGGACTTAGTATCTATATTTTGTTGAGTAGTCCTTTGGAGACACGACTAAACCTCTTCCCTTCCGTGCACCACGGTAAACAGTCTCCACAATGTCTATCATCTCCTGCTTGTCCTCCATAGTCCAGTTGATTTTGTTGTTGTTACCTGTGCCCAGGTCAATCATGATGTGCTTGTTCCTGGGAGAAGTGAACATGAGAAATGACTAGACCCAACATTTCTATCACCGGGTTTTACTAACGCGAAAATTATTTTTATTATTTTTATAAAGTGGCAGTCAATCACATTAAAAAAAACCCAATCTTCAGTATTTAAATGAACAAATTTGAAACAGTTATCAGATTAAGGGAAGGCAATCACAAGAATCGTAATAGCTTTTGTAAAAACATTTACCCAATGAAAAAGGAAACAGAGCACTAACCTGAAAAAGAACATTACTGTGCAAGGGTCATACAACTCATACATCTTGTTGAAGTCAGGCACCTCGGTGATATCCACCAGGTAAATGACTGCAAAATTTTTTACCTGAAGAAGAGAACTGACCATTAGATGTGTAACCACACACAACACAGAGATGCATTACTTAGAATTTCCACCACTTCAGACAACAAAATCTCTGAAATTAAAGTTTGAGTCACATGATCAGTGTTACGACTCTAACAATTGTAAGGGTGGCTCATTTCCTCTATATACCATACTGGAAAATATATCTACATTCTACATGCCTACCTTTTCAGCGATGCTGTACAACACTTCGTCCATCTTCATACAAGTCGGGTCCCAGTCATGCCCGAAACGGATGACCAGAACTCGGTCCTCTTCGGACAGAATAGCTTGATCAACTTGCCAGCCATTATGAAGATGCGGGAGCATGTACGACATCCTGACAGGGCCGACAAACAACAGAATAAACAATAAGGTGATCAGGACGTAAACATTTAACGTCTGGTCAGTGGTCGCGATTCGGCTAGTCGTTTTCTCGTATTCTCTTTCCTCTCCCCCTTTGTCACCTCAAGATTAACAAACAAAACGGCACAATAATAGTTACATAGAGGTAAGGTGATGATTGGGCTAGTCGGATACTTGAATACGTCAAGCTGTATGCCTGTGACAAGCCTTACGAACGGTGTTAAAGTTGTTGACCGTTTTCTACGGTTACCGAGCTGTCTGAGCCGCTAGGAGATCTCTACCGAACCGGCTAACCGGAAAACGACTAAAAATACAGCAGTCCTTACCTGGCAAAGTAGTTAACAGATACTCGCTATCGACGGCTATTCGTTTTTATGCGGAATTCTGAGTTCAAAACACGGCCATGAAAGCGCTAAACCTGCAAAGTCGTTATAGACCTTTGAGACAAGAGCCCACCAAACCGAGCCGCATTTAATGGCAACCCCGACGTTACGCCTGCGTTCGTTTACGTCATAAATGTGAGACGGCGCCCGCTTAATTCCGCGACGTTCGACGGGGTGACTTTTCACTGTTCCGGGATCGGTTACACATTGTTTAATCCCACATTACGAAGTGTAGCGCTCAGTGATTTTATAGATTATTTAAAAAATGTAGATCTTGATTTATATTTATAGCTACGACTGTATGTACGAGGTATCAGGGCAAGCCAAGAAATTGTTCTAGTCTAAGATATATTGGGGCAGTCATGAAGGATAAAAACACAATTATTTAACGCATTTCCTGGGAAAATGAATTCAAAATAATGAAGATTTGGTAAGAACTCTGATGGCTTCCATTCTTTTGATCATGGGTTCAACACTTTTGAGCCCATGGTGGAGCTCTTATAAAAAGAACGCAAGCCGTCAGAGCTCGAGCCAGATCTTCGTTGTTCTGATAGTATTGCATTGTTTAGGAACTGGATGTATCAGTCATCTGAGTAGGTAGAACACAGTGTACTAAGTATTTTTCCTGTACATTGGGAAAATGCAATCCCTCAACTTTCATCTAAAATTTCACAATTTACTTTACAAAGTGGTTTTAACAAATGGCTAACCATTATGCCTTACAATAAAAAAAGTCACCGATTATGATTTTAGAGGAGCAAATTGGCTCAGCTGAGAGTGGACTTCACATGCTCTCCCTGGGTGTCCTCTTACATTCCAAACACATGGTTTGGGTGGGCTGGAGCCTCCAACTTGCCCTCATTGTGTGAGTGTATTTGTGATCCCATCCCCAGTGTACACTGCTATTAGCACTCTACGTCCTGGAATAGGGCACTAAGATCACCAGGACCCTAGAAAAGTCATGGATTGTAAGCGTTCTTGCTAATGTCATGTTGTTTCTTATATTTAACATTGCATGGATCTGCACACAACAGTGCTTATTGCTCTCAAACTGTTCAGTCTTTCATTTACTGGTGCGTGAATCAGTATTGTGGCAGTTCTACATAAATAATTTAAAGTACTTTCTGGCCTTTCTGTAATACCATAGATTCAAGGCTTAGAGAACAGAAACAGGTAGGAGGGACCCTGTCTTTTAAGGTATTCAAATGTGATTGTTATAAAATCTTACATGTAACTTGGCAATACAATGACAGTATCAGAACGTAATGACAGTTTGCAGACAGCATAACATATTTCTTGAAACATTTTTCCCCCATTTCCTTTAGATACAGCAGACAGTCTGGTGATTAATAAAAGTCCAGTTAGATTACTAAAGCCCCCCCCCCACCACCTTTGGAATCTCATATTACACAAATAACCCCCTGAACATGACTCCTTCTAATCACAAGTCTTTAATCATTCCACAAATTTAACAACCCTTTATTCCACACTTTACCAGTCTTTATACTGACAAAAGTGAATTGTATAAAACAGTCAGAAAAAGGGAAGTGGAAATGTGACATGAACGGCTGTGTTACCTACAAGACAAGGTTACGATCAAGCAGCATGTGGGCAAGGCATTTATTCATGAAATCAAATATTTCTTCCTGCTTAAGGGAAAGAAAACAGACGTGTCAACCTTCAAATATTCATTTGAGAATACGATTAAAATAATTAACAAGCAAATGTGTACGAACAGTCAACCAGACAGTGAGGCAAATGCATGCAACCACCAATGATAGCGGATCGTCTGATTTAGGACACTTACCACTGAAGACCCACCTCTGCAGATTCTCACACAGGATTGTTTAAACACCTTTACAGGTGTCCATCATATGGTTGGACCCTGTCACACCTTATGTGTATTAGGATTTGTTGCACACCGATGCAGATTTACCACTGATCTTATTTCAACTTAGCATTAGTGACCCTCTGAACCACCTCAGAAGTTCTACTTTAAAAGAGGGCTAATGCTTAAAACACCAGGAGATCAGGCTAACTGTGGTAAGACGGATTATCACATTCTTTCCAGAAATCAAGATGCCAAATTAGTCAGTTGTATGAAGTCTCATGTCATTCAGCTCAAAAAATATTCTTGGGACTCGTCAGATGAACTGATCAGCCGTGTCGAGCAGGGGCACATGAATACAGCAACTCAAAAGATTAAATGGTGAGTGAAAATAAATCAAAGCTGAACATTTGTGTCACCCTGTCAGGTTTCAAAAACCACAACAGACTTTCTCATATAATAAAACGCATAAGTGCAGAGTTACAAAAATGGCAGAGTACCCCCACTCCAACCACTGGGGGGCACTACTGCAGTCTGATCTATATACAAATATAAAACTTAAGGTACTCTGTATGAACAAAGAATTATAAAAAGAATATTGACAATGTTTACCAACCATCTTGATGAACCCAATTCGAATTTCTGCATCACGGTTCTTTGCGATGTAAATAGGCATTATGACATGTACAGCACGCAAGACTCCCCTTTCAACTGATGATCAACTAACAGAAAGACCAGGAGACTGACAGAGGCTGGAGTATAGTTCAGCAGCACCCCAACTGCTTGACATTTTTTGGTCAAAAGATACAGAGAAGAGAGGGGACAAAAAAGATGGAGGCACATGTTTCAGGATTTAAAAGAAGAAAACGTCTGCCATATTAAACTTTTTGCTTTGTTGGATTACAGGGAATAATTTAACTTGTAAGTCAAGCTCACAGTGGGAAAAGTGCAAATTTTACTAACCTCAATCCAGTCATTGTGAAAAAATACAACAGTGGCAGGGGGGAAAAATGCTGACATCCATCCCTGCAACGCCACCATCATTTAACATGTATTTAAATATGCTTATTACTTTATAAAAGGAAATATATTTCCAAAGCACAAAGCAAGTCTTCAGAAATAGGCCAGAACAATTTACAATGGCCGCCATTGAAAGTGTCACGAGAAACAAACTCAATGATGGTGTCTGTACTGTTCAGCTGGCGACTCAGAGCCTCGCGTGTGCCAAACACATGGCACGCACTACAAATACAGGGTGGGAGGAAGAGGAGGAGCTCACCTACCACACAGAAAACGTGCGGTGTGCGTAACTTAAGTTGAGATCAGAGAAATCTTCCTTAACAGGTAAAAAAAAAATAATAATACAAGTTGCCACTATTACCATCGAGCAATACTGTTTCGTTAATGGATTTGCCAAGGTTGTGCTTTACTTTTTAAAAATTTTGGTTAAGCCACCAAAAGGAAGGGGGGGGAATAAATAAATATATGGGCTTATGTGTCGGTAATAAGGTTAAATACAAAAAAAAACAAAACACCTGACATGTAAAACATAAGTGTGTTATAACAACACGCATCAGCTGGGATAATAGGAATTGGCCAACCCAGGTTCTTATTTCGTAAACAAGGTACATTTCACTAATGAGTCGTTTCAAAATTATTGCTGAGAAACAAAAGCCAGCTTAGGATCAAAACTTCTGAATATACAAGACAGATGTAGAAATCAAGGACTACAGCATGTAACGTTTACATATCCCCCCGTGAATTTTTCCACAGTTCTAAACTGCTAATATACTTCACATCTGATAGGAAACATTGCCACATATTTTATAGAAAAGTGATATCTATATACTATACACGTGTATTTTTTTCCTTTTTAAACAAACATAGTCATCTAGTACTTATTTAAGCAGCGGTTTTCTCTGAATCGACTTCCGGGATGAGGAGGTCGTGCTTCACCTTTTTGAGTTCGGCCATGTTAAAGCCCAGCAGAATCACCGTTCGGTTTTTCCGGATTGCCTTCATGCACCTGGCACGCTTGGTGCCGAAGTGCCAGGCCACGTCGCCCTTGTGTAACCAGAGGCGTCTGGCCAGGGCCTCGGCCTCCTGCCTGCTCAGGTAAGGTTTCCGATTGAAATATTTGGTGAGGAATTCCTTCCGCTCCTCAAAGGACTGCCTCTCGACTCCCGTAGGGTCCAGGACGAGGGGCACGGAGAGATCGGGCTGCAGAGGGCCACTCAGCGGTTCTACACGCTGCCTCTTGGCCGCCCTGGCATCCCGCTCTCTCTTGTTGGCCTCCATCGCCTCCCTGACAGCCATCTCCAGCCTAAGTTTGTTCTGTCGGTCAGAGTCTTTCTCTGGAGGTGGCTGAGCTGAAGATACTGTAGAGCCCCGTGGCCTGGTGACCAGAGACATCCTCTGGTCAGCCTTGTTTACAGTGAGCGATGTCTGATTTTTGGGGTCCGGGTTTATCAGCCGTTCTACATCTTTGGCGGTCTTGGGTGCACACCTGCAACGCTGGACATGGATGGAGATGGCCTTGGGCGTGGTCTTCCCTGTGTATACTCCACTGCAGTAAATACACTTGAAAGCAGGGGTCTTCAGAATGGCATGGATAGTGGGCATTATGCAGTGTTTCAATTTCAGATGCTCATGGTAAGCGTCTTCACTTCGAAGTTTCTCAGAGCAGAATGGACAGTCGGTGCTGGTGGTTTTCACGACCGACCGGCACACCGGCTGGACAGATGCCGGGAACATCTTCAGGAAGATCAGATCTAGGGACCCTGTGACGAGAGCCAGGTTCAGCTCGTGGTCACCAAGCAGCTCTTTAGGGGCGGTCGTGTTTATGTCGAAATAGGGAAACAGGAGGTTGCCGTGGTCATCGGTGTAGAGCCGATACTCCCGCCTCATGAAGTCACAACTCGCCTTCTGTGATGGGGTGTGCTCCGTGTTGGTATGTTCGATTAGCTGCTTTATGGAGTAGAACATTCCCGGACAGTACAAACAGTTCAAGCCATGGAGCAGGTGTTCAAAGAGACCTTTTTCCGACAGCAGGATTTTGCACATCAGGCATTTGACCGTCTTATCTGGCATCTTCTTTAAGAAGGGTGCGCGGGCGGCTAATCCTTGCAACTTGCTTTTGGATGATGCCTTGTGCGCCACCTCTATGTGCACCTGATAGACATTGGAAGGGAAAAGCTCGTTACAAACGGGACATGTGATCCACTTCTTGGCTTCTTTGGAAGCGGGAGGGGAAATGAGATTGGATTCAGCGATGGGTTTGTCAGGTGGTGGGAGGACGGTGGGGTTACCTGCCACTGCGGGCACAGCTCCTTTGGTGATTGTCTGAATGTTACCAGACTGGACTGGCATGGTGACCTGCAGGGGCGCCAGGGTGTAGGTAGGCAAGCCGTTGACTTTGTTCCCAGTAGGGATGAGGTGGCTGAGGAGAGACTGGGACGCAAGCATGGTGCCCCGGGGAGGAGGCTGGTTCAGGGGGAGCCGCTGGGTCACCAGGAGCGGCTGTGGCCCCGGTGCTCGCAAACCTATGCTGCCCTGGACATTGACTTGGACCCCTGGGGGTAATAGGACCTGTCTAGGCTGTGGCTGTGCAGGTACCCCAACGGCAATGGGCAGAGGCTTGGGGACGTTCTGCGATATAGTCGAAAGGGATGCACCCACCGAACTTACAGCCAGAGAGCTGGCGAGACCCACTGAGGTGGGTAGCGTGGCCACGATACCCCTCGTTGACTGAACATTCTGATGAGCAGCCACCACTGAACCAGGTCGCAGTAAGCCTTTGGCCTCCGCGCTGGCTAGCTGCACCAGAGCTGAGGCCTGGGCGGGCAGAAAGGCTTGATTCGTCCCCGGAGCACATACAAGAGTAGTTGTGTTTTGAGGAGTCCCGTGTAGTATTGTGCCACTGAGAGTCGCCCCGGTGACTGGGCCTGCGTCGGACCGCTGAAGAGCCAGAGTCTTCACTGGCTGATGGTCGCTTTTCGCAGGAACCAGAGAAGTACTGTAGACAGACTGCTGCATAGCCTTAGGCGCTAAACTGGGCAGCTGCTTCTTCGCGCTCTTAGGGTGTTCATACACCAAGGTGGAGATGTGCACATCCAGCTCTTTGTGCTTATCAGAGGACAGAATGTGGTAGATTAAATGTTCTGAGCTCTCGGCGCAGAGTAGACACACCTTGCAGTAAAACTTAGAGCCCTTGGGACTGCCCGCCTTTTGTTCGGTCTCTGCCCGCTGTCCAAAGTAACGGTCCAACAGAGAGACATAGTGATTCACCAAGACGTGCTTCTTCATGCAATACAGCAGCGAATCCTGATAAGCGCATCTTCGACACGTGTAACGGTCCACATTGCTGACGGCTGTGAGCACATGGGGCGAGGTGGACGGTGGGCCGTGCATAATAGACTTTGCCGAGGTGCCGTGGAAGATCTTCAAGTGCTTGGCAAGGACCTTCGGGTGCCCGACAAATGCGCACACAGGGCAGTTGGCAAGTTGGCCTAGGTTCAGTTCTCTTCCATGCCATCGCTGGACGTGATTCCGGTAGCCGTTCCAGGTCCGCGCGGAGAACCGGCAGAGGCTGCAGCACAGGGCCTGACTGCGATAGCGCCACTGAAAGGAGGGGAAGAGAAACAGCAACTATTATTTCACTTTCACTTACACTACGTTTGGCTGAACAATACCTCATTGAGTCATTTGACTAATTAAGTTAATTCATTAGCTGAGCTGATGGTGAAATTGAACAATTACATGGAATGGCTGAGGTGCCCCTGAGGAGAGGTTTAAGAATTGAAGCAGTGTTCATCTAGGCCTCCAACAAGACATAAGTAACTTTTTGGAGATCAGAAGAAATCCTTGCTTGTTTTTATCATGTTCGTTAATTTGCACAAGTTCTAATGTTAAACTGTTTCTTTTTTTCTGCACAAATATATACTTACTGCCCATATATATAGCTTTAATAATTTTCTTTGACTGCCTAAGACTTTAGCAGAGTACTGTACTTTTGGAACAACCAAAACAATCATAATACAAAATAATAATGTAATTCAGCAACTAATATACAAAACAATGGTGTGTCAGTTTTTAGCAATCCATTCATCCATCTATCCATCCATCACAGGGTCTCAGGAAGCATAGCCCAAAAATCTGGAGAACATCCCCAGACACCAGTCCCGCACCAAGCTCATAAACACCCTCACATTATATGCAATTTAGAAATGCCAATTTACACATTGACTGCATGTTCCTGGACTTCAGAATAAAATACTCATACCCAGAAGAAACCCAAAACATAGAGTGAACACGCAAAACTCCACAGACCCGCGGCTCCAGAGCACGAGGCTACGATACCCAAGAGGTATGACATGTTGTTGGAAGTAATTACACACCTGAGCTGTGAATGATGGAAGACAGGCAAACTGTGAAGTAAGCAGACTGCACTACATATTTCTCCTTAAGCATAACCTATGCACAAATCCTATCTTCCATCCTTTTTCCTGAGTATGCTCTGCACAAACATACCTTTTTCCGGCGCTTTCCGTTAAAGCCTTCTGTGAAATCCGCCCACTCAGTGTTATGGAAAGTTTTATCATTAGCGCCAGTGCTCTGAAGCTCCTGCCACAGGGGGGAGAGGAGAGAGACTGAGCTTCCACAAAAACTCACAAAGTCTCCATAAAACAAATCCCATTAATAACCCCCTCCCCTTTAAAACCCAGTGTGACATGTAGCTGTGCCTCAGTAACAGACGGCTTGACTGGCACATAGCCGTGCCTCAGTAACAGAGGGCTTGACTGGCACATAGCCGTGCCTCAGTAACAGAGGGCTTGACTGGCACATAGCCGTGCCTCAGTAACAGAGGGC